>NW_021011678.1:69721-297736 GCF_003987935.1 Bombyx mandarina | reverse complement strand
TTTTGCCACGTACCATCCGGCTATGGAATGAGCTCCCCTCCTCGGTGTTTCCCGAGCGCTATGACATGTCCTTCTTCAAACGAGGCTTGTGGAGAGTATTAAGCGGTAGGCAGCGGCTTGGCTCTGCCCCTGGCATTGCTGAAGTCCATGGGCGACGGTAACCACTCACCATCAGGTGGGCCGTATGCCCGTCTGCCTAAAAAGGCAATAAAAAAAAAATAAAAAAAAAAAAAAACTAACTGCGCCAAGTTTCACATTTGAAATAATCTCGCAACATTTCAATTTTAAAATGGCAAGCTTAAACTCGGAAGCATCAAGCAACCAAAGTGTTTTTCAGTCAGTTGTATGAAACGTGAAGAGTGCTCAGAAATGCTCACGGCAATATTATTTCATTTTATCGAGTAGACGAATGAGTTTATGGATTTACTGGTGCAACGAGGTCCCGTAGACGTCATAAGCGAGACTAACGCCGCCTTCAGATGCTAACAGTAACAGTTTTGAAGTCGTCGTAGCCTAAAGCATAAGACGTCCGGTGCATTCGTATCTAGCGATGCACCGGTGTTCGAATCCCGCAGGCGGGTACTAATCTTTGTAATGAAATACGTATATAATAAATGTTCACGATTGACTTCCACGGTGAAGGAAAAATATCGTGTAAAAATCAAACCAGCAAAATTATAAATTGCGTAATTACTGGTTGTAGGACCGATCTCACAGCCTACCTGGTATTAAGTGGTTACTGGAGCCCATAGACATCTACAACGTAAATTCGCCACCCACCTTGAGATATAAGTTCTAAGATCTTAGTATAGTTACAACGGCTGCCCCACCCTTCAAACCGAAACGCATTACTGCTCAGGACGGATACAAACAGTAGATGTGAAAGGTAATAGATCTTCAGGTACCTTGTTGAAAATGGGTGTACCTCAGGGTTCCATTTTGGGTCCTTTTTATTTCTAATATATATAAACGATTTACCTAGTTTTATTGAGTCCCGACACGAGGTCGTATTATTCGCAGATGATACATCTTTATTATTTAAAATTAAACGACAATTACAAGTCTATGACGAAGTGAATGATGCGATTTCGTGTGTGGTTCATTGGTTCCGTATCAATAACCTATTATTGAATAGTAAGAAAACTAAATGTATTAAATTTACTTTAAAATGTATTAAACCATCTTTAAATGTGAGACAAGTGGATAGTGATGTAATTGTTTCTGAGGAATCATTGGAGCTTGTTGAGTCAACCGTATTTCTTGGTATAACAGTGGACTCCAAACTGCAATGGGGACCTCATATTCATAAATTGGCGAGTAAGCTCAGCTCTGCAGCATACGCAGTAAAAAAAATTAGAATGTTAACAAACGCGGACACGGCTCGTTTAGTTTACTTTAGTTACTTCCACAGTGTCATGTCCTATGGCATTTTGCTATGGGGCAATGCGGCCGATGTAGAAATGATATTTATTCTGCAGAAAAGAGCTATACGTGCTATTTATAACATGCACTCAAGGGAATCCCTGAGGGAAAAATTTAAAGAAATTAAAGTTCTCACTATGCCATCCCAGTACATTTTTGAAAATTTGATGTATGTTCGTAAACATATTGAGGAGTTTCCTAAACAGTCGGACATACATAATAGAAATACTAGGAACAAACACAAGCTTGTTGTGCCGATGAGTAGGTTACATAAGATACGAAATTCATTCGGGTGTTTGTCTGTGCGCCTGTACAACAAAATCCCACAAGATGTTCAGAACCTACATATACATAGGTTTAAGAAAACTGTTAAAGAACATCTGTGCAATAAAGCTTACTATAAAGTCAATGATTATCTAGAAGATTGCACAAAGTGGGAATGAGTTGCTCGCTCCGGGCATTTCAATATTGTAGTAATTGTTACGTTATAATACTAATTGTAAAAAAATCATATTAAAAAAAAATGTAATATTAAAAAATTAATAAATAATAAATGCTTATTAAAAAAAAAAAAAAAACATGCCCGCTGAGTTTCTTGCCAATTCTTCTCAGGACGGGGGCTAGTTCTTGTGAATTGGCGGTAGTTCTTTTGACGTTCAACAAGTATGTACTTTCATTTATGTTGAATAATTTTTTTTTGATTTGATTTGATTTGATTTGATTTGCTCTTCTACTCGTTCTGTGAATCTAATATGACCCCTAGAGGTCATTAGAATAGGTAGAAAAAAGACGTAACAGATGAGACATGCGATACAGCCCGAGTAATACTACATCACTTCGGGGCTGTGTTGATCTGCCCTCTCCTATACGCTTATCTAAAGTTCTATACTTAATATTATAAAGAGGAAAGATTTGTTAAGCACAACGTGTGAATGTGTTGAACGCGAGCTACATAGTAGGCGTAGTGAGGGTGTCAGGTTACTTTCGTTACGGAATTTCTTGATTCAGTCGCCGCGCTCAAAGCCCGCGATAAAATCTATGCAATAGCTTAAAAATAAAAAAATAAATAAAAAAAGCGAGCCGCTAGTATTGTATATTCGTACATTACCCGAACGAAGTAGTAGCGACGTGGTCTCGTCTCTCCGCCTCTACGTAGCGCGTTACGAGTGTTTAATTGCAGTTTATGTGTTGAACAAAATAAATAGGTTTTTATTTACTCAATGCTTAAATGAAGGAAAGTTGTACCACATAAAAAATATATTCTAACGACACACTACTTTGTACTCATTCGTTTAATGCTGGCCACTCATGATGCGTAGTATGTTGAACCCTGAGAGTATAAGCTAGTTAGCTTGCTTATGTGTACTCTAAGATTGAACCTCTCTATATTGAGCACATTTTAATTGTTTGAATTATTAACTTTAAATGTGTTAATGATTGATATTGTGAATGTCCTTGTCCATCTGTTACTGTTATCTACGAAACTATTTTTGCCCTTGTCAATGTTAATGACGAAATAGTCATGACAGCGACTTCACAAGTTACACATACCCTCAAATTTAAATTGTGCCAATAAAACAACAACCCATAAAACATTACGAAACTATATTTTCTATCTACCGCCGCAGAACGTAAAAGCTCAATAAAGTGCTTCCGAAAGCTATCTCACGCTTTATACGGCGCTGAAATCACTAAACGGAGCTTTTACTGCGCCACGCATGCAGATCGCTTTGTGACGCGTCTACAATGCGAGCGGCTAGCGGGAGTGACAGCATTTTTCGGGTCGTTGACTTATAGAATCCCGATGGTTCTAGGCTGACTCTGGTCAATCGCCACGTCCTGCCTATTCATAGCAATCATACACTCGGAGTTGAAGGGTGGGCGAGTCTATTTCCATATTACATATATCACAAATTAAATGTGACATGGCAAAGATTTTTCAATTTATTTTACACTAGTGACCCGCCCTCGCTTCGCTTCGGAAACATTTAATTTTATTATTGAATAGTTGAGTCCCGTGATGTTACCTGTGGTTATTGTCTTATCGCGGATGACGTCGCGGGGCGAAGCTAGTTTAAATAAATATTTTGGTGTATGTACCGTATATATATTCATATGCATGTGGTAAAAAGCAGTTATTTCAATATTACAAACAGACACTCCAATTTTATTTATATGTATAGATTCGCTGTTATATTATGTGTCGCACTCACGAGCTCTATCCCAGATAGAGGCTTATAGTTTTATGAGAATTGTCAAGATCTATATCGGGTTTTTGTTTTTGTTTTTTTTTTCACTTCGAAATGCTACAATTTGATGATTCACATTTTACGTTTAGAAAGTTACAAAAAAGAATTGATTTGTGGATAGCAGACGAGGGAATAATTTCTGTATACTCATAATATAATGTGATAATATACTATAATGATATTATACCACCCATATAATGGGTACGGTTTTTTTTTTGCTTAGATGGGTGGACGAGCTCACAGCCCACCTGGTGTTAAGTGGTCACTGGAACCCATAGACATCTGCAACGTAAATGCGCCACCCACCTTGGGATATAAATTCTAAGTTCGCAAGTATAGTTACAACGGCTGCCCCAGCCTTCAAACCGAAACGCATTACTGCTTCACTGCAGAAATAAACGGAGTGGTGGTACCTACCCGTGCGGACTCACAAGAGGTCCTACCACGTACGTACGTGCGAGAAGACGCAAGATGTTTTACTACGCATTTCCTATAAAAAAAGCGCGATCCAATAATGAACACCCATGGTGTTTTTGTGTGTTTTCTTTTATTGTTATTAGCTGTTCCGTTTAAAATAATTAACAAAATGAAGTTAACAAAGCATCTCCACTCCCACAGTGTATAAATAAACTCTAGTAGATCTTGGTAACAACTCAGGCGGGCTCAGCACGTTCAACCACCAGCAATTACGAAAAATAGTCAAAAAGTAAACAAAAAAAAAAAACAACTTATGGAACTGAGAATATAAAGAAAAACCACCGCTCCCCCCAATGAAATAAGGCACAATATCGCTAGGACAACAATTTGTATGAAAACCGTTTCATCAACACGTAATATCTCCCTAAAGATTCGAAAGCAATCACTTTAAAACATTTACGAGTGCCGCAAACGGCTTCCGACGTAACAAAAAAACAATTAAACGTCGCGGTGTCGGTGCAATTAAAAACATTCTTTATTTCGATAGCATTACGAGTCACAGAATAGATTAGAGCAAGCAAATTTGTAGAGGTTTTATCGCTTTCGCTATCTCCCGTGGAATGACCGCCGCGTTATGAGTTAGAGTCGTCGTCTGACGCGGATACATAAAGTTTGAAATTTTTATGGTGTTTTATTGGTGTTGGTTCGCTCGTTTGACGGTAAACGGTTATACTGATAAAACAATATCACAACTCGCCTCGAGATCAGTCTGTATCGCCTGCAGTAATTTAATTATCAGTCGTCCCCCACGCCTGACAAACAAATTCCATGTGCATCTAATTAAAACTTATTTTACGATTTAATCTGGCGTGTTATTTTATTCGCGCGAAAACTGAAAGAGGTACATATATTGTCAGTCTAAACGTGCGGGAATTTACCACCACTTTGCGGATTTAACTATTATATACTATATTAGCTATACCGGTCCGCTTCGCTGGGCATTTAAATTTGACATTATTATTTCTCACCCCTACGAAGATTCTCATCATTAACGCCCCCGCAACTGGTGTAGGGAGTCCGACACTCATATAAATATTAGCCTATCCATTAAGTACATGTATTTTCTACATGGATACCAAGTTTCAAGTCAATCGGATGCACGGTTCACTAGTTATAACGGAACATCCGTATAAACCACTGTAGATTTATATATTAGTATAGATAGTATATAATTATTTTGTTGCACTTGACCTCAAGTTTCAAAGGGGGGTTTCAATGGGTAGTTCCTTAAAAACGTGAAGTCGTTTGCATTTAATAAAATGTCTTGACGAATTATTGAAAAAAAGTAAAGTCTACAGCATTCAGTTTTATTTGTTTCGATATACAATAGTTTATTTGTACCGTTGGAAATGGCGAAATACATTCTCGTTTAATTCCGAGCATAAGGCACTCAGAATTAAATGAGAATGTATCAACATTTCGCATTACCCGAGCCGGAGTTACGCATCCCTAATCTATGAATAAATGCCTGAAAGGTCGACATCTTTCAAACATCTCTCCCAGGGAGTATCCACAGCGCATACTTTTGCCGCCTTTGGCATAATCGGGATGCCTCGCTGCAAATATTTTGAATTTATGCTTTGTACAACGCAAGATTTTATATTGTCGTTATATGTGTATGTATGCGACGAACCTTGATGTGAATGCTTCAAATATTTAGAGGCTAGCTTTTGCCCGCGACTCCGTTCGCGTGGAATAGTTACTTTGGCATAACGCTAAATTTTACCCCCCCACTTCAATTACGTAGAAAGTGAAGATACTTTTGAATTATAGAATGCTAAGGAGCTATTTAAACCCCTATTTTGAAATAGGTAGGCTTTGAAATAGGTACGCAGCGGCTTGGCTCTGCCCCTGGCATTGCTGAAGTCCATGGGCAACGGTAACCACTCACCATCAGGTGGGCCGTATGCCCGTCTGCCTACAAAGGCAATAAAAAAAAAACCTTCTTTATTGGTGCTCCACTTGTATTGGTCTTAGCGTGATGTTATATAGCCTATATTCCTCGATAAATGGGCTATCTAACACTTCAAGAATTTTTCAAATCGGACCTATAGTTCCTCAGATTAGCGCGTTCAAACAAACAAACTCTTCAGCTTTATAATATTAGTATAGATTAATTTTATATTCATTTAATTAGCTTGCTTAGTTTAGTGTCGCGTGGAACATAAGCGAGCATCAAACTAATTACGAGATTGATATATGAAATTGTACTTTCTTATCTCGTGTGCTTGAATCAATCAGCGAGACAAGACTACATCAGTGTACAATAACGTACACAGCTGATTGTTCTGATTGAGTGGCTGCCTCTCGACTGATAATTGACTCGAGTAGGTAGTTCATTGAGGTGCGTAGATATGTATAAGTACATGTTTGGAAACTATGAATGTGTTAGATCTAATACGTAGATAGGTGATGGAAAACAATATGATATTCAACATTTGTTATTTGATTGAGACGATTTTTCCTACTTTTTACTGGTGGTAGAAACTCTTGTGAGTCCGCACGGGTAGGTATCACCACCCTACCTATTTCTGCCGTGAAGCAGTAATACGTTTCGGTTTGAAGGGCGGGGCAGCCGTTGTAACTATACTGAGACCTTAGAACTCATATCTCAAGGTGGGAGGCGCATTTACGTTGTAGATGTCTATAGGCTTCATTAACCATTTAACACCAGGTGGGCTGTGAGCTCATCTACCCATATATGCAATAAAAAAAAGCAATTAAGTAACAATTAGAAGCGTCCTCATTACTATGAACTAGGTCTTAAACTGTTTCTCCATCAACTAAAGTCATCTAGGTCGTTATATCTTCCACCTAACTATGCCTATAAAACTAATTAAACATCGAATTACAGGGTAATTATCTCTATGAATTAGGTTATTGTTCGTAACAATTTTTTTCGAGTATTATCGAATCACCGTTAAACGTATTACGGCCGATTTTATGCTATTTAATGCCAATAATCTTTTACCGGTACACGAACGTCGGTCCGTCACACCGAGCGCCTTAATAACGCACACGATTATATATATTATACTTGCTTTTACTTGCAGGCTTGATAATTCATCATCATCATAGTCGGTTGCTCTTGGCAGAGCAGTCGTGGTCATGTGGAATTCTTGCTTATTAACAGATGTTTTCCATAATTCGCGAACCGAGGCCCGGCGCACGCACTCGTTGATGTGATAGTTAAACATTTTGAAATAATGAAAACATATTTCTGCCGTGAAGCAGTAATGCGTTTCGGTTTGAAGGCTGGGGCAGCCGTTGCAACTATATTGAGACTTTAGAACTTATATCTCAAGGTGGGTGGCAGCATTTACGTTGTATGGTTCTATGGGCTCCAGTAACCACTTAACACCAGGTGGGCTGTGAGCTCGTCCACACATCTAAGCAATAAAAAAAACACGATTTTGCGCATAGCGTTTATATTAAATACTAGCGACCCGCTCTCACTTCGCTTCGAGAACTGTAATTAATTTCGGGAACTGTAATTATTATGAAAATAATAATGGCAGATTTTTTCCTACTTACTTGACACTTATCCTCTATATTTCAGGTAATCCACATATAAACTATATAGCCTATATATCGACGCTTGAAAGGCAAACGTGACTAAGCGACAATGCGTGAACTTTACAGTAGACCAATTTAAAGTTGAAATACCTGAAAAAAAATCTATTTTCACGAATCTAGCTGTAGGATTGAAATGATTTTAATAGACCTAGAAATAATTTTTTAATTGCGCATCATATATAGTTATTGCCTATAACTTATGTACAAAACAGTTATTGTCGCTTAGTCAAGTTTGCCTTTCAAGCGTCGATATGTACTATTCTAATGTGGCAGTTATATTATCGTAAAGTTTCATCATAATCCATCCAGTAGTTTTTGCGTGAAGGAGTAACAAACATACATCCATACATTCTTACAAACTTTCGCGTTTATAATATTATTAGGATTAGCGTTCGGTAAATACGGAGTTCCTAATATGGCAGCAAAATTAGGAAAATTACACCCAACGTATGCGAAATTAGCAATCTTGTGTATTCTTTTTTATTTTTAATTGCTTAGCTGTGTGGACGAGCTTACAGCCCACCTGGTGTTAAGTGGTTACTGGAGCCTATAGAATCTACAACGTAAATGCGCCACCCACCTTGAGATATAAGTTCTAAGGTCTCAGTATAGTTACAACGGCTGCCTCACCCTTCAAACTGAAACGCATTACTGCTTCACGACAGAAATAGGCAGGGCGGTGGTACTTAGCCATGCGGACTCACAAGAGGTCCTACCATCAGTAATATTCTATGTCTTCACAACGAATGTAATCTCAAGGCTTATCTGAATGCTGTTCTGTTATGTTATAAAAATGGCAACTGATTACGCTACATCTAACATTTTTCGTTCCAAATATTTGAATTCACTATCAAGAATATTTTAACTAACGCAAACGGTGTGATACGAGGACAGACGCTGAAGCCAATATTCGAAGTAATAAATAACTTTAATGGATCGATTCAGAGAGCCGCAGACTGTTAACATATTTTCAGCGACTTTTTTAAAGTCCCATGTGCATGCGAAGAGCGCCGATAATGGCCTCGTGCAAATGTTTATTTGAAAATGTATGTTTCTACGTACCGCTGTTTATTTTGTCAGGTTTTTATTCGATTACTTAGGTATTGATCGCGACCCGTATATTGACGTGACGTCTTATAATTCGATGGAGCCGGCTGCACGCACGAAAAAACATGACTCATGCGGCGTTACCTCGCTCTGAGGCGTTCCATTTAAGGCTTTAAGTGCAAGCGAGAGCGCGCAACGAGCGACAAAGAGGCACAATCGGCCTCCGCGTTCGGCAGCGTTCGACATCTGTCTCGCTCCTACTTGAGTGAGCGATGCATCCGCGTGTACAGCTGCTATACAATAATACATTTACATGTTTTCGTCAAGTATGAAGTTCAGTGAAAAGTGAATGTGGTGTCAATTGTCCATACAAAATATCTATCAAACAAATAAAATTTAAATTTTCTTTTGAAAAATGAAACCATTCCATCAGTATTTTCTTATGACGTTGTCACGTTCAACTATCGTAAGTAAACCGACTTTACAGACAACCGATTTTTTGTGACATATACGTGAAACTCCAACCGCTAGTAAGTTGGCACGGATTGGTAGAAATTAACTACAGCGTACCCATAAAATTATTACACGCAACACAATAATCACATTTTGAAACCGCCCGCCATCGCATAACCGGATAACCGGTCGGTTGCCAGAAGCCGGTACGGTCTGGCATTAATTGCCAGAGTTAGCGAATCGCTGGCGGGCCGGTCTAAACCTATTATGAGCGGTTTCCGAGCGAATTCACAACCGGTTAATGATTATGTGTCAATGTGGTGTGAATTAGAAGTGGGCGTTACTTATTTAATGGAATCCCGTTATTAATTATTGTAAGTTAGTGTTATTAAATTACAATAGATTGATTAATTTAAATGCCGCGGCTTTAAGTAGGGTGTTCAATGTTAGATCCCTCAAGATTTACTGAATGGGACTACAGTGGAGCAATGTACGTAGGAATTTGAAGGGTAGAAGGTATTAGAATCTAACGAGTGAATAGGTTGGAGCCCTATAACATGCAGCTCACTCGCAAGGGAAACGGGTGTACCTAAATTCGATTTCGCTCTTACACTGTGGATAGCCTATAGCCTAATAGTGGGTTGCTGTTTGAAAGATAGGATCGTTTTTTATTATTTTAGAGAATTGATTTAGAAAATTATGTATTTGTATTCACGTCTGTCAGGTTTGATTTTTATATAGAGGTATTGACCGTTTGAAAATAAAATAATATCAAAATTGAACAGTCCAACCAACCTGATAGCCATACTCTTCGCTTTCAAGTGATGCCATCTCTGATTCATCTCATCCAGTCTCCTCTGCAGCATGACAGCGTCTTCCTGAGAAGACAGGCTGCCCAGGAGACGCCGGCCAGTTCCAGTGAGCGATGCGTACACATTCCTGTGTGTCTCGATCTCCGATTGCAGATCCTGGAAATAATTGAGTACATTTAGTTACAATGCTTTTGTAAGCTAGACTTTTTGCCAACGTAATCACTGCGAAGTTACGTTATGATCGTTCTAAAGTTGAATTTTGGTGTTTTAATAAAAAAAGCAAATTGTATCTTTTTGAGTTCACAAAAGACGTTAATTTTTAGCGTTCAGGCGAAATACTACACGTCTTTACATTCCATTATCTTTTTTTTATTGCCCTTGTAAGCAGACGAGCATACGGCCCACCTGATGGTGAGTGGTTACCGTCGCCCATGGACTTCAGCAATGCCAGGGGCAGAGCCAAACCGCTGCCTTCCGTTGAGTACTCTCCGCAAGCCTCGTTTGGAGAAGGGCAAGTCATAGCGCTCGGGAAACACCGTGGAGGGGAGCTCATTCCAAAGCCGGGTGGTACGTGGCAAAAAAGTGGATGATCGCAGTGGCTCCAGGTAGTATGGATGGACTCTTATCAGGTGGCGGGCGGTGCGAAAGTAAAAACGAGATGATGGAATCATCTCAATAATTAAATTCAAATAAATAATTAATTATCAACGTATGTTAAGTTTTTGTTGAACATTTCAGAGCCTATAGAATCAATCCGAAGTTATTTATTAAAAGAAAAACGATTAGAATTTTTGCTTAGCTTTTGACTAAACAAATCACGTCCAATAACTACAATCGTTTATCAACAAGAATCCTTAATATCCTTGACTCGTATAAACGTGAAAAATTGACAAACAAAATTCGCGTGAGTAAAAACTTCGTACAGCGTACGTAAGCGAGCAATTTCTTCGGACCCTGGGAGACTGGTGACAAATGAAAGGCTTTTGTCCGAAGAATGCCTCAAACTGGACTCGTACTCTCTCAGAAATATATATTTCGAATTGTGTCCATATTTTACTGTAACGTTGTCTTTGTCTCTTCATTGTTATTTTTCTCGTGTGATCTTTCAAGTAAATGAATTTTTGAAAATTAAGCTTCGATTTTCTGAAAGGTACGATTTGTGTTTTTATTAAGGTTATAGTTTGTTATGAAAGTAGATAAATGGTTTTTATATATGAACAAAATGCGGGTGTGGATATTAACCTTGCGTTGCCTTCTTTTCGCTACTTGGGAATACCGGTTAGCCAATATCAAAAAACTGATCTAAGTTTATTGGAGTCTATAATGTATCTTTTTTTTTATTGCTTAGATGTGTGGACGAGCTCACAGCCCACCTGGTGTTAAGTGGTTACTGAAGCCCATAGACATCTACAACGTAAATGCGCCACCCACCTTGAGATATAATTTCTAAGATCTCAGTATAGTTACAACGGCTGCCCTACCCTTCAGACCGAAACGCATTACTGCTTCACGGCAGAAATAGGTAGGGTAGTGATACCTATCCGTGCGGACTCACAAGAGGTCCTACCACCAGTAAAAAATCTATATTCAAACTAGAAACTTGTATGTTAGTGACAACTTATTCTAACTCATATCTCTGTCCTTGACTAACAAATGAATAAATCTTTCAATACAATAAAGTGAAGATTTAGATCTCATGTCTTAAGGTGGTTGGCGTTGTTTTCTTTGTGATGTTTCTGAACTCCGAACATCACTGAACATTAGATCAGCCGGTCTCTATGTCAACAGCAAATAATAAACTCTGGATAGACAGCGGCTCTGCCCCTAGCATTGCTGACATCCATGAATGACGGTAACCACTCACCATCAGATGGGCCGTATGAACATCTGACTACAAAGACGATAAAAAAATGTTATAAAAATTAATATTAATATTTTATACCCATATCTATACTAAAGATGTATTTCAATCCCAATAAAATATTCTCATGATATAATCTTATAGTTAAATCAATAACCTTAAAACCAAAGAACCGGTTGTTTACATTTAGCTGTAAATGTTTAGTTAACAGATCGCTCGAGGCAACGGTTATCTCCTGGTTTCAACCGGATTAGTTGCGAAACTAACCGGGCGTGTTTACTTGTATCGATGTTATCCGGTACGAAGATGTGGTTACGTAAAGTTTTATCTCGTGTTGTGTTGTTGAAATTTACTTTTAATATACGAGTATAAGACATAATTTTCATTTGTTCATGAATAAGTTATTAGATTTATTAAAGAATATTAAATGTTTTTTGTCACATTAAATGTAAGTATCATCAAAAATAATTATGTATTTTTTATACAAAAGCAAAGCAATCTTCTTCAATTAAGGTGGAAAAGTGATTCGTTCACTTTTAGTATTTTATTTGTAATGAAAGTTTGACAAAGGGTAACACCACAAAATTCATTCTGACAAAATAATACGTGACCTGATCACCGCTTGCTAGGTATCACAGAATGATGCAGGTTTGTTGCATACGGTGATAGCACGCGGTGATAGTTTGTTCAGATATTATTCACAAGATACAGGTATCCGACACCAAACTCCAGGACAACACAACAAATACAACTCCCTTCTTATATTTCTGTTACTCGCAAAACTTCATCTCCTCTCAATGATTTTAAATAGGATATGTCGTCCCACGCGTCGACAGGGATAACCGTTTTTCCAATGCCAATGATTTAGATCATACTTCTAAGTGTATAAGGCTCTAGCAAAATCTTCTATTTCAGTAAGTAAACCTAGTAGAAACATTATAAAGCGGGAACATTTAGAGTTATAATTTAACAATTTTAAACACAGCAATCTTAATGAGAAAATGTACGGTGCACAAATTTGTTTAATAACATGCGGGCCTTCACTTTTAGGCTTGAATCGCCCGTGTGGTCGGGGCTTATAGTAATGTTATTTCATATCGATAATCCCGTAAATATTACGTTTTCATAAGATTTTCATTAGACATGATACAAAATTTCGCCTTAAAACTTTCGACTATTGTGAGCAAGCAGTGTCTAACATAAACAATTAAAATACATAGCGTTACAGCTTCGTTCTACCAAGCTAACTTAAGCTCTCCCAGCTTACTCATTGTTAACAATTCAAAAACGATACTATTAAAAACAGAATTTGGATCCATAACGCAAATATTAGCGTTTAAAAGTCGAGGCATCATCGATCAAGTTTCAAAGCTTGAAATACAAACATCGATAAATCTTCCCAGCACTAGAGCCGTCGGGAATTATTGATGTTGTTTACTTTAGCTATCGGCACACGCGCAAAAACACCCTTTAATAATATTAAGGGTGCATTATAATAGGGTTCGATAAGAGCCTTGTGTTACGCCCTTTATAATTTCAAGGGTGGTTTGGGGAGATCAAAATGGAAGTAGGAATGTTTTTAGTGTGCGTAATTGCACGAGCATTTCTTATGTATGTTATAAGTTTGGGAAACAGAACAGTTGTCAGCTTTTCTCGTCACGTAAGAAAAACAGAAAACGAATAGATCTCCGTAAACTCAGGGATTCGGGACAAAGAAATTGTCCTTCTCCACCAGAAGTTGGGACAGTTCATTACGGCCTACACCAGTAAAACTTTAATGTAGCGTAATTAAACCTTGAAATTCTCTCAAAATCTGTCACCCGGAGCTTAAAGAGTTTAAATTTGAACCAACCGTTAAGAAACTTTAAAGTTTGAAACTTAAGTGTTCGCCCTTCTCTGACCGAAACGCGTTAATGTTCGTTTATAAGTTTAAATACACCATTATACATTACGGAGTTGGATCAGGGAATCGTTACAAACTTAATTTGTACGTAGCGAGGAATGCGCGGCCATTGTATTTTATTTGTTGCTAGATAATCGAGAACATTCGAGGCGCGATGAAGATTTAAAGCGTGAATTTGGGAGCGCATTAGATTCTGAGAATTGACCTGTTTAACTACACTAGTGGTGCCGCAGTAGTCGAAATTCGACTATAATTAATTGAAATTATAAGTTTGTACACTATTAAGATTCTATTTTCAAAGACTATTTATTATACTTCTATAATCACAAATTTCGCCAAGACTACACTATAGAAAAATATTAATAAAGACAATCAATATTTAACCTATTCTCAATTTGACAGCAGACGTCAAGAACAAAAGTTTGACAATAAATAAATAGTATGCATGCGTGTGTGTGTAATGTTTTCTTTATTGATTTAATGTTTTTTTATGCATTATCTTAAAAAAATATTAGCATTGTGCACTTCTTCTCTATAGTCTCTGTAAGTGTGGAAAATTTCATACTCCTCCGTCCGCGCAATTTTCGTATAAAGGGATACAAAGTTTTTGATTCACGTATTAATATATAGATTCTTACTAATTTGCTTTTTTTAATACGCTTTTATTAGCTTCAGACGTATGTAACGGAATCTTTGAACATGATTTAACCCCCTTTAAAACGTCGGATTAACTCGAAATTTGGCATACCTACTTGAAAAAATTGAAATACAACTAAAAAATGAAAAATAAATAATAGTTTAAAAAACACAAAAAAAAATACGCTTGTATAGAAAATCCAACTAAAAAATAGAAATTAAATTTTAATAAATGTGAATTAAAAATAGTGTAAGAAAAAATGATTTTATTGTAAAAAAAGCGTGGGGTGCATGGTATCAGTACTTATAAATATTTTATGAACAGATATGAGTAGAAGGGCTATTTTGATAATATCCTGAAAAGCAACACACGCTTTTTTAAAATAAAACAATTTTTTCTTACAATAATTTTAATTCAAATTTATTAAAATTTATTTTCTATTTTTAGTTGGATTTTCTATAAAAGCGTATTTTTCAGTTTTTTAAACTATTATTTTTATATTATTATGATCGAGTGAAATTTTGAATATTCTTCTTGATACAAGATCTAATCATTATTAAACATGGCTCAAAAATTAAGATGGCAAAGCTAAGAATTTTTAATATAGTAATTTATTATTAATATGTTATTTCGGTCCTGGCAAATTTGCTATTCACCGGCACCGCACTACTCAGGTTAAAAAAAAATTAAAACTTACCGCGACCGTCCAATCAGTATTCGGTTCGTGTTTACCGTTCGCGCGCCGAATTGATCCGGTTTTTGTTGCTAGTTGGTTTTCATTCATTCCAACCGGTTATAATAGGAATTCGCATTAATTGATATTCGTTATTGTTCTCGATCGGTTGCGGGCTCCCTTTTAATTAATTTTTAAATTAGCGTTTCTGTTTCAGCATCTCAAAATTGATTCGGTTTTGAAATATTGTATTTTAAGTGTATCTACTTTATTGAAAGCGCTATCATTGTCATTTGTAGGCAGGAGTATGAAGACGGGATAATGAAGAAATGATTTTTGTAAAATTATTTCATTAAATTTCTTACTGTGAACAAAACAATTACGTCAGGAATATAATTGATTTTTTGGATTTTTCGATTTTTACAACAAATTTAATTACTTTATCGTAAAAACTTAATTCATAGATATTACTCATATTTTGTAATTAAATTCTTCTACCCTCCCTCATAATTTCTATTTTATAATAACTATAGATCACCAATTGTGTTGTAAATAGGTTTTTTCGACCTACGAACTCGAATACGCTACTTCTTTGCGGCTGAAATAGGCAGGGTGGTAGTAACTACATGCGCAGACTCATGAAATGCTCTACCACCAGTAATTACGCAAACTAAAGTTACCTGTTATGGGTTTATTTTTATTACACGATATAATTACATAATTAAATAAGTTGTCGTGAAGGTCAGTTGTGAACATTTTTTTAAAGATTATTTTATGGCTTATATGGGTGGACGAGCTCACAGCCCACCTGATGTTAAGCGGTTACTGGAGCTCATAGACATCTACAACGTAAATGCGCCACCCACCTTGAAATATAAGTTCTAAGGTCTCAAATATAGTTACAACGGCTGCCCCACCCTTCAAACCGAAACGCATTACTGCTTCACGGCAGAAATAGGCAGGGCGGTGGTACCTACCCGCACAGACTCACAAGAGGTCGTACCGCGTGTGCTAAGTACGTAATTCATTATAAAAAATTGTGCCTGCCTGTGGGATTTGAACACCAGTATAATCGCATCGTTCGCAAAACCGTAACCACAGATTACTTTCACACTATTGTTTACGTTAACCGGATATCCGGGTGGGATCGATGTGTTTATCTTCACCCGCTTCGGACGCCATGCGCATATTATAGACGGCTCCCGTATATTAATCCGGGTATACGGAAGGTTTGTTTGTCATGTCTTTATTCAACGTGCTTTCCATATTTCCATATTCGAACCTCATTGCGTCTATAGGTCGAAATATAGACTAGCAGTGTCGGAAGTGTAGATTAAAGGGAGGGCTTAAGGTAGGAAATGAAGCGTATTGTGAAGCAATGACGTGGTCTAGTTTGAAAAGCAGGGCTGCTGTTACACAGCTGCGATTGTAACTTCAACCTTATAAAGCTAGCCTTAAAGTCGTCGTGGCCTATAGGATAAGACGTCCGGTGCATTCATATCTAGCGATGCACCGGTGTTCGAATCCCGGGTACCAATTTTTCTAATGGAATACGTACTTAACAAATGTTCACGATTGACTTCCACGGACCCGTCACCGTCCTCGTCGAACCCGTCGCTTGCGACGAAGGGCTCGAAGAGCGAATTAACCCACAGACACAGCCCACTGAGTTTCTCGCCGGATCTTCTCAGTGGGTCGCGTTTCCGACCCGGTGGTAGATTCTGCGAAGCACTGCTCTTGCTAGGGTCAGTGTTAGCAATTCTCCGGTTTGAGCCCCGTGAGCTCACCTACCAGTGATTACGCAAACTATACCTGTTATGGGTTTACTTTTATTACACGAAATAATTGCTTATTTTTTTACTGGTGGTAGGACCTCTTATGAGTCCGCACGGGTAGGTACCACCACCCTGCCTATTTCTGCCGTGAAGCAGTAATGCGTTTCGGTTTGAAGGGTGGAGCAGCCGCTATAACTATAGCACTAATAGCTGGGTGGCGCATTTACGCTGTAGATGTCTATGAGCTTCGGTAACCACTTTAGACCAGGTGGGCTGTGAGCTCGTTCACGCATCTAAGCAATAAAAAAAAAGTGGTCTAGTTTGAAAACCAGGGTTGCTGTTACACAGCTGCGATTGTAACTCCAACCTTATAAGGCTAGCCTTAAGGTAGGGGAAGCTTCGTCTGCACGTTTACAGACAAAAAAAAAGATTTCATATCCTTTAAGTGAACAGTAGCATTTTGTTCTCTTTGTTAGTAGTCCAATAACCGCTTCCACATTTATCCAAACAAAAGGCTGCTAACGAGTTAACGATGGGAATATCGTGCACAGCGACTTAATAAAAATGCTTTAAAAGATTCAATGCGTTAAATATCATTGACGAATTTTTAAAAGTACAAACAACATGAATTTAATTTATTCTTAGTTGCGATTTGTTAATTTTATGATGAAAATAAAAATAGTAACAAAAATTGTGTTTATAAAAAAAAACATAAACGTACACCTATTCGCCAATCCTCCTGAAGAGGGATACGAAATCCTCTGTACATTAACTATTTATTTACATGCGAAGGACAAAGATGTTGATTTATTGAAGAGAAATGATCCTCTATAATATTCCAACGCCACGAGTGTTACAGAGTCCTTAAATTTATATTTCATTTTCATTATTTTGTGATAAGATTTTTATCAACACAGTACAACAAAACAGTGGTCGCATGCTTCTGGTGTTTTTATTTATTAACTCCCAGTTAGGTAGACAAGCATACGACTCACCCCCTTATTAGAGGTTAGCGTTTGGACAGAGCCTTGATGGTACTACATAAGAGTTAGAATCTACTTAATAATTTTTAGAACTTTATTATTCTTAGTATTGACTGTGAGTGAGCACTTGTTAACGCCCGTAACGCATATTATACTTCTATATAAAGATGTTTTTGTTAATCCACATATCGATTCAAAAGTTCGGATGAAATTTACCAGAAAACGGTCCAGGACCTGGCGGGAGTCACATAGCAAACAGCGGAGATGGTAAACAGAAATTTACATCCGAAATTGATAGCCTACTGTATTTACAAAAACGGCTATACATAAGTATTATATACTATACATAAATACTAACTATAAAAGTACTGTATCAAAGCATGTTAAACAAATTTTAATTACATACACGAAATAAAAATTAGGCTACAAATTACCTTGTATAAATTCAAGATGGGCTCATTACATTCAAAAAACACTTAATTCCGTCGAACAATAATTCATCAAGTTATTAAAGGTAGAGGGAGAGGAACGATTCGTCTTCCCCTTGTCTAGAGGGGGAGGGAAGATTTATTGCGTGCCAGATTTACCTGAGCACTTTTATACGCGACGATCCCGACATAGAGTACTTATCCCGGTAGAGGGTGAACTGCAATTTAAACATTTTGGTGTTTCTTTTTGTGTTTTTTTTATTGCTCTTGTAGGCAGACGAGCATACGGCCCACCTGATGGTGAGTGGTTACCGTCGCCCATGGACTTCAGCAATGCCAGGAGTAGAGCCAAGCCGCTGTCTACCGTTAAGTACTCTCCACAAGCCTCGTTTGAAGAAGGAGAGATATGTCATAGCCGGAATGAACTCCCCTCCCAGGATTCTTAGCGGCAGACGCTTGGTTGGGCCTAAATTTGGTGAAAGGGGCTGAATTGGACTTCATCAAGGTTTCGTTCCTAAACAACTGCTCCAGGCGGAATGTTGTAAGCTTTCAGCTTTTTTACAGTACCTGACCTCAAAAGTTATGCGTATTCAGTGTGTCGAGTTTTGTTCGGTGGAGATGGGTCTCATCATGAGGCGTTAGATTGAAGTCTCAGTCACATAGGATTAATCTAATATTAACGACTATTAACTAAGACTACTTCTTGAGTAAAGAGAGAATAGCAGGACAGCAAATATTATTACTGTCGCGGAGTGACGTAACCTCTTATACAAGAACAAAAGAAGTTAAACAAACAACTAGACCTCATGATCATTTTAAGTCTTCTGTATGTGTATAAACTTTTAGCGTTTCTAAATTTGAAGTCAGCATTATATTTAAATGTCAGCATACAACGTCTCAGTCGGCCGTGACGTCACGTTGTCTGTCGTTAAAACCTCGAAAGTAATGGAACGAAAATAATAATTGCGAGAATAAGTTTTTGGAACGGGAAAAAACCGGGAAGAAACGTCCGTAACGTAAGATTTTTATTAGTAATGCACACAGTAGTGTACGACTTAACTTTGTAATAACGTACAAAAAATAAAATATTTTTTTATCATTCATTGACCACGATCTCAGAGGGTTCGTTTGCGCAATACACTAACTCTTATGCAAATAACCGTGAATGAAGTGTACCACAATGAGTTCGCACGTTACCGAATGACTGTGGTTTTTTGCGAAACCTCCAGTTTTATTTTCTTTATACTTCGAATAGAACGTAAAATTAATATTTTTATAATAAGGAACTTCGTTCTTATTCGGTGTCCCACGACACCACACATTTTTTTTTGTTAAATTAGATAAACATCCTCTCTCGTCTTCCTCCGTTTTTATTCTGTGATCGGCCACAGGTGCGCGTTAACCTGCCAGCGGAGTATCGTTAAATTGATACAGTTCTCTCGGCGAAACCTCTCAACTAAGTACGTCAGTTTGCGATTTACATAACTTTAATAAAGTCCTAACTGTTTTAGATGCTGAATATTACACTAAATCGTAGAACGAATCTGATGAAGAGGCTTGCGGTATGAATTGCTACTGAGTGGTCTCTCTGAAAAGCCTCGGGAGAAACTCGTGGTGACAAATTTTGGTAACCACATTACAGGCAGGTAGCCTACCAGCTTCTAACGTGATTTATGCATTGGGGACATGAATTTATACACCAATTCCGGCAACTCAGTAAGAGCTCCCTTTTTTTCCCTACCTATGCTAATAGCCTTGAGAGGCTATTTCAGCTTTGGCCTAACATGTAGGTGAGCTCACGGGGCTTAAACCGGAATGTTGCTAACACTGGCCCTAGCAAGAGCAGTGCTTCGCAGAATCTACCACCGGATGGGAAACGCGACCCACTGAGAAGATCCAGCGAGATACTAAGTGGGCTGTGTGTGTGGGTTAATTCGCTTGTCGAGCCCTTCGTCGCAAGTGGCGGTTTGGACGAGGACGGTGACCAGTACTTGTGGTGCCTAAAAGCACCGTTAATGGATCGGGAGGATCCGTAATGACGTGTTTTGGACAACGTCGACTATTTACCATTCGGTCTACAGGAACGGGAATGTAATTTCCAGCGGCCACCGGTTTTTTTAGGTAATAAGCATGAACTCAACTCCGTTGGCTGGAAATTTTCTTGTACTATAAATATTTGTGAATGAGCAAAGTTTTTTAGAAACTCCACAAACACGAAAAGTTATCAAATGATGAACGCTCCCCGACGACTTTCTCAATATCAGGAAACTAAATAGCGTATGCTATATTCATACTCTTTGGCACGCACGAAGCATGTCATAGTTCAGGGTTGGAGCAAATACAACTATGGAAATGAGGCATTAAATTTTACAAGATTTCCATAATTTGTTTTCTAGATATAATAGGAGCAATTTGGATTGTTCCGGTCTGGTATAATGGTACGATATCGGTTCCAAAAAAGTATCCTCGGTATTATGTAACACGCATTAGACAAGAACGCCAGAACAGTTTTGAAGCAAATCCAAGAAAAATCACATTTCAATTTCCATTTGCTATTCGTAACCTAAAAAAAGGTATTCCCCAGTGACGTAAAGACATCTTATTCTTTCCAAAACTAAGCCGACCCGAGATGTGAAAAAAAACGGGCACGTCTCAAAACCACCACACGTCAACCGGTTCCATTATGCTAATAACACACGGGAAACCGGTCGAAACCAACCGGTTAAGGACTTGAGAATTAACCCGGACAAATTGTTCGGTTGAAGAGGATCGTCGCGTGGTTCGAATCTGTAATTAACCGGATTAAGTCGGTTGTGAACCGGACGGTGACCAAGTGACAAGGCCTGTTTTTGCAGAATTCGTTTCTGTAATCTCCTGTTGAGCTCGTGTCATGTATTTTAAGATTTATATTTGAATTCCATGAATTAGATATTGTATTGAGGTATATTAGAGGTATTTAACATAAAAATATATAGCTTTTTTTTTCTTTTAGTCGCATGACACAATTTTCACAAAATGAATTTAAGTCGCAGATGACTTACAGAAATTCAAAACACTCAGCCCTCAGGAAATTTCACTACGTACTTTTACATTTGTTCCTACACATAGGGTGTTTTGGTCAGCTATAGAGTATGTGTTTGTATGTGTGAAAATAGCGTGAGGCTATCATCTAATACCTATTGAATGTTCGGAGAATTAATAGGAGTCTGAGCAAAGCTACTTAGTATAAGCTTAAAAACAAGAGGGGCACAAATTTTTCTTCTCATTTTCCGGATACCAAGTAAAAAATGGCTTCCAAAATAATGACTTAACATGATTCCATCTAAAACAAAACAAATGATCCTTAGAGCGGCTCCCCCTTACTTCGAAAACCGCGAAGAAAAAACAATAAATCAATCCAGGATAATCCAGCACGATAACCGACCTTGTAACCTTTCGGCTAACTTAAAAGCGCAACCGTTTCAAACGAAGTGAATAAATCAAGTCGCAAACGACTGCAGAACCGGATCAGGCGCGTAATCCGCACCCTGGTAACCGGTTGTAACTGGATTTTACCGGATATAACTGGCCCGGGCACCTGCGATAACGACCGGTTGCGACTGTGCGGAGCGCTTGCTTTGCTCGCTCGGTCGTGACTCGCTTTTGTGGATTTTATGAGTCGAATCATGCGTGCTTTTTAGCGGTACATTCCTTTGGATATCGGAAGTTATTACTTGTTTTGTTCTACGTGTTCTGTTATCAGATAATATTGTATCATGTTGTGGGGAGACGTAAAAATGACTTAGTTGTTAAGCGTGGTTAGTTGGCTGATTGTCTTCAAATCGGCGCGGTCCGTGTTCGGTCTCATATTAGTCATATTATTTACTTATCCAAATCTTTACTGAGTAAGTTCGGTGCAAGGTATGTGCATGACATGTTTATCAGTGTTTTTACAATATTTGAGTTAGGAACTCAACCCTTCCGGGGCTGGCTGTATGAAGCTATAATTGAATACCGGAGAGGACTATTCGGTTGATCGATAATACTGTTCTTACGGATTGTTTGAAACCTTCACGGAGGAACTCCAGTTCTCTCTGTGTTTTGTAGAGCATTTTCCACGTGCAGTGCTTTCAAAAATTTTTTGCTTTGGTTCCATCATCCCTATATTACCGTAGCAAAGAACTACCCACGCGTTTTATATTGGAAATGATTTATATTGTAAGAATGCACGGTTGAGTATCCTATTTGTTTTCTACCTATTTCGACCGCGAAGATATCATACGTTTTCGGTTGCAAAAGTGCCACATTGAAGTTGACCTTCAAACGAGGCTTGTGGAGAGACTTAACGGCAGGTAGTGGCTTGGCTCTGCCCTTGGCATTGCTGTCGTCTATGAGTGATGGTAATGTCTTACAAGGGAATTAAAAAAAAGTGGATGTGCTTGCTGTCTATAGACTATAAAAAAACTGTGAAATCGTCTGCCAATTTCAGCCAGTAGAATATTCAAGAAGTGGAGTCTGTACGAAAATATTGCCGACGAATAACAGAGAAATTGTAGTAATTCATGGTTATGTTTCATCCACTGCCCATTCATAATCCAACGCAATACTACCGTATATTCAGTGCACCAATAATTTGTCGTAAATATATATAGAGGCTTTTGGTGAAGACATTCGATGAACAGACACGTCGGGTCGTTCTAATAATTTTCAGTTACAATTTAATTTCGAATTCAAAAGCAAGACGTTGCGTCTACGGGGCGGCACGTGCGGCCCGAACTGAACGTGGCGCGATCTAAACGACACAGGGCTGCCCCTCGAAACTAATAAAATATTTATTACTAGCGACCTGCCCTCGCTTCGCTTCGGAAACTGTAATTTATTATTGATTTCTCCACTATTTAATGGATGTTATTATACATATAAAACTTCCTCTTCAATCACTCTTTCTATTAAAAAAAACCGCATCAAAATCCGTTGCGTAGTTTTAAAGATTTAAGCATACATAGACAAAGAAAGCTACTTTGTTTCATATTATGTAGTGATTGTGAATTAAACATCCTCGATTAAGATTTTCAGGCAGCGGCTTGGCTCTGCCCCTGGCATTGCTGAAGTCCACGGGCGACGGTAACCACTCACCATCAGGTGGGCCATATACTCGTCTGTCTACAAGGGCAATAAAAAAAAAAGATATTTACTAAAAGTTTTACTGTAAGAAGCCATACGTAGATGAGCGAGAGTTCTATAGAAACATATATTTAAATAATACTTCATAACACAACGTAATCTTCAACTCTAATCCGAAAGTAGCACTGATGTTTTGATAACAATTAAATCTCATATTATTATGGAGTATTTTTAACGAGCATTAAATACCATAGAATGAATAGAGATTTAATTTGTGTCATGTTTGTTTCAGGGGTAGCGGCAGATTGTGGTGAATCTAAATGCTATGATAACTAAACTATAAAAACTAAGTACCCCATAATATCTAACACTGCGCCGATTTTGACCCTAGTCCTTGAAGATATTTCATATTCCTTACTATATTTTTATGCGTTATTTTCGACGATTTTCTTCGTTCTGTATTCTTAAGATAATTATCTTAATAGCTCAGAATGAAATTTTTTTTTGTATTCATGTAAGACAGAACAAGGCTGGCTTGCCATCCTGTTTGTTCACTAGTCTTTTTAATTTAAATATAATTCAGTAATCGAAGTAACCGGTCTTTTTGACCGACCCTTAAACCAGCTATACGATGGCAAACAATAAACAAAGCAAATAATATCTAAATTAAATGTAAGCCTCTCCGCGCTTCGCAGCCCACAACCCTAATCAGGCTGAAACCGGTTAAAGCCGGTTACGACCGGACGGGACCAGGTGTAAACGATATTTTCTGCTATGAACTCGTAATGTACTTGACAAATTGACGTATTTGCCGCGTTTATAAACGCTCCGAGCTCTATTAATGTTTGGGGAATGTAAACGGTAGTGAAACGCTTTCTTAGAGAGCTTTATGTTTTTGCTGAACTGACTCGCGTGTGTTTGATGGCTATGAGCTTTTATTGCTCACATATCGATATGTGATTAATTAATGCAGTTCAATCACGTGTTTGTGCTATTCGTTATATAACTATGTATAATAACTGTCATTTCTCAAGTTAATTGAACGAGTCATGGTCCACCTGATGATTTTTTGAGTTCATAAACATCACCACCCTCTTTTAGAGATGAGGTAAAGTCCTCAATTGTGTCGTCCTACTCTACAAATTTGACATTACGCTTGACACGGTTTTCCTAATGTTCTGAGGACTTGTTCGAGTGATCATCTTACAACTCTCGCCGCTGGAGGAGTTCATCTCTACAACTAGGTAACTCATTCATCTACAGTGCCTTATTAAGAGAACTTTTTTGCAACGTAACAATGAGAATGAACCCTTCTCAGCCTTCCTTGAGATTTCTGATGAAAGCAATTGTGGCAATGCAGTCGCACTTTATTCTCCAAACATGTCAAGGTGGTTAACGGGATTAAAGTTGTACTAGTCCCAGCTAGTACAACTTTAATCGACCAAGAGGCAGGAACCCGACCCGTTGGACGGACCAGATTCGTGCAGCCCTGGATACCACAGTGCACGATGCTCTGCACTCAGCTGCAGATAGGAACAGATGGCGGTGCACTTTATAAAACAAACTTTTTCAAGGCCATTACCACGACCCTCAGTAATGAGGAAACCGACGCAAGGAGGAGAGTCCCAGCTTACACCAGATATGAGTTCGTCTTCTCATCCAAAGTAATAAAAGGATCGAAATCTAAAGTAATTAATTACTTTGGCGATATTAGCGAGATATGATACGCGAGTATATCATCTAAATTAATTATTTGCAAAATAGGAGGAATTCTAATACGTTATTATCCATACCTCAAAAGCCAAGTTTATATTACATAATATCATCGAGCTTATTACGACGGGGTGAGCTGTTTAATATTCATGCGAAGGGAATGCGTTTAACTTTAAATTATTGAGTTATGGTTGTCAAAGCTTTTTGGGGATGCGGTGTAGAAAACAGAGTTGTTGAAAGTAATTTAATTTTTTTCGTTAAATTATTTATAAGAGAAATTAGGTGCTGACAGCCATGTCGCAGCTTAACCGCCGGTTAAGTAATTTTAGAATTAACAGTTTTGTGGTTATGGGAGATGTCGTGGATCTCATTAACGGATTTGCTGTAACATGGGATCGCCATGGGTCATGGGGTCGTCCCATCCCTCAATCCGGAGTGGGATACGACGACCTTCCCGAGCATGTCCACAACGCGCCTTATCAACACTCATTTTGACAAACAAAATTATTTTAATTGCTTGTTTATAAATAGAATTCTAAACAAGTAATGTTACTTAAAGTTAAACTTACCATTTCGAAATGCCTGAATTCCGCCAACAGTACATAATTGATGTGCACAAACCGGGCGTCCTCGCACGACCTCGACTTTACCCTGTAACCCGGTTTATTGAAGTAATACTTGTAACCCGTGTAATCCGAACTGTCTAGGTGTATTTTCAGGCCGCCACTGAAGCCCCAATCACCACCGCAGCCGCGACAAACACCTTTGCTTATAAATTTTTCCCATTGTCTTTGTGTGGCAGCAGCCGTGGCTGTTCGGCCGGTTTTTTGGTTCAATAAATGTTCTGGTACAATTTGACATGTTAACGGGCATTGACCAGCCCCCGCCCGGGCTAGGCGGGGGCGGCCCGGCCATGTGCCTGAGTTCTCTTCGAACCTGGGACCGATGGAGGGCCTTTGCAGCTTCCACTCTTGAAATCTGTTGCCGTCAGCTGGCGGTCTCCACCTCCATTTGGATATCACACGTAATTTTTCTTTTCAAACTTTTCTCTCGATTCACACAGTATTATTCGATCGTTCGTTTATTTTGTTATTATTGTAATATTTGTTTGTCATCTGAGTGGTATTCGTTATTATGTTACGCTTTATATATTTCATGTCAGAGTTGTGTCAATGGTATTTGTGCTATCAATCCCGACTTTCTTTCTTTATTAAAACTGTCGGCTATTTAACGTTAATTACATTAGCATGCCATATCAGCGCCAAATATATTGCAAGCTATTAATAATATTACTAGAGATAAAAACAATAAATAAAACTTTTGAACTATTCAGTGCAAACGAATTTCAGGCAAGCTCTTGTTAAATATTACGCAACAATGAGACAAACCGTTACTGCTTGGCAAAAATAGGCCTATCTGTGCGCATTTACAAGAAGCCTGTACAATACGCAGCACCCTGTATAATACGTAGAAAATACTTTAGTTATTTTTAAGACATTCACGACAAGATATGACCTAATGCTATTCGAAGCATTCATATAATTTTTTCTTTAGGCAAACAACTATTTGTTGAAAATTAAATATTAAACAAGAGTCGCGTCGAAGTTCGAAAAGGTTCTACATCCATCTTCAAGAACTAGCTGTATTAAGATGATTGTCACGACACACTCCGTCGCTGGGGGAAACATGCCCAGCGAAGCTTTTCAACATCAGAACTTGACGCTACTTATTAATTAGCAACCGAAAACCTAAACTGAAAAGCTCTTTGAGACGAAATCACCGACTCATCTCCCCCAAGGCCCCCCGGCGCCCCCGACATCGGAGACCGATTAATCAAAATGCTCTCGTGATTAATTAGAAAATTCAGTAATTAGCGAGGAATCGCCGAAATTAATACAGCCTTGATCCGATGGAATATTATTTTTTGTAATTAATATTTATCCGATTTTGTGACGACAGTGGAAACGACCACCATGAAATAGGTATATTTATCAATATCCATATTTATTTTTTAGATTTATTTATTTATTGCTTAGATAAGTGGACGAACTCCCAGCCAACCCGGTGTTAAGTGGTTACTGGAGCCCATAGACATCTACAACGTAAATGCGCCACCTGCCTTGACATATAAGTTCTAAGGTCTCAGTATAGCTACAACGGCTACCCCGCCCTTCAAGCCGAAACGCATTACTGCTTCACGGCAGAAATAGTCGGGGTGCTGGTACCTACCCGTGCGGACTCATAAGAGGTCCTACCACCAGTAGATCGTCAATAGTCGTTATATGAAAGCGTTCTCGTTTGGAATTGGCTTATTCTCTGTTCGCTTGTTTCGTGAGGAGTACTCTGAGGATTCGTGTGAGATATTCCCATTATTTCTTTATCACGATCGCATTCATCTGTCACCGGAGCAGAGAACACCCTTACTACATGTAACCACCTCGCACATCGATATTGGCGGAACTCTTCAGCTCTAGAATCATCGGCGTTTCCCGAGGGCTGCCTTATTGGTATTCGTATATCTGTAGGCGAGGCCTAATAATTTTCTCTGACATTGCCGATGACCAAGAACAAAAGTGATTACTCATTATCAGATGAGCGATTCTCTTGTCTACTTTCGAAGATAATTAGAAAAGTGCATTTGGAATATCGTCTTTCTCAACGATGACGTGGGAACATTGTCAATTAATTTGCGTTATCTTTGGGTGGACACATTTGCAGATGTGCACTGAGAGGGGACGGGTGTTTTAGGCTCATCTACACACCTCATGGTCGTCAATGTAAGTGTGTAAATACCTGCTGGGAATCTATCTGCCTACTGATATCTCTCTAATTATCTGAACCTGAGAGAATTTGCTAACACTAGCCCTAGCAAGAGCAGTGATTCGCAGAGTCTATCACCAGATCGGAAACGCGACTCACCGAGAAGATCCGGCGAGAAACTCTGTGGGCTAATTGGTTTACCTACATAATGAAAATGAACAATTCTCATCATCTCAAAACGTGATATGGCACTTTCAGATTACAAAACGAAAACGAGCTTTAAACTCCCCAAGAGCTTTCAAGCGTCAAGTTTACCCAAAACAAACATTTAAAGTACATAAAAAATAATTGTTCAAGAGGCTTCGTCTGCATTACCGATTAGGTATTCGTTTTATTCAAATTCTCCCTAAATCCAAGTAATCCGGTTTTAAAAAGATTTTTATGTGATATCTTAAATCTTTAACGACAGATTAATCTCTTATTATGGAGATAATCGATTGGGGATGATGATGAGAAAGAAATTATATTGTTTTGAGAGATTAAAGTCTTGCAGGGAGAATTGCTTGACCGAGCGTGGTTTCAAGTAATATTCTTTTTTTTAATTTTTTTTATTGCTAAGATGTGTAGAACGAGCTCACAGCCCACCTAGTGTTAAGTGGTTACTGGAGCCCATAGACATCTACAACGTAAATGCGCCAAACACCTTGAGATATAAATTCTAAGGTCTCAGTATAGTTACAACGGCTGTCGGCCTTCAAACCGAAACGCATTACTGCTTCACGGCAGAAATAGGCGGAGCGGTGGTACCTACCCGTGCGGACTCACAAGAGGTCCTACTACCAGTAATAGGGATGAACTCTGCGTCGGCAGCGGGATATGTGTTAAACTATTCCTTAAAGCTGGAGAATATGGTATAACATATGTGTGGTAACCCTTTAGAACTCTCGGCTCCCATGAATACTTGTGCCAAGTAAAGCATGAGCATGTCTGCCCATCAGAAGTAACAATAAACCACCCAAACACACATTGGCTTCCCCTAAATTATTCTTGCATTCCAGCCAATTAGGTGCCTGGAGTGGTGCCAGAGTCGTCTCAGAGTCGCGGGCTAAGTATTCTCTGCTCTAATGTAAATAATATATTAAGTTGTTTCCCTTCGCATTTAATGGTCCGTGTGTTTGTATATACCAGTTCCCGAGGTTGGTAGACGAACTTATAATACCGTCTATATATTGTGAGGAAGTGCGTAAAGAAAGTGTAAGTACTTCAGGGTTGATTTAGCGTTTAATGCAAATAAGCTTATAGAAAAAATAAGTATTGAATAATAATAAAAACGGTATTCAAAATGCTTGGGGTCGGTTAAATATAATGTGTTTATAATGCTTAATGGTATAAAGAAAAAACCTAAGTGTGTGTCCTACTAGTGGTAGGACTCACAAGATGTCCTACCACCAGTAATAATGCAAATCGTAATTTTGCGGGTTTGATTTTTTTACACGGTGCTATTCCTTTACATCTCCATGTACTAACATTTCTATTGTGAGACCCAGTGTCACAGTGATTACATCAGGAATAGCAAAATGATTCTTCACACCATATACGAACACTAAAATAACACATAAAGCGGTAGGATCTGGTATTAACCGGTTCATACCAGACAGAAAGGGTACGAACTGGTACATTCATTCGGGAGTTTTCAATTTATCTATGTGCCGTATTTCCTAGCAGTCACCCGCTTGTTATTTTTTTTTTTTTTTTAATATTTTTTATTCATTCAAGCCTCTTAAAATACAAACACGTACAAAAATACTTAACACTAGTATAATAATATACATGGCTTTTTTATGAGGTATACAATAACAATATTCCCTGACTTTTATGCTAGGAAAACCTGTGTTACAAAAGTCAGTGGTTCAGTGCTAGGTCACCAGGTAAAGAAAGTTAACCAGGAAGAACGATCTGTAAGAATATAGTACGTACGTGTGTGTGTGTGTGAGTGTATGTGTGTTAGTGTGTTTGTGTGTGTGTATGTGTGTCATATAATAAAGTATAAAAACATTATTATATATTATATTATATACTATTATATAAAATATTAATTTAAAATTAGCTACAATAAATCAACAGTATATCATACTATATATACACCATTATACATTTTTACAACACGACTTGTTCTGTTTCAAAATAGTCTAAGTTTAAGAGCTATAGATGATGCGAACGATTCTTTACGATATTTCGAGAAGTTGATTTATATTTGATATCGAGTCGCCGACTTTGTGTGAAATACGATATAAAATTTTAAGGATTCGATTTATTTGTTAAACTTTGGTTTTGTATGTTTTTGTGTTTGTAAAAAGAATTTATAATTAAGATTGGCCCTGTGCTACGAATTGTTATTACGAGTGCTAAATATAATTTTGGAATACCCAATCACACCAAATCATTTTGTTTCAAGTTAATTTAAGTCTTACATTGCATTGTTTTAAATGTGGTTTGTGATCTGCACACGTCGACGTCGCCCAAAGCACGTCATTACGGATCCTCCTGATCCATTAACGGTGCTTTTAGGCACCTCAAGCACCGGTCACCGTCCTCGTCGAACCCGTCGCTTGCGACGAAGGGCTCGACGAGCGAATTAACCCATAGACACAGCACACTGAGTTTCTCGCCGGATCTTCTCAGTGGGTCGCGTTTCCGATTCGGTGGTAGACTCTGCGAAGCACTGCTCTTGCTAGGGTCAGTGTTAGCAACTCTCCGGTTGAGCCCCGCGAGCTCACCTACAAACGTTAGGGTGAAGCTGAAATAGCCTCTCAAGGCTATTAAATGTTTTTGTGGTTTCTTACATCATGTCATTTTTGTATAAAGCAGTATGTAATTCAATATTAAATTTTCTCACGCAAAGTTTCGGTAAAAAAATATCACAGAATAGTACATCTTTCAATACATACATCAAATTCATGAATGCATCGAGCTTTTTGTCATTATATTCATGTCTTTTACCATTTATACGACATTTTTTAAAATCATGCAACGGCTATTGTGCTAACTAGTTTACGACTGTTGACTTATATAAAGTTTGTAAGAATATAATTAAGAATAAACATGGTCTGGTTCAGACAGCGAATATTCTTGGCCTAACACACCATGATGAGGTTTCTGAATTAGTATGAGTTGGTCGTAGAAACAGCGACAGTGGCTAATCTTCTAAAATAACTATCTTATTCTTGAGATATTAAGAGCAACACTATAGGAAGTATATAAATCTAGATAAAGTCACCGGTATATGCCTAAATATAGATATTTACCAGCCCTAAATTTAAAATACGCGAAAACGATCCTTCGACAGTTGTAGAAAAAAAATGTCACATCGGGAACTTAATTCAACCCCGAAACGTTTATTCTCGACCCCGCGTCCTTAGGAAATGAAGAAATCCGGTCGAGGAGGCGGCGTTGATGATGCCCCCAGCCCCCAGCCAACCCCCGGCTGACGGAGAATTTTTAGGGCGATAATTTGTGTCAAAGTTAGATTAGCAGGTATCATTTAGAATTTTCACGGACTGTCGCCGAAGATTGAGTTTCGGTTCCTAACGATATTAAGCGGGATTAATTTGAAGAGGTTTTTTTTACAAAGAAAATACGAGGGAACGGATTAGAGGCATTTTTAAGGAAATGGGTCTACAACAGCAGTGTGAGCCACACCGCTTAGAGCGTAAGTGCGCCAACGAGCTTACCTAATCTTACTTTTACTGGTGGTAGGACCTCTTGTGAGTCCGCACGGGTAGGTACCACCACTCTGCCTATTTTCTGCCGTGAAGCAGTAATGCGTTTCGGTTTGCAAGGTTGGGCAGCCGTTATAACTATACTGAGACCTTAGAACTTACATCTCAAGGTGGGTGGTGCATTTACGATGTAGATGTCTATGGGCTCCAGTAACCACCTGACACCAGGTGGGCTGTGAGGTCGTCCATCCATCTAAGCGATAAAAAAAAACAATTACTGACGCCAACAGAAACAGCATGATTGGCTGCCTTGAGACAAGATATTGAGCTATATTAGAACAGGAACTGATAGGCATCATAGGTTATTGTACTCTGCTAGGACGCCTGCAGTAATGAACATCGAAACCGCTGTTTTATGTTACAGATTATTTACAAACCTCGATTCAAAATAGGCAAGTCATCATGTAACTATACTGAGATTTTAGAACTTATATCTCAAGGTGGATGGCGCATTTACGTTGTAGATGTCTATGGGCTCCAGTAACCACTCAACATCAGGGGGCTGTGAGCTCGTCCACCCACCTAAGTAATGAAAAAAGACGTGTGGCACTCGGGGACTGCCGCGGTAAAGCTATTACAAAGTATTTTTTATCAACTTATGCAATTACAATTAGACAATAATAATTTAATATTAAAATAATAATAAAAATAAGACCACGCTATATTTATAAACATTAACAAAAGCAAAACATTAACTGTGCCCTTTACTTTCATAAGCTAGACCGCGTGAGAGAGAGACGGGCAGACTTTTCATGATGCTCATGCAGTCGTCACGCCGCGCGCTTATTCACAAACACTACACCAGCGCAACGTGTGAATGTGTTGAACGCGAGCTACATAGTAGACGTAGTGGGGGTATCAGGTTATTTTCGTTACGGAATTTCTTGATTCAGTCGCCGCGCTCAAGGCCCGCGATAGAAGCTATGGAATAGCTTAAAAATAAATAAAAAATCCGCTGGAAACACCATAGATTCCGGGTGATGGGAGTGGTGTTTCCTTCAAGCGTGCGGTGGCTAACGTTTGCTTGTAACATAATCTCATCATCTCTATAACCCTGAAGAGCTCTCTTGACGGAGCACATTTAATTCAATTGCAGAACACAACGGCTTTCACTAAGCCAACAGACAGGTTCTGATTGTAATAACTTAATGAAGAAAGTTATAACTTCAGACTGTTAAGTTTGAACTCGACTGTGGATCGCACTCCGAGCCATTCGGTCCCTATCAGGCCAAGCTAACTTTAACTTAATAGTAACTTAACTATTACTTAAGAATAACTTGGCCAACGGACAGAGGCATACTGATTCTAGATATGTCATCGTTTGCTTGCTCGGTAAAGTAACTCAGTTTAATTTTAGATCATTGGATTGTATCTTGGACAGTTAGGATTTGATTTGACTATGGTGAAGTTTCCTTCACGAACTAAATTAGATGGGCAGACTGATAATTCTTCATTATAGGGAGATACGACTTTTATATACGTTTCTATATTTTAACCTACATACATACATAAATACGTACATACATACATACATACATACATAAATACATACATACATACATAATATATATAATATGTACATTTATTTATTGGTCTCTGTCCTCGATAGAACAAGAATCCTAGTTTGGGTCCGGATAACCGTTTCGACCTGGTTCCCAATTGTGTTTATTTATTTATTTAAAGTGGTGATAGTCGTATTTCAAACCTGTGCCCTTTTTACAGACGTCATCTTGGATCCTCCCGATTCACTAACCGTGCTTTTGGGTACTTCAAACACCGTTCTCGTAAATTAACATTCTCGTCATCGTTCTCGTAAATTAACCCACAGACACAGCCCACTGAGTTTCTCGCCGGATCTTCTCAATGGGTCGCGTTTCCGATCCGGTGGTAGATTCTGTGAAGCACGGCTCTTGCTAGGGTTCGTGTTAGCATTCTTGGATTCGGAGTGGTGGAGTTCGATGGAGTTTAGTCGGTAGTCGGTTTTGCGGGGCGGGTCCTGCGTGGTAGAAGCCGCGCAGCGCCTCGCGCGCCTTTCTTAAGGCGTAGTCTCCCGGTAGGAAGTGGAAGAAGAGGAGGACTTTGGTCTTCCTCTTCTTCTCTGGAGGCGCCGGAGTCCGACATAACCCGGTCTGTTCCCCCTCTGGACCGGGTATCCGTAAACGGATTCACCAGCGATAAAAAAAGGGTTCGTGTTAGCAACGTTATAAGGTTTGAGCTCCGTGAGTTCACCTACTAATTCGACAAATCTAGAATAACCCCTTGAGGTTACTAGAATAGGTAGGGAAGCAAAAAACTTTTTACGGAGAGCCAGCGTTACATCTCCATCATATTAAATTAGATTGAATACAAATTATGAAATGGCCTCTGAGTTCTCAAAATATCAGTCTTTCAAAATAGTCACATCCATCCTTTCCTTATTGAAAGTTTGGTGAAAGCTTTTAATTGTAGCTGAACTTATTAAGACGGTTGGCCACTCCGGAGCTTTCCCTGCTTTGTTAGACTCAAACTAAATTGTTACTAGGTATATTTCAATGTGTAGACAAATATCTATATATTAATACGTGAAGTAAAAATTTTGTACCTCTTTTTACGAAAATTGCGCCTGAACAGTTTTGTGCATAGATATAGCAGATATTATCAGGAAGATTCTGTTTAAGTTTCAGTAACAAATTTCCTTATTTTAGATGACATAAAGAAAATGTTATATTTTGAGGCAAAGTCTAACCTTTGAGCGATCTGCAGTTTACGGCCCGTCTGTCGCGAAGTGGTAATAGCTTCTGTACCAAATACCAAACAGAAACGAATTAAACTGCGGGAGGAGTATTGCTATGTAGATTTATAAGGAGTTTAATTATTACTCTAAAAAAATAGTATAAAATCAAAATGTTTTTTTTTTTTTTTATTGCTTAGATGTGTGGACGAGCTCACAGCCCACCTGATGTTAAGTGGTTACTGGAGCCCATAGACATCCACAATGTAAATGCGCCACACACCTTGAGATATAGTTCTAAGGTCTCAGTATAGTTACAACGGCTGTCCCACCCTTCAAACCGAAACGCATTACTGCTTCACGGCAGAAATAGGCGGGGCGGTGGTACCTACCCGTGCGGACTCACAAGAGGTCCTACCACCAGTCAGTTAGTTACGCTCTTCTAATAGTAAAGAGCGTATTGATTTTGATTTGTTTAATTTCGTAGGTGAACTAGTTTATAGCCTATTTGGCGTAAAGTGTATACCGGAGCCCATAGACAACATGAATGGCGACGCCTACCTTGAAATCTGAAGTTGTCCTGAATTCCGATCTAATTAAATTTTTGACATTGGAGCCGAATTATCTTTGCAATAGCATACTATAGGTGATGAATTGGTGGCCGCTTAACACTTAGTGGACGTAATGTTGTCTGCCACCTCCCAAAACAAATATAGTCGATAGCGTAACACAAATAATTGTTCCTATATTTTTCCTTGATTGAATAAAATCCTAAATAAATAGGGTTATCCAATGAGTTCAGTAATCAGGCGGGCCCCGGGAGGCCGGGGGTCTCCTCCTGTTTATTCTGCTTTATTTGGTACTGATTACTCTGCGGTGTACCTGGAACAAAAGAAAATAAAAATTAGATTGCCTCCACAAATAAAATAAACATTCTTATCGAGAACCATCGAAGTTTTTAACTTATCGAGTGTGAAGCTCACTTCACTTACCCATTTTCAATAGGAATGTTTTAACCGACTTCAAAAATTTGCGTAATTAAGTACTGGTGGCAGGACCTCTTCTGAGTTCGCAAGGGTAGGTACCACCGCGTTGCCTGTTCCAGCCGTGAAGCAGTAATGCGTTTCGGTTTGAAGGGTGTGGCAGCCGTTGTAACTATACTGAGACTATCTTAATGTGGGTGGCGGCCTTTACGTTGTAGATGTCTATGGGCTCCAACACCAGGTGAGTTGTGAGCTCGTCCACCCATCTATGCAATAAGATTGTAATGCATCAGATAATATGTTACAACCTATGAGTTTACAAAATATCTCTTTCCAAACCGCACTTAATGTTATTGGATTGAATGCCTGAGAATCAAGACGATACGTCGTCACATTACTCGCATAAAACTTACTCAAATCATAATATGAACAAAAGTTTAAAAAAAGATTCCCGATGCGTACCTCTGAATGTAATGAATAAGGATTCCCTTTAAATCTTCGTAAGAATATATCTCCCTTTTAAGATATTCCCAGACGAGGATCCCGAAGGAGAAAGCCCGTGTGCTCTACGCGACTAATACGCATTGAGACGTCAGGATTCAATTTAGAGTTTTCATTTATTTAGACCGATTTTAGATAGTCTCTGTGAACCCAGGTGGGTACTAATATAGAGGTTTTTACTTAAATTTCCGTCTGGGAAACAAAAGTTAAAAAATTTATATATCTTGTGCTATTTTCTTTTATTTTTTTTTATTGTTTATATGGGTGGACGATCTCACAGCCCACCTGGTGTAAAGTGGTTACTGGAGCCCATGGACATCTACAACGTAAATACGCCACCCACCTTGAGATATAAGTTCTAAGGTCTCGTCTCAGTATAGTTACAACGGCTGCCCCACCCTTCAAACCGAAACGCATTACTGCTTCACGGCAGAAATAGGCAGGACGGTGGTACCCACTCGCGCGGACTCCCAAGAGGTCCTACCAACAGTAAAGAGGTCCTACCACCAGTAAGAGGTCCTACCAACAGTAATAGTAGTTTTTCGATGGCCATTTAAACATAATATCTGCCCTGTTTAGGTATCCTGGTCTACCTATGAATGTAACAGCAGTATGACAATGAACGCCCTATATTAGCGAATGGATTTGAAAAACGCAGGACATCATAATATTTGTATTAACTGGATGTTCTCAAACTAAAACCTTAAAGAAGATTTTTTGCCACTTTATTGTAATACTTTGCATGTCTTTTAACTAAGAATATAATTTGCCTAAAGCTTAAGATGAGATTAAGTATAAGATGCGCCTAAATCGATTTTGAAATCTTTTATTTTTTGTTTTTGCTTGTATGGGTGGACGAGCTCACAGCCCACCTGGTGTTAAGTGGTTACTGGAGCCTATAGACCTCCACAACGTAAATGCCGCCAACCACATTGAGATATGAGTTCTAAGGTCTCAGTATAGTTACAATGGCTGCTCCACCCTTCAAACCGAAACGCATTACTGCTTCACGGCAGAAATAGGCAGGGTGGTGGTACCTACCCGCGCGGTCTCATAAGAGGTCCGACCACCAGTAATTATGAAATTAAAATTTTGCGGGTTTGATTTTTATTACACAATGTTATTCCTTCACCGTGGAAGTCAATCGTGAACATTTGTTGAGTACGTATTTCATTACAAAAATTGGTACCCGCCTGAGATTCGAACACCGGTGCATCGCTCAACACGAATGCACCGGATTCCGATAGAGGCACCCGTCACGTGCGGACGTGCTCATCGTCCACTCGATCGCCCGGTCTTTGTTCGCCCGGCTTTTGTTAGCCCGGCCATTGTTCGCGCGGCCTGTGTTTGTGGTACATCTGCCGACTAAGTGCTCTTTCTGGAAGTTTTTATTTGTTTTGTTTCCTTTTGTTGTTTCTNTTAGCAGGTATCATTTAGAATTTTCACGGACTGTCGCCGAAGATTGAGTTTCGGTTCCTAACGATATTAAGCGGGATTAATTTGAAGAGGTTTTTTTTACAAAGAAAATACGAGGCAACGGATTAGCGGTATTTTTGAGGAAATGGGTCCACAACGTAGAGCGTAAGTGCGCCAACGAGCTTACCTAATATTATTTTTACTGGTGGTAGGACGTCTTGTGAGTCCGCACGGGTGGGTACCACCGACCCGCCTATTTTCTGCCGTGAAGCAGTAATGCATTTCGGTTTGAAAGGTTGGGCAGCTGTTATAACTATACTGATACCTTAGAACTTATATGTCAAGGTGGGTGGTGCATTTACGATGTAGATGTCTATGGGCTCCAGTAACCACCTGACACCAGGTGGGTTGTGAGGTCGTCCATCCATCTAAGCAATAAATAAAAAATAAATAAACAATTACTGACGCCAACAGACACAGCATGATTGGCTGCCTTGAGACAAGATATTGAACTATATTAGAACAGGAACTGATAGGCATCATAGGTTATTGTACTCTGCTAGGACGCCTGCAGTAATGCACATTGAAACCGCTGTTTTATGTTAGAGATTATTTATAAACCTCGATTCAAAATAGGCAAGTTATCATGTAACTATACTGAGATTTTAGAACTTATATCTCAATGTGGATGGTGCATTTACGTTGTAGATGTCTATGGGCTCCAGTAACCACTCAACATCAGGGGGCTGCGAGCTCGTCCACCCACCTAAGTAATAAAAAAAGACGTGTGGCACTCGGGGACTGCCGCGGTATAGCTATTGCAAAGCATTTTTTATCAATGTATGCAATTACAATTAGACAATAATAATTTAATATTAAAACATTAATAAAAATGAGACCACGCTATATTTATAAACATTAACAAAAGCAAAACATTAACTGTCCCCTTTACTTTCATAAGCTAGACCGCGTGAGAGAGAGACGGGCAGACTTTTCATGATGCTCATGCAGTCGTCACGCCGCGCGCTTATTCACAAACACTACACCAGCGCAACGTGTGAATGTGTTGAACGCAAGCTACATAGTAGACGTAGTGGGGGTATCAGGTTATTTTCGTTACGGAATTTCTTGATTCAGTCGCCGCGCTCAAGGCCCGCGATAGAAGCTATGCAATAGCTTAAAAATAAATAAAAAATCCGCTGGAAACACCATAGATTCCTGGTGATGGGAGTGGTGTTTCCTTCAAGCGTGCGGTGGCTAACGTTTGCTTGTAACATAATCTCATCATCTCTATAACCCTGAAGAGCTCTCTTGACGGAGCACATTTAATTCAATAGCAGAACACAACGGCTTTCACTAAGCTAACAGACAGGTTCTGATTGTAATAACTTAATGAAGAAAGTTATAACTTGAGACTGTTAAGTTTGAACTCGACTGTGGATCGCACTCCGAGCCATTCGGTCCCTATCAGGCCAAGCTAACTTTAACTTAATAGTAACTTAACTATTACTTAAGAATAACTTGGCCAACGGACAGAGGCATACTGATTCTAGATATGTCATCGTTTGCTTGCTCGGTAAAGTAACTCAGTTTAATTTTAGATCATTGGATTGTATCTTGGACAGTTAGGATTTGATTTGACTATGGTGAAGTTTCCTTCACGAACTTAATTAGATGGGCAGACTGATAATTCTTCATTATAGGGACATACGACTTTTATATACGTTTCTATATTTAAACCTACATACATACATATATACATACATATATACATACATACATACATACATACATATATATGTACATTTATTTATTGGTCTCTGTCCTCGATAGAACAAGAATCCTAGTTTGGGACAGGATAACCGTTTGGACCTGGTTCCCAATTGTGTTTATTTATTTAAAGTGGTGATAGTCGTATTTCAAACCTGTACCCTTTTTACAGACGTCATATCGGATCCTCCCGAACAACTAACTTTGCTTTTAGGTACCTCAAGCACCGGTCATCGTTCTCGTCGAACCCGTCGCTTGCAACGAAAGGCTCGGCGAGTAAATTAACTCCCAGACACAGCCCACTGAGTTTCTCGCCGGATCTGCTCAGTGGGTCGCGTTTCCGATCCGATGGTAAATCCTGCGAAGCACGGCTCTTGCTAGGGTTCATGCTAGCAACGTCATCAGGCTTGAGCTCCGTGAGCTCACCTAATAGAATCACCTCTCGAGGCTAATAGAAGAGGTAGGGAAAAAGAAACTTTTACAGAGAGCTAGCGATTCCTCTAGATCATGTTAAATCAGATTGAATACAAATTATGAAATGGCCTCTAAATTCTGAAAATAATCAGTCTTTCAAAACAGTCACATCCACCCTTTCCTTATTGAAAGTTTGGTGAAAGCTTTTAATTGTAGCTGAACTTATTAAGACGGTTGGCCACTTCAGAGCTTTCCCTGCTTGATTAGACTCAAACTAAATTGTTACTAGGTATATTTCAATGCGTAGACAAATATCTATATATTAATACGTGAAGTAAAAATTTTGTACCTCTTTTTACGAAAATTGCGCCTGAACAGTTTTGTGCATAGATATAGCAGATATTATCAAGAAGATTCTGTTTAAGTTTCAGTAACAAATTTCCTTATTTTAGATGACATAAAGAAAATGTTATATTTTGAGGCAAAGTCTAACCTTTGAGTGATCTGCAGTTTACGGCCCGTCTGCCGCTAAGTGGTAATAGCTTCTGTACCAAATACCAAACAGAAACGAATTAAACTGCGGGAGGAGGATTGCTATGTAGATTTATAAGGAGTTTAATTATTATTCTGAAAAAATAGTATAAAATCAAAATGTTTTTTTTCATTTTTATTGCTTAGATGTGTGGACGAGCTCACAGCCCACCTGATGTTAAGTGGTTACTGGAGCCCATAGACATCCACAATGTAAATGCGCCACACACCTTGAGATATAGTTCTAAGGTCTCAGTATAGTTACAACGGCTGTCCCACCCTTCAAACCGAAACGCATTACTGCTTCACGGCAGAAATAGGCGGGGCGGTGGTACCTACCCGTGCGGACTCACAAGAGGTCCTACCACCAGTCAGTTAGTTACGCTCTTCTAATAGTAAAGAGCGTATTGATTTTGATTTGTTTAATTTCGTAGGTGAACTAGTTTATAGCCTATTTGGCGTAAAGTGGGCACCGGAGCCCATAGACAACATGAATGGCGACGCCTACCTTGAAATCTGAAGTTGTTCTGAATTCCGATCTAATTAAATTTTTGACATTGGAGCCGAATTATCTTTGCAATAGCATACTATTGTTGAAAATTGGTGGCCATTTAACACTTAGTGGACGTAATGTTGTCTGCCACCTCCCAAAACAAATATAGTCGATAGCGTAACACAAATAATTGTTCCTATATTTTTCCTTGATTGAATACAATCCTAAATAAATAGGGTTATCCAATGAGTTCAGTAATCAGGAGGGCCCCGGGAGGCCGGGGGTCTACCCCTGTTTATTCTGCTTTATTTGGTACTGATTACTCTGCGGTGTACCTGGAACAAAAGAAAATAAAAATTAGATTGCCTCCACAAATAAAATAAACATTCTTATCGAGAACCATCGAAGTTTTTAACTTATCGAGTGTGACGCTCCATTTTCAATAGGAATGTTTTAACCGACTTCAAAAAAGGAGGAGGTTCATAATTCGACTGTATGTTTTTTATGTTTGTTACCTCATAAATTTTCACTGGCTGAATTGATTTTGATGATTCTTTTTTAATAAAAAGCTTTTCTAATAAGAAAGCTGACGCTTTCCGCGTGGTCCCATTTTGTCCAGTTCTGGTAATGGTATCCATGAGTCCATGAGAAAACCATATAAGTCTTAAATTTGCCGTAAGTACGTGCGTGACAAATAGATGAATTATAATAAGTGAATAACTCAATATCACGCCAACCGATTTCGATGATTATTGTTTTTAGTGTATATTAATTTGTTTTGGAATATGTTTTTTTTTCTATTCGAAGTCGGTTTTTGTTAAAGCACATGTCTATTTATAATTATATGATATATGAAATAATCTAAACAAAAGCCATCTTCATCTCACCTTATCTAATGGGTGTCCTCAGAGATGAGTACGAATTCACCGGACTGAGTTTTAAATTAGCGTATTACGATCAGACGGGCTGTGAGCTCACTTCTGCGTGTTGTAAATTTCATAATGGGACGATTTGCTAAGCACGACTGATCTAATTCTGATACTATTATTTTTATTTTTTAGTCACGCAAAAATAAACTATTAATAATTAGATACTGGCAGGATCGTAACATCGGAAAAGACATAGATCTGAAGTGGTCGTGGCCTAATAGATAAGACGTTTGGTTCATTCGTATGCAGCGATGCACCGGTGTTCGAATATCGCAGGCGGCTAACAATTTTTCTAATGAAATACGTATTCAACAAATGTTCACGATTCACTTCCACGTTGAAGGAATAACATTGTGTAATCAAAATTAAACTGGCAAATTTATAATTTGCGTAATTAAGTACTGGTGGCAGGACCTCTTGTGAGTCCGCAAGGGTAGGTACCACCACACTGCCTGTTTCAGCCGTGAAGCAGTAATGCGTTTCGATTTGAAGGGTGGGGCAGCCGTTGTAACTATACTGAGACCTTAGAACTCATATCTTAATGTGGGTGGCGGCATTTACATTATAATATATGTCTATGGGCTCCAACACCAGGTGGGCTGTGAGTTCATCTACCCATCTAGGCAATAAAAAAAAGATTGTAATGCATCAGATAATATGTTACAATAGCTATGAGTTTACGAAATATCTCTTTCCAATCCAGACGATACGTCCTCACCTTACTCGCATAAAACTTACTCAAATCATAATATGAACAAAAGTATAAAAAGCATTCCCGATGCGTGCTTCTGAATGTAATGAATAAGGATTCCCTTTAAATCTTCGTAAGAATATATCTCCCTTTTAAGATATTCCCAGACGAGGATCCCGAAGGAGAAAGCCCGTGTGTTCTACGCGACTAATACGCATTGAGACGTCAGGATTCAATTTAGAGTTTTCATTTATTTATACCGATTTTAGATAGTCCCTGTGAACCCAGGTGGGTACTAATATAGAGGTTTTTATCTAAATTTCCGTCTGGAAAACACAAGTTAAAAAATTTATATATCTTGTGTATTCTTTTTTATTTTTTTTATTGTTTAGCTGGGTGCAGTCTCAGTATAGTTACAACGGCTGCCCCACCCTTCAAACCGAAACGCATTACTGCTTCACGGTAGAAATAGGCAGGGTGGTGGTACCCACCCGCGCGGACTCATAAGAGGTCCGACCACCAGTAATTACGCAAATCATAATTTTGCGGGTTTGATTTTTATTACACAATTTTATTCCTTCACCGTGGAAGTCAAGCGTGAACATTTGTTGAGTACGTATTTCATTAGAAAAATTGGTACCCGCCTGAGATTCGAACACCGGTGCATCGCTCAAAACGAATGCACCGGACGTCTTATCCGTTAGGCCACGACGACTTCAAACGACTTTCTTTGACTGTGTTAAATACACATCATATTAAAAAAATGATGAAAGAAGAATCTATTTGTCACATCTAGATGAAAATAAACTTAGATAAGAAAAAGTAGCGCGGAATAGTACACAAGCACTAAATCGGTAGAAGAAAGCAAAGCTTCGTAGATTTAAAGTTGTGAATAAAACAAATCTGTATTCTAGCCGTTTAGTTTCTTATTCCTATCCACTTTCAGCTATTTCCTATTCAACGTATGGTCCAAGTCATTACACAGTGTCGTCTCAACGTTACTCCTAAAATCTGGTTTAAATCAAGTATTTTAATGACGTAACAATCGTTTTTTTGTTGCTTAGGTGTGTGGACGAGCTCACAGCCCACCTGGTGTTAAGTGGTTACTGGAGCCCATAGACATCTACAACGTAAATGCGCCACACACCTTGAGATATAGTTCTAAGGTCTCAGTATAGTCACAACGGCTGCCCCACCCTTCAAACCGAAACGCATTACTGCTTCACGGCAGTAATAGGCGGGGCGGTGGTACCCACCCGTGCGGACTCACAAGAGGTCCTACCACCAGTAGGTCCTACGACCTTCGTATAAAGTAGTATAAGCCATAAAAATAATGTCATCGTGAGCTATGAAATTGAAATTTCAATTACTCTATGATCTCGTTCTTCTCAATTTTCAACCTGGAATATGTTATTATGACTTCGTGGTAGAAATAACGGTGTATTATACAAATTATTTATTCTACAAATCATTTTATTAAAACGCCTTCCTTGCGCAACTTCGACCAGACTCAAGCTATTTCCTCGGTGTGCATCAAGAGTGGTACTATTTTGATTTTCTTTGAATTCTTTTTCAAGAATCCAGATTGGTATCTAATATTCCACAATCAGTATAATAATGTTTTATTAAGGAAACTTAGACGTCAATTTCATTAGATTACCAATGGCAAGCGAACAAGGCGCCAGAAACGCTTTGTTGCACTTGACACTGGCTATTGAGACCATGCTGTATTTGTTAGAGGTTTTATCAAGATGGCCAAAGGATCATGATTTTAAATGGTATTTATTGCTATAATATGTGGATTGGCCAATCTGATGTCCATAAGCACCTGTAACCTGCCTATTTCTGCCGTGAAGCAGTAATGCGTTTCGGTTTGAAGGGTGGGGCAGCCGTTGTAACTATACTTGAGACCTTAGAACTTGTATCTCAAGGTGGGTGGCGCATTTAGTGGATGTCTATGGGCTCCAGTAACCACTTAACACCAGGTGGGCTGTGAGATCGTCCACCCATCTAAGCAATAAAAAAAAATAAAAAACAAAATTAATTACCTAAGTGAATCTGATACTGAACGTCGGCACATATCCGTAATCATAATCCTTTCCATGTTACTTTACACAAGCTGGCCTTGTGGCGACGTTATCGGACACACGGTCGGCGCGGCTAACGGGCGTGTTGGTTAGCTTCATGAACGCGTAATATGTGTACAGTTAAATCTGACCACATTCTGAGCCCTAGGGCATTTTACCCAGTGCCTGGCTGTGTGAAAAGGGTTCATCTGTCACTAATCTATGTCTCTCTAATGTGATTTTTGGAAGAGGATGAAATATCTGTGGAATTTCTGACAGTCTGTGGAATCTAGGATTATATAAACGTAGTATTTCAACTTATTAGGAATGTTTCCTAATATTGTCAATTTTCTACTTTTCAACCTAAGAATCTTAAAACTCATAAAATCAGAGCATTATTTGGAAGACTAGGACGTGCGACTCTTTAATCCATTGCAATAGTCCCTTTTGAACTTAAACTTTCCATCCATAATCAGTCTGTCAGCTAGTCCGAAGTTAACTCTTGTCGGGACATAGGGTTGACGAAAAGCAGATGCAGCATCTAAAGCTTTAAGCTAAATTGAACTAAAACTTTAATACATGTTTTCTTATCGCTGTCTAGCAGGCTAAGGGTTGGAAATGACAAAAAGTGAGGTCACATCGAACGAAATCCAACTTATATCAAGTTAGACGAACCAGGCTGCAGTGTGAAGCCATTTATATTCGAGAAATTGAGGAAACATAATTTCTGAGGAGTCGATCGACTGTAAATTTACGCGATATCTCTCATGAGAATCGGAGGCGTTGGATTCGTCGATTGTAATTTCAACTCTACCGCTCCAATAATATTTGTTAGTCAGAAGATACACACGGTATGGGGCAAATTTATATAATACACCAGCTCAACTGTAACTATACTGAGATCTTAGAACTTATATCTCAAGGTTAGGGTAGCGCATTTACGTTGTAGATGTCTATGGGCTTAACCACTTAACACCAGGTGGGCTGTGAGCTCGTCCACCCACCTAAGCAAAAAACAAATAATAAAAACTGATGATCTTGTGCGTTTTCAAAATTGCTATTAGGGCAGTTTTATAAATGTATCAAAGTCTAACCTGGTTTATCCTATTAACCTCTAATTTTATCTCTGGCTCTATCTGGCATGTTCCCAATCAAGATATTACTACTGTTTTATGTGTATCTGCTGCGAAGCAATCACGTCTTCTTCTAAGAAAGCGGGCCATAATTTCAGCTCAAGTGAGACTTAAACATAGTGTTTTAAGACGTACGGAGTTATTAATTTCGTGGTATTAATAGACTCTGACAGTCCCGTTATATCACCGAATAGATGATAGGGCAGTAGGGGCAGTAAAATGAAAAGCACAACAGTAGCTTCTATTTAAAAGTTACGAACACTATGCTAATGAGCATAGACCTTTTACTTATTTGTCAAGAAATATAAACAAAATACTTAATCACAAGCTCTTATGGGAGTTTTTTGGTTTGGTATCTCATTCGTTGCGACAGGCAGGCCGAACCTTGTAACTCCGTATCGAGACTAGAGCGATCATTTAGTTTTTCCATTCGGGACCAGCCCGGGATGGTTCGTCATCAATCACTGCGGCCGCGAACCACTTGCTGACACTCCTGTGATTTGTCAAATCGTGTGTTTGTTTAATGGTTCAGGGATTCGCGGGGAGGAATTGGATTTTTTTTTGGGGAATAAGCTTTTGTTTCGTAATCTAGTTTTGTTTCGTGTGTCACATATGTGTGGAGTTTTTACATATCCTCTGTTAGGGAGCCCCGGCTACGCTTGACTGAACATTAAATATACTAAAATACATAAATATATTTATTGAAAACATTATATGTTTAGTAGTGTGTCTAAAGAAAGTACAAAATAGCCGACGCGATAGTTGCTCCAATATATCAAACTTGCAATCTTAGCGTGAATGGAAGATTCTGGAAGATGAAATAAAGATACATTCCGATCGGAAGGTTGGAATGGCTGTAATATCAATTTGCGATTATAATTTGGTTGAGATAAAGGTAAGCTCATGGTCCTGGCTTTGACGTTAAGTAGTAGCAGGAGCTCGTAGAAATCGTAACATGAATTTTACCTTGAGTCATGAGGTAGCAATCTCTACAGAACTACTTAGCTACCTATCTTCTAAAATTAATTAAAAAAATATTGTACAAGCTTACTGTAGAAACTGAAACCTTAGAACTCATGTCTCGACGTGGGTGGCGGCGTTTTACGTTGTAGATGACTATGGGCTCGGGTAACCACTTAACACCAGGCGGGCCGTGAACTCGCCTACCCAAACTGAACAGTAAAAAAAAAATACAATTGGAGAATGCCGTTCGACTATCGCAACATGTCGGTATACTACTCACAATGTTACAATTCTGAAGAAACTAAAAAATCTGTAGTCAGAGCACAGGAGAATATTCTATCTTAGAGCTGTGGAGTAAGAAGAAAGGTGAAGAAGGTACCTATATGTATATGAGGTTAGGTTAGATGGATGTATATCCACCTATTACTTTCGTATCGATTTCGCAATCCTAAGTTCAGTAAGAACAGAATTATTCTTTAAGTTTTTTACAATGTAAAGATAAATAAAGATAGTATTCAGGTGTAAAGCTGTCTGTGTGGCGGTAGCCATCACAGAACACAAGATAATTGACAGATGCCTGAATCTCGGTTACGAAATTTTCAAGACAAGCTAGGTATACAACTTCTCCGGTCGGCGGTGTATCGCGTTCCGACCCGGCAGGCTGGTTCTGGCCCAGCGGGGTATCCCGGAACACCAGCGGCACCGCCCGGGCGGCCTGGTAGGGCCGCCGTACCGCGGAGACCGACGTCGTTGGTCGTCGACTATCGCCTCGACGACCCGTCGGTCGGGCGTCCTCGGGGTGGCGCCGCGTGTCTGGTTTTAGTGTTGACCGCGGGAACCCCCCTACTCTGAACGGGTTCTGACTCCGGACGGAGATCGGACGTCGGGTGTAAGAGTGCAGGGGAGTCGTTTAGTGGGTGGGCCCTAAAATCCTTGGGCCCGCGATCTGCTCTCAACACCTGCAGATCGTTGAGTCTCACATACCCCGCGCGCCCCCTAGGCGCGGGGACCTCGTAGGAGGTTCGGCCCCCGGCCCGAAAAAAAAAAAAAAAAAAAAAAGGTATACAACTTCTGAACAACAACATTTGGGCCGTCGGTCTACCGAGCAAATATCACCCGCTCGGTGGAAGATCTTCCCTTTGTCGTTAAAAATCCCAAATCTGTATTTTTATTTTTTGATTGCAAACAAATCCTACAAGATTAGGTAATAATTATTAATTTCCCATAAAATAAACAACAAAGTCGATGTTAGTACCAATAAATTTCTAGTAATACAGTCCATCGGTAATTTAGTGCGATCGATATTGGAGCATACGTTACTCAGGCCGAGAACGCAGGCCGAACACAACGGTACAATTGCACTATGTATTTATTGCCTTCTCGAGCACTAAGCATACGGCTTTCCATTACCCGGGGCTTAGGGTAAATGGTACACTATTGATAACTTAGCAAATGAACAATTAATATCAGATGATACACATTCAAAATTTTCATCTCACGTCGTAAGGTCAATAGAAATAGTTGTTCGTTGATGATGAAAATTAAGACGTTAACAAGAATTAGATAATGATGAAAATTGTAATTATTTTGACCATTAAAATAAGAATGTATACACTGTTTCCGTCTTGAGAAAATTAAGATCAAGTTTTCAATTCATCAGAATCCTATCGTATCTGTCGCGAAACAAACAGGTTTTTTGTTTGAATTATATGTAGAGCGGAGCTACTAATCTGAATACATATAATGTCATATAAAACGAACATCTATCGTTGTTCACTTTTTTTGATTGCATAGATGGGTAGACGTGCTCACAGCCGACTTGGTGTTAAGTGGTTACCGGAGCCCATACATATCTACAACGTAAATGCCGCCACCCACCTTGAAATATCAGTTCTAAGGTCTCAGTAAAGTTACAACGACTGTCCCGCCCTTACAAATCAACACGCATTACTGCTTCACGGCAGAAATAGGCAGGGTACCTACCCGTGCGGACTCACAAGAGGTCCTACCATCAGTAATTGGTAATTATCTTGCCAAAACGAGTTTCGAGTAATATTTTAACACTCCAGTGACGTATAAGAATCGATACTAAGAATTTACGAGCATATATGTGTTCAGGTTAAAAATAAATCCCATGATTAAAACCGTTTATATACTGTTTAAGATCGTATTTCCTGTACAACATCTGACGTTCCGAATAATTTACTGTTTTCATAATCAGCGAAGGTTTAACTTGTACGAAATATTTTGAGATGATCCATAAAAATATTCTTAATCATGATTACAACGCGCAAAAAAGTCTAGCAAGCACGTTGTTTAGTACACTCACTTGGCAGCTTTGGTTGGGTGCTATTAAATAGTTTGTTTTTTTCGCAACGATAAACAATGCCGGAACCTCGTGAAAAGCTTTTGAAAAGCAGTAATGAAACACAACATTTTTCATTCCTCGATGTTAAGATCTCATTGAGGTCGTCCCATCTCTATCGAGGAGCAGGTGTGTAGAGGTCGTCGCTAACAATTAGTCGATAAGCGTTGGAGCACATGCCGTGCGCGTTGCGTGTTTCCAAGCTGCGCTATTTGAGAATAAGCAGAAATTAAAGCAATATCTACTTTTGATCTGACCCAGTTTCTTTGTCCGTACATTATATTATTATATTCCTCCTGGTCAGAGTAGTGACCAGAGCCAATATGACGTGCAGGCCACGTTCTCCCTTCTGATAAGCAATTTTAATTCTATCCTAAATTATGTTATTCGTGTGACGCTTTCGACTCAGAAACATGCAAAACATTGATACTGTTACGAGGGCGGCACTGAAAATTTCGGGAATTAACGAAGTGACACAACATTACTATTTAAAAATGTATTTATTGCTTTTCGAAGTATTCTCCGCGAAATTTGACACATTTTTCCATACGATGGAACCAATCATTGAAGCAACCATTCCATTCGGAAGTTGGGGTCTCCAAAATGGCCGTTTTGTAGGCGTCCACAGCTTTTTCAGGTGATGAAAATCTCTGTCCACGCAATTTATTCTTTATTTTAGGGAAAGTATAGAAATCATTAGGGCTTAGGTCGGGGCTGTACGGCGGATGGTCTAATAATTCTATGTTTTCTTGCTCTAAAAACTCTTTTGTTCTGTGCGCGGTGTGAGAACTCGCATTGTCGTGATGGAGGATGATGCGGCGGTTGCAGTTCTCTTTACGGAGTTCAGAAACGACCTGTGGCAAACAAATGCTAGCATACCATTCTGCATTAACCGTTCTTTGTCCCTCAAGAGGAATAGTCGTAACATGGCCGGTTTTGGAGACAAACGTGGCCACCATTTTTTTTGCAACACTCCGTGAACGAACAATTTTTGTTGGCTTTAACTCATTTTCGAACACCCAAACTCGTGACTGGTTTTTTGTTTCGGGTTCGTACGCGTATATCCAGGATTCGTCACCTGATACAATGTTGTATACAGCATTTGAGGATCCTGCGTGGAATCTTTCGAGAGTTCTGACGCACCAAGTAACGCGAGCCGCTTTTTGCTCTTCACAGAGCGAATGCGGTATCCATCGGGAAAACAACTTTTTTACACCTAATTGTTCATGCAAGATTATTTGTATTTGACTCATGCCAATGTCTAAAGTTGCCTGAATTTCGCGGTATGTCACATGTCGATCTTCCTCAATCAGCTTACGCACAGCATCAACGTTTTCTTGGGTGACTGCAGTTTTTGGACGACCTTGACGGGGATCATCACTGAGCTTGACACGTCCACGTTGAAACTCAGCAAACCAGCGATAAATTGTGGTTTTGGATGGGGCTTTATCACCAAATGCAGAAATCATCCGGTCAACACACTGTTTTTGTGTTAAACCACTTCGAAAGTCATAATAAATCATCGCTCTTGAATTTTCTTGAGTCAATTCCATTTTCTCAACGACTAAACAAGTTTGATAAAACCTCGTGACAAGACCGAGAATCTTTTTTAAAATAAATAAATGGTATTCGATTTTTAAAACCAAGGAGTTTTCTATTAAAAATATTTTAATATGACAGGAACAATGGAAATATTCCATTCCCGATACTTTTAGTGCAGCCTAGTACGCCGATAAGAGTAACGCCGTCTATCGCCGAATAGTCCAACGAATATAGAAGGATCTAGTAACACCTAGAATGCTCGAGAAGTACAACGCCATCATCTATTGCCAGCTAGTGAAAATACAATACTCGAAATGTGTGAAATATTCTCGACGATTCACTGGACGGATCACTTGAAGCGAAGCGGAAGAAGCGATTTGAGAATTTTAAAGTGCTTGTGAAGTGTTTTAAGTGTTGAATACAGTATTAACTTGTAATTCGGTAGAATTATATTTATCCAGAACCCCAGCGCGTAATAATACTATATAGAAGGTTGACCTATATTACTTGTCACAACAAGAATCGGGCGAGAAAGAGAGTGAATGAACGAATACTATGGCTAGATGATGTCGAAGAAGTGGCAGACCCGACTAATCATATAAACATTTTAAAAGCTTTATTCTACTTTGTTACAAAATCACAAACAAAATTATGTTAATTCGTGCTATAATCTACACCCACGAAAACTCGACTCCCAGAGAGTACTCTCGATTTCTGTTAAAAAAAACTGCTCGTGAAACCAAGGACTGTTAAGATTTATCTTTTAAACGGATTACTTTCGATCCATCTCCGTATGAAGCGATGAAAACATTTCTTCATATGTACACGTATGTTATACAATATCTTTTAATCTTACCGGCTGTATAATATGTACTTTGTATTGTAATCGGTATTATGATTATGTTGTTGAAGAAGAATAAAGAAATATAGTTATGTCGGTGACGTGTAATATATGTCCGAGTGCTCATTAATAGTAGTTGCAAATGTAACTAACCCTCAGAAAGAGCTCACTGAGTTTCTCGCCGGATCTTCTCAGTGGGTCGGGTTTTCGATCCGGTGATAGATTCTGCGAAGCACGGCTCTTGCTAGAGTTAGTGTTAGCAATGTCGTCAGGTTGAGCCCCGTGAGCTCACCTACTAGTTAAAGTTACGCTGAAATAGCCTCTCAAGGCTCAAGGCTCAAGGAAAATATAATACTTTACAAAGCACATCTCTCAGCCGATCTCTATCAGCCCGAATCTTCTAATTAGGAGCGTCTGTTATTTGACTTTATTACAATAAAAATACCTCATTAACATTTTGTGGCTTAGATGGATGGACGGGCTCACAGCCCATCTGGTGTTAAGTGGTTACTGGAGCCCATAGACATCTACAATGTAAATGCCGCCACCCACCATGATATATGAATTATAAGGTCTCAGAATAGTTACAATAGTTTATTTAACAGTAAACACGACAATTCCAATATACGTAGGGTCATCAAACACTGGTGCTAGAACTGATTTAGATAAGGTGGATAATCAGGAGATATAGGAAAATATACTGAAAATATTACTATCAAAAGAGTATCACGACGTTGTATTGGCAGCTCTAAGCTGAACTCTCACGTCACGTCTGAACCACAGTAAGACTGATTAATATTACGTAGGTGAAAACCTTGGGCGCAAATGACTCCATCAATCATAACTAGCCGTCTCACCATGACCATTCATCATTATCGCTTTTATCATCCCTAAGATTGCAACAAACCATCCCTACACAGTTAAGGCGGGGCTTGAGATAAGCTCGACCGAGGTTCCTACCTGTAAACAGCCTGCAGATAGCTTAGATCTAGATAAACCACGCCTGTCTAGACTAGAATATGCTAATTTATAGATAGCTTTCATTCGCTATTGGTTTTGTCTGAGAGCTTTGTGCCCGCAAACTTATTTGTTCTTATAAATTCTCGTTTTTTCATTTTATTACGTATACTCAACGCGGTGAGCTTTACGTAGGAGCATTTTTATTTTCAAAAGTGTTCACGTTAGTCTTATGTCCTTGTTTTGAGTTTCATCTATAGTAAATATTTGCTTTGTCGTGTATAGTGGTGAACAAGGTCAAGGCTCTTCTGGTGTTAAGTGGTCAACGGAGCTCATAGATACGCGATTTCCTGCTGCCGCCCTCTCTGTGATGTGAAGTTGAACTCCCAAAATCTGTCCCAATCTGTCTCATCTTCCAAATCGAAATGGAAAATGGCAAAAGCGCTGGCGGGTCTGTTAAAATAATTTAAGTATATGAATTGTTAACGACAGAGGTAACGGCTATGTTGAGATCATTTTCATCAGACGACATTTGCCAATTTTACAAAAATAAAAATATGAATTTATTGCAGTAAACTGTAATGTGGCTGGAATCAAATAAAATCGAAAGTATTAATACGGACGTTTAGGCAAGAACACGACCAATGAAGATATGTGAATTGTTTTATGTTATTAGTGATGTGAATTGTTTCTTACTGTGTGATATTAGAGGCTTATGAACTATTTAGTTTCTGACTATTTAGTTAGCACAAATGTGACAAATAAAGTTACTAGGCGTAGCTACCTACTCGGATCCCGTCAAACAGTTCATTGAACTTTCAATACATTTCTACAATTTACTGGAAACTTTTATTACGTCGCGCCTCACCTCATTTCATTTTGAATCGATTTAATTTTATCAGTTCTATTTCAATAATCATGTGTTGTAAATGGAAATTTAGGTTAGAGGTTAATGAATCCAGATCAATATCAAGGAATATTGCTTAATGAAACTATAGCGACATCTTAGAATACTATATTCCAGCGAATATACCTTAGTCATAATAAGAATTATATCGAATTAAAAACATCATAGTTCTAGCCATCCTTTTTAGAAGTCGGTTAGAAAATATTTGATGTTTTCATTGGTGCCCCGTAAAAACTTTGCACTGTAGCTAATACAGACAGCTGTATACACCGAACAGCTTAAGGCCGCAGTCTCAATTAGAAGCGATAGCGATTTAAAAAATTGAACTTTTTTATTTGATGTAATTTATTAATGTTATTGGTTAGTCTACTACTTATTACAAATCATTTTAATTAAATTAATTTGTTAATTGTAATTATTTAGAAACAAAATGTTGAAACTTGAGTAATGTCGTCATGGCCTAAAAGATAAGTCGCCTGATGCATTAATATCAAACGATGCACCGGTGTTCGAATCTCGCTGACAGGTACCAATTTTTCTAATGAAATACGTACTTAACAAATATTCAAGATTCACTACGGTGAAAGAATAATATCGTGTAATAAAAATGAAAGCCGCAAAAAATATACTTTGTGTAATTACTGGCGGTAGGGCTTCTTATGAGCTTGCAAGGGTTATTACCACACTGCTTATATTTACCGTAAAAGTCTCAGGCATTTTAATTTGTAGGGTGGGGCAGCCATTATACTGTAAAATCGGAGACTTGACTCATGTTTGAAGGTGGATGGCGGCATTTACGTTTTTGATATCAACAGGGCTCCGGTAACCACTTAACACCAGGTGCGGCGTGAGATTGTGCAGCCATCTAAGCAATAAAAAAGAGGATACTTTTTGTCAGTTTGTTTTTATATTGTAATTCTTACTATCATACAACAACGATCGGCATTTATATAGTATGTTTAAACTCTAAGCTGTCAAAGTGAATACTAAAACAAACAGCAGTAAAACAGATTTACATACCACATGTAGGTGCAATTAATACACAGTGGGCTCTCTTCAAATCGTTTTCAAATTTAAATAGAGTAAAAATTTTAACTCGCTCCCGCTCAAGTGTTGTTCCATGTCGTAAGTCGATAGCATTTGGACAAGAGATTAAGAAGTCACTGACGAACACGCTTCTTTACTTTGTTATTAGATTTGATAGGGTTGGCATCTTTTTCTATGTACTTATGTCCAGCTAACGATTAAAATTCGACCTTAAATTTCGACACCTTAAGATTTATATTTAGTTGATGTATGTACTTATTATTTATTTTTATTGCACGATGTAGAAATCAAAACCACGACCCTCGGCCGGCTGGACGCAAACTATGTCACCACTTTTTAACCGTACTTCAGTTATATCTGCACCGATTCCCTTCAGTTAATGTAATATTTGGCATGTATAAATAATATTACAGTTAAAAAAAAAAGGGTAATTTTGGACTTTTAAGTACCACGCATGACTGTCTGTATATGACCTTGTGTGTCATGCAAAATCTATGAGAGTAAAATATCATTATTGAGAGTCCAGTGTTCAGAGTCCAGATTAGAGCATTAGAAAGTTTGGACTAGAAATGAAATTTACTTCTTTTTTTTTCGACAGAACACTTAAATTTTAAGGGTTAGCCATATAAACGAACTAGTGAAGTTGTAAGGTGCTCATCGTAGGATGTGCTGTGTACGTCCACTGCTGTCTATTATAACAGCGATGTAGTATCACTGGTTGCACATTGAACATGAATTGATATTTCCGCCTCATCTGATAATCGAAAATAGCTCATTAATGGGTGTTCCGTAAGCTTGCCTGCACCCCCTAATTAATAAAAACGAAAAAGCGCTTTCAAAGCTCATCTTGGAAGGTTGGACGTTACGATTTGATTTTACCGCTGACCGTAAATACTGAAAAACTACGATATCCATTACACCTGACAGGTTTTATTGTATCACTCTATTCAAGCCTCCGTTCATTCCATTAGTGACACGAAAAGAATCTCAACACATATGTTTACCAAAGAAATAAATATTTCGCTCACGTACCGAGTCAACCCTAGCGCACGCACACAAGTGACTTAAGTGCGTCGATCAATCACAGGCGTCCATTTCGCGCACACATGCATAATTCCTCGTGTCGTTACGCGGCGTTAGTGTGGGTTGTAAAAATGATAGGGCTTTCGCGTTCCTGCTTCTAATATGTGAATCACTCGTGTGGATCAGGTTTTGTTGGGGGACCGGGATTTCGAAAAGTATTAAGTTTTTTTACTTATTTTATTTAGTTTTAGCCTGATATTTAAACGATTACATTTAGTGAAATATATAAGTATTTTTTTTTTTTTTTTATAGAGGTTCCTAATTTTTAATTTAATAAGTTTAATTTTGAATACTACATTTAGCATATATTTAAACAGTAGCGACTTAACTCTGTTTGGAATTTTGATGGCTACAGGCGGCGATAATAATACATTTTATTATTACCAAAATATTATTTCCTTTTTTTGACCGCGCAGGCAGACGAGCGTACGGCCCGTCAAATGATGAGTGGTTACCGTCGCCAATGGACGTCAGCAATGCCAGGGGCAGAGCCAAGCCGCTGCCGCCGCTGTGGAGAGTATTAAGCACTCTCCACAACTTCCTTTAAGGATCCGCTAAAATATTTAAATATTTGTTCATTCAAAATTATCTGAATTGTGGTGTCGCTTAAAAACAGATTGCTACTTTCCTCCAATATTGTTTTGGTTTTTTAATTTTTAGTTCTTTCATTCTATTCAATCTTGTTTTATATTAAATCATTTCAATATCTTATTTAAATAAAACTCTTACTTAAAGTGACAATCACAATAAAACTGATCGAAGAGCTCTATAAAACTAAATTCAATTGCTTCAAATCAAACTAAATTTAAATCAAATTACACTTTAAGTGAAAAATCAAGGAAAACATTTCCAATGCAAACTTTCGAATTTCCATTCCATGAAAAACTGTCGGGAAGCTCCGTAGTAACAGTTCGAATATACCGACAATTTGCCTCAAATTGAACTTTAGTCCGCCCCTCTCTGTATGTTGAACTTTGGTTTCACTACGAGCGGTTTATACTCAACGGTTACTGTCTTATTTTTTTTGTAGTAAATGAGTAAAAGCTCAAATTTGTATGGAGACGTCACACTCAGATGGGGAAAATCTTTAATTAGTCAGATGGCCATTTGTAGCACTATGAGCTAAATCAACCTTCAGCACTTTGTGTCACCCAGTACAAAAGGAAAGAAGACGCCGGTGATTTTTGTACTCCTGACTGCGGAGTTCACGCTTCAGTATTTTTCGCAGTAATTTATGAAGAAAACTTGGAATTTGAGATCTAAGTTTATATTTTACTTGCATTAACAACACACCTGTATCTAAACTTGGGCCCTACAATATGAAACGCGGACCAAAATTATTTTGTATCACTGTGACGTCATTACAATTTGTAAGGCTATTGATGTTAATTACGTAGATAGTGATACTTTCACGAGCCACTAATCTTGTCAAGCCAATTCGGTTTTACTATTTAACCCTATATCTTTCTGTAAAAGGCACGACAGTGGAGATAATCCTATAATAAATTACCGAGTACCTTAGCCTTATCACCAGGTAGCCGATTTTCTTAGGAATAAGACTTAGAGCATAGAAAGCTGAATACATTAAAGCATTGGTTTGCAATCATTAATTATTCTATTTGTACTGATGTCTTCGGAGGGCCTTTTTTGGACGAAACTGATTTTACATCGCAGATACCGAGGTTAACGGTAACTTAGCATTATACTCATACATCGAGCGTTATTGTACGCGGCTCTCAATCAAGGTAAGCAGATACGAAGCAATGTACATCTTTATTTGTAATGCGATCGTAGTCATCAGTAGTTTTAGGAGTCGTCACGGCCTAAAGGATAAGACGTCCGGTGCATTAGTATCGAGCGATGTACCAGTGTTCGAATCCCGCAGGCGGGTACCAATTTTCCTAATGAAATACGTACTTAACAAATGTTCACGATTGACTTCCAAGGTGAAGGAATAACATCGTGTAATAAAAATCAAACCCGCAAAATTATAATTTGCGTAATTACTGGACGTCTTGTGAGTCCGCACGGGTAGGTATCACCGACCTGCCTATATCTGCCGTGAGGCAGTAATGTGTTTCGGTTTGAAGGGTGGGGCAGCCGTTGTAACTATACTGAGACCTTAGAACTTATATCTCAAGGTGGGCGGCGGCATTTGCGTTGTAGATGACTTCCGGTAACCACTTAAGACCAGGTGGGCCGTGAAGTAAAAGTAGTTGTGTAGTAAAATTAGTTATAGTGCAAACGTACAAATGTTGTAAGTTTATTTTTGTGATATCATGCTTTGATTTACAGAAAAAAACAATGTATTTGGATATAATTCATCAATTAATTTATTATTAAATAATATTTGTCATAATTGAGTACGGAAATTGCCGTCAATGAGACCTCGTCCGTATACACATAATCGCAAAAGACTAGTCCCGTCAGCATTTTTATCTTTACCTTGTTACATTATTTTTACCTTGAGAATTACACGACATTACAAAAAAACGTTGTAAATATCATGCTATTATTTTTATAAACTGTCTACAGACGACTCATTTGGTGTTGTATCTTGTAAATGAAGCCTGAAGGAAAATCTACAAACAGCTGTTGCTGATAATAGCCTTACATCGCGTGTCGTAAATCAGTCAAGTAAAATGCGAAATTATTACGGTTTTATCACATCACAAGGCCCCTAGCTCCGTCGCTAATTTTAGTCAATGTTCGTACTATCACATACTATCACGTAAGCTCCACATATTAACTTGTTTGTAAAGGGTGTCCTTGTAAACTTTAGTATCCGACCGTGTAATAATTTGAACCTTAAATTCTGTTTGCCCGAGATCCGAAACGTGGTTTATCTGCAATCCGAGAGTACAGGTGAGTGGGTGACTTGAATTGCTTTTTTTTCTTTCACATAAAAATGTATTAGCATACGAATTACGTTCAAATTTCGCTTTCACATGAATATTTAAATAGTTTGGATTTTTCCGTCACGATATTCGAATTCCGACTCATACCAATTGATAATCGCTTATATCATAGGCTGGGTACTCACCTAGCTGTGTAGCACGTAATGTAACAGATACTGTGTCAACCTGCAAGTGGGTACGGCTTGTCCACGGTCCACAGCGTATCTAGCAACGAGCTGCCACGAGCACACTGCGAGCCGCCTTTGTGTTCGAAGTGATACCGCCACTCGGCGGGTCACTGCGAGCTTGCTGCGCTCCTTCCGCGAGCGGCTCGCAGCGGGCTCGTGCCTACGTACTCACTGGATACTGTATCTGTTACGTGCTACACGCCTGAGCTCACGCCTTACGTGAGTACCCACCATTAAAGCTTTATAAATGTTCTCTCATGCTCGCTTCTTCCAATGCCTTAGAAAATACTTTTCATTAATACCCAGTACCGCGACAGGAATCGAAGATAATGAGTGCGTTGAATAATTAATTTGCTGTCAGCGTAGTTTTTGATTTCAACAAAAGGAACAAAGTGTAGTTTATCAGTAGAAAAATCTTCGAACAAAATAATTGTTGAGAATATACAGTGATTAACTAAATTCAGTAGCCTAATGTAGCTCACGCCATTAACATTCACAAACTAATAATTTTGAACACCCGCGTGAACTTGTGAATAATTCGTGAGAAGCGTATCGACCGATAGGAAAACTGCAAACTCAGTTGAACGCGCGTATCGAATTGGTGCTTTAAAAAATACAGGAATGGGTAAACGTGCTCACGGCCCGCCTTGTGCTAAATGATTACGGGAGTCAGTAGATAAATAACATAAATGCCACCCACCACCCACCTTAAAACATGAGGTACAAGCATCTATTGTATTCTATGACTTACCATCCTACAAACCGAAAAGTATAACTGACCGTTTCACCACAGAAATAGGCGTTATGTTGGTGGTATGTGTGTGGGCTCCCATTACTCACTAGCACCAGTAAAATGTGTAAAACACTCCTGGAAGCCTCAAACCAAGTACAGATAAGGACGCATAAAAGTTTAATTCGATTTTATTATCCTGTGTTATTAGCTCTGATCAAGAAAATTACTGTTGACTCACTGCTGTGTAACCGTCACATATTATTATCACTACCAATTCGTAGGCCATTACTACACGGTGCCGCTTTTTCTTAATAGAACAATGTTGAAACAGAATTGCCCATATTAACACAAAATCGTGTACACGAAAACCCGTGTGACACAAAACCCGGGTAATCCGGGTGTAATCCGGCATACCTCGCGAACTATTATCACAATTACCCGCGCTCACAGGACTGGGGACGCAAAGTTATCCGAATAAACATTTTCATTTCATTACCTAAGATATTTTGGGAATTTTAGCTTGTAATGAATTCCGTGTCTTGGTATGTTTAATAGTCTCAACTTTGGTTTGAGGTTCGTCTTCGGAATTGACTTTTAAACTCAAGCGCGGATTGCTATTGGCTTACAAACATTTATGTAACATTCTTTTACGAATAATAGTCCATATTATTCGTAAATTATAGAAGAAAAAAAGGGGTTTATTTCACAACATTATTGTCTTCTACTTTATTTGATCATATTTTACGTGTTTTCAATCAATCTCGTAGAGAAGGTATCTTAACTTCTAAACTAAAAACCTATTCGGTTTATTAAAAGACAATTTTCGACGTTGGCCCGGTTTTATGGGTGAGGCGCGGATAGGTTAATCCGGACGGGCAGGGTGAAACCTAACCGTCTCGTAACCCTGTCGAATTCGACGATTTATCGTTTATTCTGTACCAGTATTTTGTTAAGATAATTGCGTAATCGTATTTATTTAGAAATGTGTATTTACCACTAAAATTTATTTGTTTTTTTTTTAAACGCTACGCATTAATTAGACTAGAATATCTCCCAGTGTAATTCAATCAACGCATCTTACTAATCTTATTTCGAACGCTTCAAAAAATACCCGGTTCACTTTGATATCCGGTTTTTTGACCTACATCGGTGAGTTTGAAAGTAATTGAGTTGACTCTTGTCTGTTTGTTAATTGGTAGACGATTGGTGTCAATTGGTTGTTGTCGGAGCTAAATGGTTTAATTTATTACGAAATTGGCGTTAATGACCTTTTAATACACATGCCTTTTAATCGATGCTCATGCTTTCGCGACCGGATATCCTAAAACCAAATGTAATTTTCACAAAATTGTAACTTTTAATTACTATAATGTATAAAGTAATATACATATTTACAAAATGTTATAAAAGCATACATCAAACTTTGATACCGACAGATATAGGCGATAGTTTTGAAGAATGGGGCAGCCGTTGTAACTATACTGAGACCATAGAACTTATATCCCAAGGCGGGTGCCGCATTTACGTTGTAGATGTCTATGGGCTCCAGTAACCACTTAACATCAGGTGGGCTGTGAGCTCGTCCACCATCTAAGCAATAAAAAAAAAGCCACAAGCTACTTCTTCTTCCTAGTCGTAGACTCTTGACAGAGTGGTCGTGGTCATGTATAAGTCGAATCCTGCGATACCGATGTTCTCGCGATGCGACGCCATGTGGCACGATGATTCGCAGAGTGAGAGCAATCATTTATGTTGGAGTGAGTCACAGATTTGATGAGGTTGGTCCATCGTGTTGGAGATCGTCCGCGAGATCTTTTGCCCTCGACTTTCCCTTGCACCACCACCCGCTCAATGGAGTCCTCATATGAGTGATGTGTCCGAAGGACTTGAGGATTAGCATTTGGAGTGTTGACGAAAGTCTCCCCTTGATGTTGAGCTCTTTCAGGATCGAAACGTTTGTACGGTGCGCGGTCCACGGAATTCTGAGGAGACGCCTCCATTAGCTACATAGCTGTATTATTGAGAAGCAAATCCTACAGCGGGTTGTATGTTTTTAAAGTAAATACGCATCGTCTTTACTCATATTACCATATTGAATGAGCATCACATCACATTTTAACAATGTAACTCGCTTAGTTTAATTTGCTTAAGTATAATATGTTCTATCATCGTTGCTATTTTTGTCAGTCATATGTTCCGCTTTGAAGGTGATAATGAAAAAATTACGCTGTTTTACTCTCGCAAATTAATAATATCTACTCAAAATTTGTTACAACTTCAACCCAGTTTCAACATTAGATAATCATTGGTGAATTAATGAGCATAGGGCTCACACAAAATCGCTACCATGATCCATCCTGCGGGGGTACTGAATTATCATTGAACTTGTAGCTGCGTGGATAGGAAGCTGACTTTGCATTTATTTAATTAGAATGAAGGTAATTCGTTCGTAACTCCTTATTTGCGTAATATAATTGCTGCAAATACTCTTCTTAAGTATGAGCGAGCAGGTTGTACCGAGGGCTGGCCAAATAAATGTACGCACATTCGTATACGTGTATTATAAATTGTGGATTAGATGGGTAATGATGGAAGCGGCGTAAGTTACGAGCGATTTGCGATTTTTCAATTTTATTTTTAGGTCAGTGACGGCCTATTTTGCGCTTTTACGATACAATAACATCCGTGACCCCAGGAATTGCACGGTTTTCGAATCCTTGAAAATTAAGAATTATGTATTCACCAAATTAAAACATACCTAATCTTCATAATCTTTTATATATAAATTTTTCTCTTAAAAACTCTTTTGGCATAGCAGAGTTACGACTTGGTTTACTTTAAATAGTTTGTTATCTAAATTCCGAAATAATATAATATATTTATATTTACTAACAGTCACGCCACGTTAACTGGTCCCGTGATAAGTTCGTAAAGAACTTGTGTTACAGGTGCCGGATAACGGAAATAAATATAAGATCTTTATTATACACATACACATATTTAATATACATCCATAACCCTGGAAAAGACATTTATATTTATCATACAAATATCTTCCCCTGGCGGGATTCGAACCCGCGACCCACTTGTGTAGTGACCATGTCACTTACCACTACACCAGACGGCCGTTTAAATATATATATAATTATATTATTTTTAGATCACACACTTAAAGCTTATGATAAACTTGGTGCTAACGTGAATTTGCTGCCAGTCTTGAGATATGAGGTAAAATTCTCAACTACAGTGCAATATTGTCTGTCCACTGACTAATCGATAATAATAAAATAAATAATCTCTGTTTCTTGTGATTTAAATACGTTTCACGCCTCAACCGCGTCGGTGTAAACGTATCCAATAATTAATTTAATTAAATCGAGTGGCTTGTGAATGTTCGTGGATTTATTGGGGAGCATTCTGTTGGTTCGGTTGATACATTACTTACATGTGTTTTCACTTCGTTCCCAATTTAGGCACATTTCCTTATTAAGGATCTCTGCTATTTATGACTAGATTTCGGGAAAATGTCCAGGGTCTAATGCTTACGAGCGATGATACCTCCTGCTTTGCCCTCCTTCGTAATAATGATGGGAGTGTTTGGACAGTGATTGTACCATGGAAATACTTTATTATTCGCGTATGGTTTTTTTTTGGAGTTTATTGGAGTTTACTCCTTTAGAATCGATTTACATATATAGGCCCGGGGTATGAAAATTATGGGGACCAAAATCGTACTAGCATGTCACACGAAATGCGTTATGCGCCTGATTGGCTCCTGATTGCGTGATGCGTGCGCGCGCCAATCAAAATCGTACTAGCATGTCACACGAAATGCGTTATGCGCCTGATTGGCTCCTGATTGCGTGATGCGTGCGCGCGCCAATCAGGAGCCAACGCGCGGCCGCGTTATCGCAGGTGACGCCGGGCTGCTGCGCCGGCAGTCCGCCACAAAGCCTCGTACTGATCGCGCGTTTCTCTCATTATTGTATTTTCATATATTTGTTAGTCGTTTGTTTTGTGTCTCGTTAATTTGTTAATAATCTGTAGTGTATCGTGTTGTCGTAATATAGAACTATTTCTCGTATTGTTTCGTTTAATTTTTTATATCCAGTAAACTCCAGTCGTGCGTCGGAGCGGACACACACACTTTTTTTTATTTGAGAAGGAATTTCATAATTTCAGTTATTTCGATTTTGGTACTTTGACTATTTGCCCTCTGTATATGCATCGCATGTATAAAGCGTGTAAGGTCAGATAATATGCTGATAGTTTGTCCTGCTGTTCATTAAGAGCTTAGAATATTCTAGAACCCATCTTCTTGCGGCTCCCCAATCCTAATTTTCCCTAATCCTCTTACACCACATCTATTATTTCCAAGAACTTCATATGTCACTGTGATATCAACCTTTATTTATTAGAAAATAATAATAGAACAAATAATGATGCGAAAATATACTGTTTTTTTCGCGTTTCCCAACATTTTTCTTGTAATCATTAGGGATAATCTGAAATTCTTAGGTAGATCAATCAGTAAATTATATATGTACATGTATATGTGATTGTGTATATATTATTATGTATGTATATACTTTTTTGTGTATGTATTTGTAACTTAATATAAATTTCATTGCACCTACCACTATTTACTCTGCACTACCTTTGGTTAACTGGTAGAGAATGCCTTAGGCATTAAGTCCCCCAATGTATATTTTACATGAAGTGTAATAAATAAATAAAAAATAAAAATCAAAAAATATGTCCGACGTCGTTGTGAAAGGAGCCGGTCTAAAATGTTATTTACTTTTATGTATCATATGTGTGTCTTTTTGAGGATCAAAGATAAACCATTATATGTATCCGGTCCTACGACCTGGTGAAATAGTCGGTGCGGGCTTGTGGTCTGTAAGCTCTTATAACCGCCAAGCAGCTCTTGCGTAATCCGGAGGAAAGTTTAGCAAACGCTTTTGAATACAACAGCTGCCAAGTATTGAAAACTTTTAAAGTCTCTAAAATTTTAGTATTAATTAAAACGGCGGGATTAAGTCGTAAAATGTTTTTAAATATCGTAATGTTGAATTTATTGGACGTTCTTCTTTCATGTACTACAATAAATAAATGAAAAACATAGAAGCGATGGGAAACAAACAGTTTCATAAAGTCGGCAAGGCCGCCCGTTCGCCGTCAAATTAGTTCAGGTAACAGACAGCGCGCTGGTCAGTTAAAAGCACTAGCTTTATAAATAGAACAGCTTTTAGCCGACTACGGCAGAGTTGAAATGGGTTTGATATTGTGCGCATCATAATGACATTTCTTATACATATATTACGTCAATCAACAAGGTAGATCACAATTTCTTTTAATCATAATCAGAATATATAAAACTTAAAAGTAAATCTATTACTTACACATAAATAGTGAATTCAATAAATTGGTATTTCGTACGTTTAGGCGGAGCGTGGCGGGTCTCACTACAATTGTTATTTCATTTATTTTGTTTATCGCTTAGGTGTGTGAACGAGCTCACAGCCCACCTGATGTTAAGTGGTTACTGGAGCCCATAGACATCTACAACGTAAATGCGCCACACACCCTGAGATATAGTTCTAAGGTCTCAGTATAGTCACAACGGCTGCCCCACCCTTCAAACCGAAACGCATTACTGCTTCACGGCAGAAATAGGCGGGGCGGTGGTACCTACCCGTGCGGACTCACAAGAGGTCCTACCACCAGTAAAAGCTATCATGTTAGTAAGTATCTTGGATACAATTTAACTCCGTTTTCAGAAACTCTGGGTTACTGCTATAACTGTGTGTGAGCTCGTCCACTCATCTAAGCAATACAAAAAAAAAACTTAAATAACTTACATAATATACATAATAACATAGTACATAATACACAGTACATAATAACTCACTGACGTACTAATTTAAACACTAAGCTATGCTGAGCTGTGTGTTGTCCTATTTGCCAGCTAATTTTGTTCCATCTATCTCACTCGCACCCAACCCTTACCGCTACCGAGGGTGTCACACAATGGTATAGGTTAGTTTGATGTATAGCACACATAAGTTTCTTAGTAAGCTATAGCACGTTACCGCATATTAGCTTAATATTGATTGGTCACCTTACTGAAATATATCTGTACAATTTATAAACCAGGTTTTACATATTATAACGTCACAAAAACTTAAATCAAACAAAAAAATGTCTTCATCGCCAAAAAAAAAATACAATTTCCAAACGAAAGACAAAAACCGGGATGAGTAAATCCCGCGTTTTCCTCGCAACCGTGACGCGGTGGATCCCGTAATCCCGTTCCGTGATTAACAATCCCGGTCGCATCCCGCGGGAATCAAATAAAACGCTCTCGCGGGATCATTTGCGAGATTGCGATATTTTCGCTCGGGTTAGTGTTAATTTTCTTGATTGCCTCGCCATAATTAGATGTCTTGGACGCGCCGAGTTTTATAGCTTTTATCCTTTAAGCTCGCCATTTCAGTTTTGGCACCACAATATAAACGCTACTACCCACTCTCAGACTCAATGTTGCAGCTCGATCTAAGTAACGGAGTTTTTCCTTAACAAGGGTTTTGTAGTGGGACTGATCAACACTAAAATCGACATAAAAATCTTCAATTTTAACCTCACTATTTACTCTATTAAGCACTTCTATAGCCAATAGGTATTGCAGACTGCCTTCGAACGCAGAAGGAAGGCTATAATTTATAAAGAAATAGTGTGAATCACCCGCTTCGCTGGGCATTTAAAATTAACATTATTATTTATTATCATGATTATTAAGGAGTCCAACACTCATATAAATATTAGCCTATCCATTAAGTACATATATTTTCTACATGGACACCAAGTTTCAAGTCAATCGGATGCACGGTTCAGTAGTTATAACGGAACATCCGTAAAAACCACTGTACATTTATATATTGGTATAGATTATGGAAATGTTTGTCTTAAATAGCTCTATAAAACAGCCCGCAACACCATATTATCTCTCTTTTACGTGTAAGCCATTATCGCCAAAATTGTGAACCGTAAAAGCAATAAAAATTGTTAGTTTATAAACGCACATTTGATAGTCACAAATTGATCCTTATATGAAAATAAATACTTTTATCGCGACTGGTAATTAAAGTATACAAACTTTGTCTTATACACTGCATGATTTATTCAAATCAAATATCAAATATTTGAATAGTCATGACTACAAACAACCGTGTGTGCAATATCATGAAAGATGAAGTTAGAAAATTCAATAAGATCAATAATGAGTTCACGAAGCGAAGCGCGGGCGGGTCGTTAGTATTTAATATTAACAATTTTGTTTCTTATGTTTTGCTTTATATTCTCTACGATTTTGATTTTGATTTTGTAACCCGATGTCGATTGTTAGTTGAGGGGGTTGAGTAGCAACTATTCGCATAAAAAACTGGAGTTCCAAATATCGATCCTGCGGACAGAATGGAAAGCAGTTGACGTCGTCCCAAGCACGTGATTTCGGATCCTCTCGATCCACTAACGGTGCTTCTAGGTACCTCAAGCACAGGTCATCGTTCTCGTCGAACCCGTCGCTTGCGACGAAGGGCTCGACGAGTAAATTAACCCTCAGACACAGCCCACTGAGTTTATCGCCGGATCTTCTCAGTGGGTCGCGTTTCCGATCCGGTGGTAGATTCTGCGAAGCACGGCTCTTGCTCACGGTTCATGTTAGCAACGTCATCAGGTTCGAGCCCCGTGAGCTCACCTACTAGTTAAGGCGACGGCGAAGGAAAAAAAATCATCAGGTCCCTCAATATGAGTATATCGGATGTCGTACCTATTAGAGCATTGGACATGGAAATTATTAAATCAGGACATTTCATCTAATTCGCTCCCCGCTCCGCTTACATACACGCACATTACATTAAGCCCTTTATCTAAGATACATTTGGCACACGAAGGTATGCAATGTCGCGAAGGGTCTTACTCGCCCTATTCGTCATTGTCTCCGGATGAATGATTAGTGTGACAGCCTTACAGGGTTGCCGCGCTTAATCAACAGTATTCTGATGTGTTAGAATTTAATATGTTTTGACAGCTGTCAGATGTGACAGGTGTAATATTCCAAACGAAGTCAGTTAGATTTTAATAATGATTCGAAAATACATTAAATGTAGCTTCCAGACTGTGGTTTTCCCTTTCTCGTTTATGATAGCAATTGATATTAAAATTATACCACAAAGGCAAACTGGCTGTAATTTAGGCTGTAAATTTCTCATACCGTATTAAATATTTACTTTATGTCGGTGATTTCTAAATTGCATTTAGTTTAATAGATTATTTACCGCCTGAATTATATTCATCGTCAAATTAATTAAAAGCCCTTTATTTTTTATAGTAGTAGAGATAAGGTTTCGGACCACCTGGTGCGATATTACGGGCTTACAACACAAAAATGACTGATTGGATACCGATAATCAATCAATCAGATTTTATAATTGAAATTATTGTGAAAGAAGAATCTGGACATTAGATACACTAGGTTGATATACATGATTTCAGTTTTCTTATCCGAATTTGTTGGACAGGTTAACTGTCTCACGATCATCGGGGCCCATAGACATCAGCCACTTTGAGGCTTAAAGTCTTTGTCTTGATTGTGCAGTAATATATCGTTTTTACAGGTAAAATTATTGTTATTAGTTAATTAAGGACGAATTACGTATTTCATTAGAACAATGTTTTTTTTATTTTGTTTTTTTTATTGCTTAGATGGATGAACGAGTTCACAGCCCACCTGGTGTTAAGTGGTTACTGGAGCCCGTAGACATCTACAACGTAAATGCGGTTTCAAGTATAGTTAAGTCTCAAGTGTACCTATCTGATCGGAACACTAGCCAGATGGTCAGCTCTGGTAAAGGAAGCTCTTGGTGGTAGTCTGTGCCATGCGGTCCATGCCACCCATGTTCGAACACTGTGGAGGGACGTCACACGTAGTCGCGATCCTCAGCAGTAAGGGAACGATTAAGTAGAGAAGAAGAAGTACCAATCTGACTGTGGTATTAGAACACCGGCACAGTTGCATAGCTCGATACGAAGATAGAGGCGGTTCTTGTCAATTCATTTTTAAAAAAATTTGATCTTATAGATCAGAGATCAACAAGACACGAATAATATTCGCGAAAGTCCAATTATGTACTAAATATTCACAAGTGCTCACAGTTGACAGCGTCTTGTCAAGCAAAGTGACTACAATGCTAATATGAGGGTCGATTAGTCACATCGATATGCTTTGCTTTCTCCTTCGACACTGTGAGCTGGTCGAAAAATTGTTACGTATTTTAATGTCAGCAAGCAATGGTTGGGATTATTATTGAAATTAGACCACAACCAAGTCTCAAGATTTTAATTCCGTTTATATTTTCTACATAATATAGTTATCGACATTGAAAAAAAGCTGACAATGTCCAAAAACAGATTATTAATAATATGGTAGCTCGTCAACATATATATTAATACAAAAAAAGCAAATTGACGGTAGTCCGTCTTGTGAGTCTGCACGGGTATATACTATTACCCTGTCTATTCATGCCGTAAAGCAGTAATGCGTTTTGGTTTGAAAGTTGGAGCCACCATTATACTGAAAAACTGAGATATAGAAGTCACATCGCAAGGTGGGTGGTCGGCATTTACGTTGTTGTCTATTTATTTGTTTATTTATTTATTTAGACACACCAACAGCAATACACACAAAACATTCAAGCTTAAAATTAACATGTATAAAATTAAGTTCTGGTATGTAAGCCAGTTACAGGCATGTACAGCAATCTCTTATAACACACTATGACATGTTACAGCAATATATATATTTGATAACAACATGAAAACAAGAGCTAACTACACACACTACTAACTTCACAGATTACTAAATAAGAAATAATGCACATATTTATATAGTAAAAAATTATAAATAAAAATTATAAAACTATAAAAAAATTAAAAAAGTCGAGCCCGGCAATGCAAAAAATATAAATACATAGAACAGACTGCGCAATGTAATCAGAATGACATCTATGAGCTTCGGTGATCACTTAATAAACATTGGACCGCGATTGGGAACTTAGCAACTAAAACAAGCAAAAGATAATCTAATCTAATAATAATATGTTGGTAAACAGAAGAGATAATGCTACTGAGTTATTTTCTGCTTACCTATTTATAGATACCAGCTAGCAACCCTACATTAGGAATTCAGCATGTTATGAGTGTAAGTAGTCGGGATATGAAGGAGAGTGAATACCTGGTTACAACATTACTGAATTATTGTACTTACATATATCTTGTTCGAGTGCCTTAGAAATCTGACGTTTTGTACGGGACTTTATAATATTATTAAGATTTTAGATTGATGTTAAAGCCTGTACGTTTGTACTTTAGACCTAAATAACAATACAGTGGTACAGTAGGTGTACTTAAAGCTAAAGATATTTCATCTCGATGAACCTTCAGAATAAACAGAGAGCAATTTTTTTTGTTGCTTTGATGGGTGGACGAGCTCACAGCCCACCTGGTGTTAAGTGGTTACTTGAGCCCAAAGACATCCACAGCGTAAATGCGCGACCCACCTTGGGATATAAGTTCTAAGGTCTCAAGTATAGTTACAACGGCTGCCCCACCCTTCAAACCGAAACGCATTACTGCTTCACGGCAGAAATAGGCAGGGTAGTTGTACCTACCCGCGAGGACTCACAGGAGGTCCTACCACCAGTAATTACGCAATTTATAATTTTGCGGGTTTGATTTTTATTACACGATGTTATTCCTTCACCGTGGAAGTCAATCGTGAACATTTGTTGAGTACGTATTTCATTAGAAAAATTGGTACCCGCCTGAGATTTGAACACCGGTGCATCGCTCAACACGAATGCACTGGACGTCTTATCCGTTAGGCCACGACGACTTCAAATTATACATTGGAAACAAAATTGTGAATGAAAAACTCAAAGAAAAGTAATACTATAAATTCGTCCCAATGAACCTATGGAGCACGAAGATAAAGTCCGAGCCCGGAAGACAGATATCGATCGTTCTGCAAATAGCCGCGCCGGTAACACCAATCGCGCAGTATTGCATTACTGGAAACGAACCCGCGACGCCGGCACCGCAATCCTGTCTGCTTCCTGTACGTACGGTATAATCAATACGCAACTTTTTAATAGCCAAGGGTAAAAGATCCCAGAAGCACAGAAGAACATAAATTATTCTGCCTACCTTGAGATAAAGATGGTAAGATCACCAGTGATTTTCACCAGTGACCAGAGATTCGATAAAAAAAACTAAAGTTGTATACTTTACAAAAGATTAAACATCAAAACTAAATCTACAATCAGATATTACACGAAACGGTGACTTCAAAGTAATACGTGATGTATCAACACACGATATACTTGTAATAATATCATGTTCCCACAATAATACTTAGTGCCAAGCGGCTATTCAAGACGCAGAAACATTGTGAAACTACTTGGATTTATTACGGCGCTTTCACTGCCTCTAATTCCTACGTTACCCACGTTTAGTCTAGTTTATATTTATTTAGTAAGAAGAACAGAACACGGCCCAATTGGTGCTAAATAATCACTGGGGTTTAAATTAAGAACTATCATTTCAAGGCTATACCGTCATCTCCACCATCTATACTGGTGCTACCATCCGATGCGGGTTTTCAAACATTCTCATAGCTACTAACTCGTCGACGCTGGGAGCATGGAAGTGTTTCAAAATATTTGATTTGCCGTACTCTAGTGGGTTGTCCCAATATTGACTCAAATTATTGATGGGAAGATAATGGATCTGATGGGTCGGTTTATTTGAAGCCTCGTTTAAGTGTATTATTGTGTTTCCTTATTATTCTACAGCTCATAACAAATGGCCTTAGTCGAAGTAAGAACTAGTAAGTCTAATCAAAGTTTCAAGTATTTGAGGTCTAATGAGTAAACGCTCTTATCATTTTTACTTCGTTCGCGCCACACAAAATCTTCAAGTTTTTTTTTAATAAAACGTATTTTTTTCATTGGATTTTTTTATATTGTTGCTAATCTTATGGAATGTTTCATGGGCTACTTATTTAAATTGCGTTTAGAACTTGCCATGTTCTCTACAGAGACCATAATATAGTGTAATTCAGCGAATTAAGATCGGGACCACACGACGGCTAGTTCAGCTATAACCACGTCGGAAACTTTTCTTTACAGCCAAGCTTATGAGAATGAAAGGTCCCAAATTCAAATGTAGCATTTTAGGTTTTCTCTGTGAACAGTATTTTGACAAGACTGTGTAAGTATAAGTTAATCTGTGGACAGTGAATATTTTTTCTGAAAAAAATAAAAGACACACAGTCCATTGTCCGCAATTGATGTCTATATTGGAGGAAGTATTTAAAATAAAATACCAGTTGTAAGCTTCAGTACATTTTGTTGGTACAGCATAAAATATTGCTCATCGATCATATGTCAACCCGTATGAGGAGGTAGTCGTCATTATTATCATCCCACAGACGTCCATGGCTGGACATAGCTCTTCCTCAAGGTTTGCCATGTAGGCTTGTTTTTGGTGGATTCCCGGGAACTTCGGACAAGTCATCGGTCCACCTTGTAAGTGGTCTATGTAGACGTTTAACAAATTTGAAGCTTTAGTATCATTTTTAAAGTGACCCACGGTTTTCACATTGTATTCATGGACGCCGGCAAGTACCGCTAAGGACCCAGGTAAAGCTAAATGGCCACCTACAATATTACGAAAGTGTGGAAAAAAATAAACAAATAATAAACAAAAAGGTCTGTGAGTCTAATTTGGTTCTCGACGTACATCCTAATTTACATATAATGCTTACTTAATGGACGCAGCGCTCGGAGCTTTAAGCTCCGAATGGCTGTAATACATTTAATTTTCTATTGTCCCTAAATGGCTCGGCTATAGCTTTTATAGGTTAGATGCTTTGGCTATTTCTAGTTCTAGGAAATTTACGGAGACGTTGGCATCCGAATGGCCTTAAATGTAATAGACAGGCCGGGAACAATTTCAATATATAAGACCAGCGAACCGACTACCAAATATCAAGAAACCTGAACGTACTTCACATAACTTGCTTGGGGCTTTAGGAATTTTGAGAAGTGCGGTAAGTACTCGGCTCGCACCAGTGACCTTGTGTTGTGTGCCGTAATAGACGAAAAATTGTTTTCAACTAGATTGAGATTAAAAATAGAAGAGTATTTAGTCTGCTCTGTTTCTAGATCAGGTTCAGTATTTTCGAAAGTCTGTAGCACAATAAGGTATATATACTCTATTCAGCTTTATTTTATCGCTTTGTTGTAAGATTGGTTGTTCTATTATACTATTAGATGTTATTAAAGTATTTACTTCGATTTTTACTAGTCGTAGACATTATTAAGAGTACTTTTTAGATTAAGTTATTGTTGAGAGGGACGACTTGCCACCATCGTCTGTGACAATGAAAACTGTACAGTATTTGAAATGTTGGAAATCATACAGTGTCAATAAAAAACGCGAGATTAAACCATAAAAATATGGTTTAAATAAGCATGTAAAAACTTCTAAACTTAGATGTTCTCCATATTTTTTGTGCGGCTGCAACTAATGCAGTGTTTTATAAAGATACAATCAATTTTGAAATTGGATTGTTCACGTGTTTTTCCCTATTTTTCTCTCCAAAAATAAAAATAACTATAGCTACATTATGTTATCGTAATATTATGTAATAGAACAATACGCAAAAAGTTTTTGTGCATATTCATTTGTTTTGGAACAGTAATTTTTTTGAAGGCGCATTTTTTGTTAATATTTTTGTTTATCTAAACTTACATTTAGGGTGTTTAGTTTTCTTAACTTGAAGGAAAGATTTTTACCTGCAACAAAAACAATTTAGATTAGTTATATTGATCAGGTATTAAGGAAAAAGATCATCAAAATAATACCATGGATCAGTTTCATGAGAGAGTTGTATACATATTGATTTTTGGTTAAAAATCCAAAAGCTTTTATCGAGATTTTTCAAAGTCTTACGCAATCTTTGGATGCTATCCAGGATTAAAATGATTTACGATTATCGACGTAACCAGTCTATTGTATGAAGGGAAAAGTAATTGAAGTTTATTTTCAACAAAGTATGAACGGTGTTGTTCTAGTTTTATGAGTTTAGTTTTTATGAGCTTAATTACAAAGTTCTATTAATACTATCTATGGATGAATAATATAGTAAAGTAAATGCTTTTATTTTAAGATTGTCCAAATTTTTTTATTCTGGTAACATCGAAGAAGTGGCCACTTGTGAACTCAAATTGAGGTTAAATTAAATGAGATCTAAAAATCAAAGCAGTAGGAGAAGTCGCAAAAATTGCCACTGTAAAGCTCCAAATCGAACAAAAATATTGCAGATTTCAATATCGATATCCTCATTAAGCGCCATTTGCTAGTCCATCAACTTCATCGAGTCCGGTGGATCGCCATTCATATTTAATGATGGAAAATTCGTGAAAAACCCATAAAGGTGTACATACTTAACGGTTCATGTGAATAATATATGAACCATCACGAATCGACTGCGCTATTCTTAAGGCTTTGAGTATCGGTCGTGAATTTTCCGGAATGTATTAAAGATTGACGCTGCAAGGGCTTGCTTTATTTCCCGCCCTTCAAGGGTTCGAATACATTTTGACAAGTTTGGTAATAGTTTCACGCTGGATGTAAGAGGCTGCAATAAGGATGTTGTTGGTTATCAAAGAATTTCCGAAGCAATTGGACACCGAATTTAGTTTGCAAGTTTGATGAGTCCTTGTAGGCCCCGCGAGTTTTTTCTTCTTATTCTGAGTCGGTCTCTTCATTGCTGAAGGTCGTGTCTAATCTGAAATGTGGACCACTCGATGCACAATGCTTCCCAACGTCTTCTTGTCCTCGGCAGTCTTTATAGCCTCAGTTATTGACAGGCCGGTGAGCGTCTTGACCAAATCAGACCAGCGGGTAGGAGAGCGTCCGCGTGATCACCTCCCGTCAACCTGACCAACTACCATCAGCTTCTCTAAGTTATCGGGGCCTCTACGAGCGAGTATCTACTCAGCTATTTTAATAGAAACGAATACATAAACACACCCATACAGAGTAAGAACCCTCAATCTAAACACATCTTCACGACAGCACGTGCGTCCTAATATCGAGCACAATAACCGACCCAGTTGGAAATGTACTGCCCGTATTGGGTAAACTCTAAATATTGGCTCAAGGAATACTTAAATTTAGATTAGTTGCATAACAAAAAATAAAATTTAACAATGCAATTCGTTATTCAGTACTCGGCTCTACAAATTTATTCAGCTTGTGAATTCTTTTGGAACTAGCCGTGTTTCAGCTTGGTGACACAAATATAATTTGCATTGTGTTTATGGTGACCGCGAAATGATGGATGAACTGCAGCCAATGTACGTGGACAAATGCATTCATCCTCAGCGCGTTCCCAGCAATCTTACTTGACCCATTTAACTATACAGTTAGCTATAGTCCCTATAGAATTAAGTGTAAAAATATTTCCGTAGTATAATTACCAAGTTCTTCAAAAACATAGTAGTGGTCGCCTCTAAATGATTTAAATTAACTACTACACATTTGTCATTCATTTAACTTCGTCCAAACGAAGTTGACGGCCAAAACCAATTGTTTGGGCAATTATTTTCTTACTTTTATAATGTCCAACGCATCGAATCCTCTTTTATTTTTACTAATGACTTATAGAAGCACGAAATCAAACCCTAAGTTACGGATTGTTAGGGGAGTGGGTTTTTTTTAAATATTTGTTTTTCTATTCTTGCGAATATTCTTCTATTCTTCTTTTCTAAAAACTACTTAGCCGAATTACTTTTAAACCAGAGACGTAAAACTTATTCGATTCATTCCCAAAACCAATAAATCAAGATCGAAACTATCAATTGTTTTAGTTGGTTTCATCGTAAAATTTAATGTAATTACGCGTGTCTTCGTCAGATGTTTGTTTGTTTGTTTGTTTGTTTGTTTGTTATAGCCAGATACGTATAAGTATGTATATCATTCGGCAAAGGATAGGAAAAACTCGCTTAATGAAATGTTACTTGATGCTAATCAGTAGCAACTGTAATTTAGCGTCTAACCTTCACACGTATTGTCTTGAAGGCATCTGACGGCTTCATTCTAATTGAGCAAGCATTTACCACATTACAAGGCCGAGCTATAACCCACATAGCTCTGCTGGAACCAAGGGTAAGCTAATCTTTCTCTCATTTGGATACGTAAACTTTTAAGTTTTGTTTGTTCAGTCGATATTCATCGAATTGAGTTGAATCGTTTTTCATAATTGTTACGCATGTGGCTATGGGTTCTTTAGATACGATTTTAGATTTAAGCCATTTTTAATGACCTGACTCAAGAGAAATTGAGGCTGTTCAATTAATTTTTATTTTTAATGATTAATGTGAGACACGAATATGTTGAAAAAATGCTATGTCAAAAATTACTTAGGCAGGAAAAGACAGGACGATTACGCGCCACTCTCTCTTCTGATTGTCAAATAATTTTCTTCTTTTTAAATAAAAAAACTGCCAATAAATTATCTACCTGTTTTTTTTAGTGCCACTGGTCAATCCTGAAGCTTATTTAATTTTGAGTAACACGTACAAGAGAAAGTTTTATATTCATACATATACCCCTAGAGTTGGTGAGTTCTACAGACTACAGTGATCACTTTCCGTGAGAAGTACCAGTACCATCGCTTTAACTTTAACAAAGGTAAGTAAATATAAAAATACAGAACTGTCATGGTTTTGCGTTTTTCTTAGCCAGACACCTACCTAGTATTTATGTGTCAATATGCTATAAGTATATTTCAATTGATGATTCAATCTCCCGTAACATCACCATAAATTTTCCATACGACTTACATGATTTACTTCAACCACAATTCGCATTATCGGTTACGAAAGGAGAGCTCTATAAAAATTACCGACCCAATAAAACCACCATTAAATTCCCATAACCTACATGCCTATGGGGAAACCGGTATCCGAGGCCGGTACGGTTTCTTTGATGATCTCATCCGAGACGAATCTTGATAATCTTATATTTGGGAGCCAACGGTACTAGACCTCCCATAGACATACGACATATTTTTAATTATCGAGAGGAATTATTTATGAGTGATTGAACAAAGTCGTAGGACCGCAAATATTCTGAAGACGGAAGGTCCGGGAGATCCTTTCTGATGATGGAACCGTACCTCTGAGGCCTAGATTTTAACTTTTGCTAGAAATTTGCAGCCAAGCCGGTGTGCACAAACTCGTAAGTGCCAAGTGTGAATACATGCCAAGTTTTTGTACGTTTCAAACTTATGGTACAACGTTTAGTAAGCTCTCCTTCTTCTAGCTTTGGTTTCCTCAATACTGAGGGTCATGACTACCTCCTCGCAACAAGACCTTATTCCGTAAGCTCACCCGTAGATAATATCACTGTACTTCCTGTATCTGTCTATAATGTTATTGAGAATCCGATATCTCAAGTTGCACACTGCTGTGTCCTTGAATACCATATGGTCATGCATATCACCCATCGAATCAAACAAAACAGTAAAGGGAACTCTCTTTGACTGCCCCGCTGGTGCAGTAATTAGCGTTCCTGACCATTGTGTAAAAGGCCGTGAGTTCGATTTCCGCATCGGGTAAGCATTCGTGTGATGAGCCTCTTTGTCTGGGTGTTTATTATGTATAAAAGTATTTATGCCTGTCTCTGGCCATCCATAGCCATGGGAATCCTAATTTGGGGCCAGATAACAGTGTGTGATTGGTTCCCAGTTATTTTTTTAACATTTATTTTTATCATTTTTCCTTTTCTTATGGAATCAAATCAAGAAACTGACTCGTAGTCTTAAAATTGCATTAGCTAAGCCAGTTTATGTTATTAATAAAACCCTTTAGATCCAAATACGATTTGCTTTAACATTTTCAGTCTGATACGTATAATCAAGTAATCACCATGAATTATGTAAATGTTGCTTAGGCCGAATGAGATAATGGTCTAAGTACACGGATGCTGAAGTAATTTACGTATTAGAATATCTCGTTGCCAACTTATCTACAGTTCACATTATCTGGGGCATGTTTGGATATTCTAAATACAGTAACATTCTTGTATGGGATAATTTCTGAGGAGTTTTATGATAAATTTTTTTTGTTTGTTTTTATTAATTCAACATCTTCCGATATTTTGCTTAAGTTGACTTAAATATTAAATTGTTCAGATTATGTTTACACGTTATTATTATATTGTAATATATGTTGATACCTTACCAATTGCCAATATCTGATAGGTAGGTCATAGCAATAATAAAAATACTTAAGTCAAATAAAATTTAAAACTAAAGTGCGCCCAATATCCTACCCCTATTTTCATGCTATTGGTAATTGTCATTGTCGCCCATGGACATCAGCAATGCAACAGCTCAAACACGGAGTCATGATTTGGCAATTCAACGGATCTGCCAGGAAGAAAAAAAAAAATGAGAAGGAACCATCAAGTGAATTCTTTTTCTAAAATATTTTTCCAAATATAATAAGAAGTTAGCGGTAGGAGGCAGTTTGGCTACGCCTCTGCCATCGCTGACGGACGTGACGTAGTCTTCTGCTTCTTTTTCTTCGTAGCGTTCTCCCAGTCTAATGCAAGGGTCCAGTTTCCAACTTAAACTGCTCCACTTTGTCGGGTCTTCGGCATCCTTCTGAGGTTCTTATGAGACTATGGGGTTATAAGGGCGTGGCGTGGTGTGCAGCAAAAATTATCGCCCACTGCAGATAAGCCTAGTGATTCCAGGTAGTAGACTCTATTCCCAGTGACGAGTGAAAAAGAAAACAACTGGTTCAACTCTAAATGTGGCCCACCATTGCATGTCTCATAATGGTTCCAAGCCCAAAACGAATGTATTATCTGTTACCGGATTTCCTAAATCGATCGACCACAGGATGTTGACATTACGCTGTTGACATGTCACTGACAGGATCAGCGTAACAGGATCAATTGATAGTGACATATTCAATTGATTTGGGTTTATGGAGTGTGGGAGAATTTCGTGGGATTTTGAGAACGAATTATGCTGATGGCCTTGATACTTAAAAGTGTAGTACAATGTGTGTGTACACATAATAATATACTAGATGATGACCGAGCTTTGCTTAGTTTTTTCTTTTTTATAACGCCATCTTGTTGTGTCTTTAAAGCGGTTAGTTGCCCTCAATTAATAAAAATAGTATTATTATCCGCCAATAGATGTCGATTTATATCGCCCCCGAAATCTCCTGTATACTAAATTTTATGAAAATCGTTAGAGCCGTTTCCGAGATTCAGATTATATACATATATATACAAGAATTGTTCGTTTAAAAGTATAAGATGTACATACACAAATGAATAAGCTGAGTTTATTTCATCAGTTGTGCATAATACTTATTAATTGGGGATACATTAAATTCAGTTAAAATTTTAATTATGTACTAGTGGTTAGGAACTGTTTATGAATCAGACGTCTTCATACACATATTAACGTAACCACCACGATCTTGGCTAAAATATTTTAAAAATATACGAATTGCTGTGGACGTAAATTAAAGGTATTTTTAATAGAAAATTTAATAACTAATTTTAAAAAGAACATTCAGCTTATAATGAAATTGGTTTCATAAATTATTAAAAACTTGCTTTTCACGGAAGACCATAATATACGGTGCATTGAAAGTGTATATAAAGGACGAAAATCCGGATATATCCGGATGAAAGCGGTAAAAACCTGTTCAAAGAGAATGGAAGTAGAAACTAATGACCGAGCTAGTTGAATGTTTTATAGGTGAAACATTTGGGGGCTATTTTGAACCTTATTCAAGATCAGTAAAGATTCGTTTCATTAGAGAAAAATATGATTTATAACATATTCATGGCACAGACAGACGGAGGGTTTTCAAAAAAGCTAATATTTGTTTTAAATACGCTCACAGCTAATTTACATTTTTTATTCCTAAGATGTGTCGACAAGTTCACACCTGGTGTTCAGTGGTTACCAGAGCCCATAGAAAACTACAATGTAAATGCCGTCACCCACCTTGAGACAAGGGTTCTAAGGACTCCGTTGTAACAGTATGACAGCAGCCTTTCAAACCGAAACGCATTACTGCTTTACGGCAGAAATAGGCAGGGTGATGGTACCTACCCGTGCAAACTTACAAGACAGCTCAGTAGGCAGCGGCTTGGCTCTATCCCTGGCACTGCTGATGTCCATGAGTGATGGTAACCACTTACCATCACCTGGGTCGTGAGCCCGTCTGCCTGTACGGGCAATAAAAAAAATAAGACTTCCTGTAAAATATCTGTATTTCGTAATTTTAATTGCATTTTTTAATAACTGCTCCACGCTTGCAAAGGAAACGCATGACAGCTCTTTTGAGCTCATCTACATGTTAGGGTGAATCCCGGTCACCGTCCTCGTCGAACCCGTCGCTTGCGACGAAGGGCTCGAGTAGCGAATTAACTCATAGACAAAGCCCACTGAGTTTCTCGCCGGATCTTCTCAGTGGGTCGCGTTTCCGATCCGGTTGTAGATTCTGCAAAGCACTGCTCTTGCTAAGGCCAGTGCTAGCAACACTCCGGTTTGAGCCCCGTGAGCTCACCTACACACGTTAGAGTGAAGCTGAAATAGCCTCCCAAGGTTATCAGCATAGGTAGGAGAAAAAGGGCGAATCTGAAATAGCCTCTCAAGGCTACAAGGCACAAACCACGCACAGTATCCATGTGTGTGGGCTCGCAATGCGACGCGCGACCACTGTTTGTAGTTCAACAAAAACTCGTTGGCGAAAACATTGCTGCATTGTGTTTGGCAAACGGATGTATTTCGCCGAGGTCCAGCAAAAAGCACGAGCTGTGTTGTTGCGTGTGCGCTCGACGTCACAGAGGACAACGACCCTCCGTATAATGTTGCTAGTTTTTGTTGTGATGCCATTCGAGAAAATTGCGTGAGGGTTGTCCGTTATTAAAATCGTTTGGATAATATATACTAATCTTGATTATTTTGGGTAATGCGGCGTTCGAGTTCTAATGAAACACACGAGTCACAGTGAGTTTCTAGTGGATAAAACGAAGTAACGTAATGCCTTACTGGTGGTAGGACTTCTTGTGAGTCCACACAGGTAGGTACCACTAATAATAATAATAATAATAAAGCTTTATTTAATTCCATGAATGGTACACATTAAACAATAACAATCGACAATTTATTAACCTATAATTCAATTACATTTATTACAATTAGATACATTTTTAATATTTAATTATTAGTTTTTGGTAATTAATTATTATTTATTTTAATTTTCCATTACCTAATTACTCAATGTATAGATCCCTTTCGGGTAAAAGCCTCCCCCAAGGAATGCCATCCTTCTCTGTCCTTAGCTCTGTCAAGCCAACTTCGACCCGCGTACCAGTACCCTGCCTATTTCTGCCGTGAAGCAGTAATGCATTTCGGTTTGAAGTGTGGCTCAGCCGTTGTAACTATGCTGAGACCTTAGAACTTATATCTCAAGGTGGGTGGCGCATTTACGTTGTAAATGTCTATGGGCTCCAGTAACCACTTATCATCAGGTGGGTTGTGAGCTCGTCCACAGTCCTGCGCAGCCTGAACCCAGCAGATTTCTACCAATTTAAGAATGTCGTCAGACCCCATTGTGGATTATTAGCGTGATTATTCGGGACTCTAGTTACTTGCCGAAGTCCCATTTCTAAGGATATACCTAATAGCTGCCCAACCCTACAAATCGAAACGTGTCAATGCGTCGTGTCTCGCACTCAATGCACTCCGCAGGATGGTCTGCTCCTAGAAATAACATTTCCAACGGGCTTCATAATTGTAAAGTCGAAGCAACTATTAAACTGTGACAGTAACGACAAGAATATTAATTGTACCGATATATAGACATTGATTCGTAGAAAGAAGCCACCGGTGGCTTGCAGAGATATTAAGTGACATTTCTGATAACGATAGTGCAGTATACGTGTCTCAAGCAGTATCAATCACGTTTGCCTCTCATTTAAGAGACTGCTGGTTCAATACTGGGCACGAAAAACTGTTTTAAATTTCCTGAATATTTTTTTTTGCATTTGGATGTCATGTCTTGTTTGTTGTAGACTAGCGGCCCGCTCCGGCTCCGCTCGGGTCTTTAACAAAAATTTCAACGATATTTAATGTTGTTTTTTTTTTAAATAAACTTTTTTTAAACAATGATGTGTTCTACAAAGTTGTAGTACATTATTTTATTCTATCTTCAATAGTTTTCGCAGGGCACGCGATGTAAAGAATATTTTAGGTAATTTTTTTACACCTTGGGTTACATTATTGGCATTGTAGTAAGGACTCCTAATTTTTTTCAAAAAATATTATTGCCTATGCCACTCGGGAATAGTGTAGCTTCCAAACAGTGAAAGAATTTGTCAAATCAGTTCAGTAGTTTCGGAGCCTATTCAATACAAACAAACAAACAAATCTTTCCTCTTTATAATATTAGTATAGAAGTATAGATGAGATTTATTAAATGTCATTTAAATCATTCAGCCATCGTGTTGAAGTAGCCCAAAAAGCTACACATCAAAGTCTGTTGGCTAATTTATTATTAATATTGTCGCTTACACGATCAAAATTCAACCATAATCACTGATCCCTTAGGATTTACATTCACTACTATTTGTATTTTTACTACATTTTAAGTTTTATTTTTCCATTTTATTTATTTTATTTTTATTGACCTTAAAAAAGAAACTATCTATAAACATGAGTATTGATAATACAGAGGTTTGTCGTTTAGTACATGTTGAGTGAGACGAGGACAAATCCCAATATTGTATCAACATGTATTTTCATTGATGGTAGGGCGTGCCGTGAACGGTAGCTACCACCGACATTCTTATTTCTGCCGTGAAGTAGAATTGAGTTTTATGGTGTGGGACGGTCTTTACATAATACGCTTAAGACTTAGACCTCAAGCCTCAGAGTAGCAGAATTCACGTTCGAAGGTCTATGGACTCCCATGGATGTTTAACATCAGACGAGATCGTTCAATCAATTAGAAGTTGTCGCAGTAAAGAATAGGACACCTGCAATTGCCACAATAGTTGTTCAATGTTCCAAACCAATTTTTCTAATGAAACATTTACTTAACAAAATAAATGTTCTCGAATGATTATCAAGTTGAAAAATCACAATGAAAATTTGCCTAATTACTTATTGAATATTATTTAATAGCCCGCACGGACCATTACATGCATGGAGACATTACTGCATTACCGATTTCTGCCGTGAAGCAGTAATGGATTTCGGTCTGAAGGGTGGGGTGGTTGTATCTCAAGGTAATCTGAAGGGCTCTGGTAATCATTTCATAGCAGGTGGGTCCTTACTTATTCTATCCAAGTAAGCAATAAAAAACCCTAAAGTACAATAATGGCCGTCTGGTGTAGTGGTAAGTGACATGGTCACTACACAAGGGGGTCGCCGGTTCGAATCCCGCCAAGGGAAGATATTTGTATGATAAATATAAATGTCTTTTCCACGGTTATGGATGTATATTAAATATGTGTATGTGTATAATAAAAATCTTACATTTATTTCCGTTATCTGGTACCTGTAACACAAGCTCTTTACGAACTTACCACGGGAGAAGTTAACGTGGCGTAAAAAAAAAGTATAGTTTACAGACATCGGAAAACCGAAAACATTTTTTTTATTGCCTAGATATGTGGACGAACTCACAGCCCACCTGGTGTTAAGTGGTTACTGGTACCCATAGACATCTACAACGTAAATGCGCCATACACCTTGAGATATAAGTTCTAAGGTCTCAGTATAGTTACACTATCTTAGAATTACAAATGAAATGTAAATGAAACTAGAGGGTTCATTTGCACAACATGCAAGTTGTATCCATTGCACACACCATTATATTAGAATTGTGCACTGGACATTTAAAATATTCCGTTTTACACACTATTATTGTCGTGGTAATATTCTTACAAGAAAACACCTAGATAGATTTATAGCCACGGTTCCCGTTTTAAAAATTTTATACCGTGATATGTCTTTTCAGACGAGGCATAGACAATATTACTTCAAAAACCGTTAAAACTTTAATACATCAAAATTAATGACAGCATACTTATTCAAAAGTTTATAAATTTAATTCCTGTATTCAGGTTGCACTACTAGGTCGATTCTAAAAAATAAATAAAAATTATAACATTAATAATGAATTATAGGATGCTCTTAATCTCAGAGCAGCAATGAGAGAATTTAGATCTCAGTGAGATTTATATTTACTTGTGTTGTTTGAATTGCTCTTAACAACTTTAAACAAATTAGTAATGTATCATGGCAGCCCTATTGTCGAAGGAATAGGTACAAAACATCGACCAAGTACAGGCCCTTTCATCTCACACTTAAAACTTAAGAATTTTAATCACCCACTCGACTGCTCTTTCCGAAGAAACCTCATGTACTTGAAGTATAAATCGACTGCATATCATAGCTTTTAGGGAGCTTTGAGAGCTTGAAAATTATGTGAGAACTTATTCAGCTTTGGGGGTCTGATGGCTAAGCTTCCGTTTTAGTCATTTAAGGACTTTTCCGTATTGACGTTTGAATTCTTTATAATTAGGATAACCATTATTACAATATATCGTCTTCTCGCATTAAAACTGTATAATCTCAAAACTTACTAAATTTTACAGTAGAGTGTTTTAAAGGTTTAACATATTATATTTTTAATATTAATCATCTTTGCAAAACTTATTTTTAGTTTCATTATCTGTCTTTTAAAATAAGATAAAATTATGTATTAATTTTGTTAATAGTAATCAAAACATAGGTAAACAAAAAAAAAACTAAACTACGCTCTTTTGACAGTATTTATGAGAAAAATACTGGTGATACCAAATGTTTACGCGTATTAACTCAATTTCGAATATTTTTGGAAATTGTTCACTTTGAATGCGAAAAGACGATATTTATTATTGGCATTTGAAGCTCACGATTTAAGCTGGTGATGGATTGAGAGCTACGATTTTATAGGATAAATGGAAACTCAAGCTATAGATAGGTCCACTGAATATTAAGTGGTAATGTGTGATTGAATATTAATCTTTTCGTCAACAGTTCTGATGCGTAACAGCTACTATTGTGTGACTGAGCGATTCGTGCACTTTTTTATATAAACTCACCGGCGGCGATGTCATTCTTTCGTAATTATGTATTCTCTGTTGTTTCTATAGGTATGTTTGTGTGTTATTTGTACATTGTTCGTGTTATTTGTAGCAACTGTAATTGTTTATTGCAAGGATGGCATTTCTTTTATTAGTTTACCAGAAAAAAGTCATTGCATAATTAAGACTAGGTTATTGGAGCATTATTTATTTTAGTAAAGCTTGCAAAAAATATGAGATATCTACTATCACTAAACTATTCATTACAAAATATATATATAGTTAGTTATAATGAGTTATATTATTATTGTTAGTTATAACGAGACTATAGATCTTATATGTCCGGATGGTAATGACCTGACTACTGTATCAGAGGCTTCGGGTTAGATTCCCGATCAGAGCCGTTATCTTTGTCACTGACATTTGATACCCACGGTCTTTGTTTTTAACTTTATGTCCCATAATTTAAAGTTTATTTCAGTTTATTACCTTCAAAACTCGCAGTACTTCGTCAATATAAGTCCAGATACAATTGCTTCTTTTAGACACGAATTACCATGAAACTGTACTCGATTTGTAAAACATGTAATCATGAGATTATTATTCATAGTATTCATAACGTATGTCTTTAGCGAACCAACAATGACTAACGTCTATTACAGAAATTTATCACAAACATTCTTTTACATACCAAAGCCTGAGATATAGTGCGTGAAGCCAAATTTTGAATTTATATTAATTTATCTGAAAAATTAAAATACAAGATCGCAGCATATATAATTTATCTTGGTACTGGGACTATACTGAGACCTTAGAACTTATATCTCAAGGTGGGTGGTGCATTTACGCTGTAGATGTCTATGGGCTCCAGTAACCACTTAACATCAGGTGGGCTGTGAGCTCGTCCACCCATCTAAACAATAAATAAAAAAATCCTTCCACCAGGAAAGGAAGTTATGAATACCCTCACGGGTAGACGCAATTTTATATAATCTCATTTCAAATTTATCGCCTGGACTTTTAGAATGACTTCGAATGTAGAAACTACCCGCGCGGCTTCACAATACATTCTCATCATGAACGTGTCCGTAAAACAGGGTATTTCTTCCAGGTTAGGCCAATTTTAGATGGGCCCGCTTATCAGCAACCGCGCGATGACTACCAGGTTATTTAATTACAATGCTGTTAAAGGCAGACGAACATACCGCCTAGCTGATGTAACGACGTTGCCTCCTATTGCCAGCCGTACTGCTAAAAATCTTCCTCTGCCAATCTAACTGTTTAATAGCCCACGCACGAAGTAAGTAGGTACCGCAGTCCCATCTCTGCCATGCGTTCCGGTTTGAAAGGTGGAACTGTCGCGCAACCAACTGAGATTTCCTCCTCGTGTCTTAAGTTGGATGAAAACATTCATGTCGTGATATCTATGGCCCTTCCATTCCGTAAGTTCCGTAAGTTAATTTAATGACAACATCAAGATTGGATCCCTACTTATTATTTCGTTAATCATTATGGTTTAATCATTGAAAAATCAAAACGATCGATCTTCGTTCGAAATAATCTAAATTATGATCGTGTCTTAAGATAATAACCAAATATAAAGCAAGCTATTAACGAGAGTACATCAGCTAAAGCTTCCTATTTACTATCGATCAGCTGATACGTCATACAACTGTGTCGTAATAGAGCGCACAATCTTTAGGCAGAGGTCATAGGTTCAAGATAGGCTTGTACCATTTTTTTGTGAAATTATGATTGTCAATGTAGCAATATATGCTGCAATAAATAGGGCAGAATTATAAGGGCAGTCGGTTAAGGGTCAGTGCCCTGACCACCATGAGGTGATTATTGACGATCCGTCTATTAGTGTTCTTTGCCGGTGTCTTTGACATATACTTCTCGACTTTGACAACAATAAAAATAACTTACCTAGCAAATATACATTTAACGCTGGAGGCATAATTAAGAGCATAAACATCCATTGACACAATACTCTAGCTGACGTTTGACATAACTTTATACGCAATGACAGATGACAAACACACAAGCACTTTTTATACACTTTCCTATAAACTAGCACAGGGATCTCGGAATGGAGTACTTTTTGTCACTTAGCACAGTATTTGTGTTGCCGCTTTTTTTTTAAATGCGAGGCACTGTGTTCGTCCAGCGCACATTGAATGACTAACGGGTTGGCCCGTTCTGCTTGGCGGCTCACTTGCGTAATGTAACGGGCCATAGATTACACGGTGTAGAAAGGTCGGACTTTTTTGGAACTACAAATAAAATTAGACGGTATTTTTTGCGGGTGCCGCGAGAAAGTTTTGTGATCTACTGATGGTCTAGTTGCCGTAATGAAACTTATGAAAATTGTGTTATTTATATTATTTTGAAAGTTTGCGGTCGGTTTTTTTTTAAATTAAAATCCGTTTAGTGTTTAGTTCTTAAAAAATAACTGTAGAGAAAAATTGTCGACTATATAAATTAAGAAAACAAGTTAATATGTAACATATGGAGTTTTATTTGGATGACACTTGATGGCTGATATTTGATGGCGCGGTGTGTTGTAAGCCCTGCGGGTAGGTATCACCACCCTACCTTTTTATGCCGCGACGTAGTGATGCGTTATGACTTGAGGGGTGAGACAGCTGTTGGTCTTATGTCTTAAGGCAGATGGCGGCATTCACGCTGTATCTCTGACTATATGTCTATGGGCTGTGGTAACCGATCAACGCAGGCTGGGTACATGAGCTCGCTTACAGAGGTGCTACTAAAAACTTGATATAATAGAAGACGTGTATAATAGAAGAAGAGAGATCAATGGTAGGCAGCGGCTTGGCTCTCGCATTACTGACGTCCAAGAGCGACGGTGACCACTTATCATCAGGTGGGCCATATGCTCGTCTGTCTACAAAGGCAATAAAAAAAACGAAATTATTTTAAATATTATGAATTACGAATTAATTGAGATTGCGTCTAAAACGAACGCAGCATATCGTTAGTTCCATCTCGTTTGTTTTTGCAGATCTATGCGGGCTCCGCGAATCCGATGTCTAATGTCAATGACCTGCACTCAAATAAATCAGTTTGTTTCATTTTAATTACTTGGACCGATTAATGAAGTTGTATGGACACAGAAGACCAAAACAATAATTTAATTTAAAAAAATGCGACAAGATATATAATAATATTATCTATCATGTTTTGCAGGGGCGTGATTAAGAAGGCATTTTAACTTTGTTAATATTATTCTTTTTCAGTATTAGGTGACTAATAATAAAGTATTATTTGTTCAACTGATATTAATATGTACGACGGATATGAGAATGAACTTTGCAAAACTATAGTGATGTGTCTCTAGTTTCAAGATCGGTTCTGATAAAAAATTATAATAATAAGTGAAATGTGTAATGATGTACTGACACTAGTTTTGTTCTCCCTGGGTGATGATTATGTTCGCTCATCTGCCTTTCGTTCACCACCATGTATGAAATTATTATTGATCAATGTCTTGTTATAAATAATTTTATGGTTACAATATAGAATAGTTTACCTCACGCAGCTTCGCGTACATGGATTTAATTTTATATCGCATAGGCGAATGCGTCCTCAGTAGTGGATCAGGATTCAAACTATTTCTATACCGAATGTCGTCAAAATCTGTACAACGGTATGCCCGTGACAATATTACTTACACAGTATTAATTTCGTACTAATAATATTATTTAATATGTAATAACGTTTGTCTAACAGCAGTAAATGTGAAATCCAGAAATTTTAAGTAGCGATAAAAAAAATTGCAATAATGTTTTTTTTAAAACCATATTCTGAATTAGTATGCGAAACAGCCCATACTCTGCACTAAATTATTTTCTGACTATTTGTGGAAATCCGAATTGTAGTCTCGAAGACCCGTACTGATAAACAAACAGACAGATAATAATAATAAAATGGCTGTTTAATATTCTATTACTATTCTTTTACTTTTTAAAAAAGAGTGGTAAACCCTTTTTCTATTTTCATTAACATTCTTCAACGAACCGACATACCTAATTCTACTGTCTTACTATTTGTATGATTAATAAATGTTAAATTTAGTTTTATTCTGTGTTTGATCTATGATGAAAAATCTTAATGTTTGGTCGCCCACGTTCCACACGTCACAGCTTAATACAATAGTAGTACGCGTTTTAGTTAACTACCTATAAACTCGGATCGTTTCAATGCAGATTATTTAGGCTATGGCGGCCACGTGGGCTGGGAATATATAATTACATTTTTCATAATGATGATATTAAAGAAAGCAATATTTTTTGAGTTAATCTCTATAATTATAGCATGAACTGAAATATCAATTAAAATATTAATGATACAAGTGTTTCAACATCATTTCTATCGTTTACTACTATCTACTTCTGTAGAGTGATCGGTTGGAGCTAATGTGTCCCGGACTCATATGAGGTCATCCAACCACACAGAGATCTTTTTTAAATTACCTTTATAGATATTTTACAGGTGGTAGGACGTCTTGTGAGTAGGGGCAGATACGAACACCCTGCCTATTTCTGCCGTGTAGCAGTAATGCGTTTCGGTACGAAGAGTGAGGCAGCCGTTGTGCTTTAAAAGCTGAGACATTAGAACTTATATCTCAAGGTATGTGGCGGCTTTTACGTTGTAGATGTCTATGTGCTCCGGTAATCACTTAACACCAGCTGGGCCGTGAGCCCTTCCACCCATCTAAGCAAGGAAAAAGAAAAAAAGAGCTAACGGTTTGGCGACTATGAGTAAGTGATTAGCGTTGCCATAGACGTCAGAAATACTAGAGACGCCCCCGAACCATTACCTACTGTTGACATTGCATTTCGTATCGTTTATATAGTAAGCGCCTTTGTCTAATGTACTAAGGAGTAATATTTTGATTCTCGATTAAATTCCCCCTTAAATACATTTAGCGTTCCCTGTCTGCGCATGATCACCGATGTTGATGAAAATCTTAACTTGTAACTGTTTCTCAGGCACGCTTTACAACTTAAACGGCTAGATGGAATTTAAGATAAGATTTGCCTCAATTAGGATTCCTTCCTGAACTAATCACTCGTTTATAAATACAAAGATTCAAAGATAAATCACTCAAATCGTAATAAAATTAATGTTGACTTCAAATTAGCGCACTGTTATACGTAATTGAAAAAATATCTTTTAAAAAAAGATTTTATTGATGAAATAGACATATAAAGATTTCGCGACGACAATGACGGCAAACGTGCCGTGTGGAATTAGGAATAGGACTAACTGACTAGGGAGGGAATTGTTCTCTAATAAAGGATCATAAGTGCTGATGCTATTCGGGAAAGATGATGATGAAAACAAAGCTAGGAACCAGCGGGTATCATAACAGCACGTCGATCCATTCACATTGATCACACAGTACTACATGGCTACAAATACGTACCATAGATATGTATGTGTACTTGTGTTCCAATTTGAATTAAGGTTTCCACCTCATATATTATGAAGTATGGCGTCAAACGCGTTGCTGTGTTTGTGAACTCTGGTAAGTGCTCAAAATCAGGTTACAACCCACATTATTTTATTACGCTGGTCGTTCCATCGGCATCAATAGAAAAGCAATAAAAGTAAGTCAGCTGGATGTGAATACGTTAATGGACATAACATAAAGAACGGTGTTTTTTTTTTCTGAAATTCCTTTGCCTCTGACGCTTATGGTCTCTGTAGATAGTAACGCATCCGACTACCGATCTAGAATTTTATTTTTTTATTGCTTAGATGTGTGGACGAGCTCACAGCCCACCTGGTGTTAAGCGGTTACCGGAGCCCATACACATCTACAACGTAAATGCCGCCACCTACCTTGAGATATAAGTGCTAAGGTCTCAAGTATAGTTACAACGGCTGCCCCGTCCTTCAAACCTAAACGCATTACTGCTACACGGCAGAAATAGGCGGGGTGGTGGTACCTACCTGTGTGGACTCACAATAGGTCCTGCCACCAGTAAACCAGTAAACTCCAGGAACATTATATTTAGGTAAACAGTCATCGGTCACAAGACAAAAACTAGTTCCAAAAAATGCACGGTTAAAAATATCAGTCACGTTAATCAAAAATCTCCATCAAGATTCCTTAAAACCTGTACGTACGAGAGAGGTATGCATGTGGGCGTGCATCTATGTAGGTGTGTGTAGAATCGATCGCACTTGACACAGTCAGTGTGAAAGCCTCTTGTGTGCCGACGCTACGAACAAATAACTTTCAGTAAGTCAAGTATGAATGTGGGCTTTTTGAGTGCAATACGGTATGTGATAACATTACTGGTGGTATGCTGTGAATCTGCGCGGGTCGGAGCCACAGTGGCGGTATCGCAAAGCTATAATGTTTTCAGTTTACCTTTTGATTGGACGTGATGCGAGCTGATGTGAGCTTGCACGGGAGGGACCAACATTTTGTGCATTTCTGCCGCAAAGCAGTAATGGCATTTAGGCAATGGTACATAATCATTATTTCACAATACTGAAATGTTTAATGGTGGGTGGCTTCATATTGTCTTCATAAACCGTTTTTGACTACACGGGGCTTTTTCTTATTACACCAGATGCGAGGTCATACTCGCGGTCGGTCCAACTGGTGTCACATGCACACTGGAAGTTGTTTTAATTAATTGTTGATATGATTCAATAGGATAATAAAATTCGAGCTAATTGAACAATATTCCTAACGCCTAAAAATCAGTCTTTGCAAATGTGATGAGACTGTCTGTTGAATGATGAACTGTGGAATGTATGCGAAGGCACATGGTTGTTTGTTTGTCACACGTGTGTTACAAATATCGCATGACTGCTGTTAGGGAGTGGTATTAAATTTTGTAATAACACGCTCAAGATTGATGAGCCAGACATATTCAGATGTGAAAACTGCGCGGGTTAAACAGAGAATGAGGGTTAATGATGAATCTTCTGACTCGATCCTAAGCCCGGGAAAATGATAAAAAAAATTGGAAAATTCGAATTTTGCGAGAAATAATACATATAAAGGCGAGACTAATTAATTATTTTTTAACTAACTAATTAATTACATTTTATTCCTCTATCACAGGGGCGAGACGTCAGCTTAGTGTCCGATTTTTCCTGGGTGATGACGGGACAAGGGGTGCGGGTCCGTGTTCCGGTGATGTGTAGCACAAACTGATTTTTATTAATTTCTGACATTTATATATAAGTTGTACATTTAATTAGTCTGGTGTATTCCTATATATATTTATTGTTTCTATGTTTTTGTTTTTCTAATGTTTTAATTTGTTTATATTGGTGAGGACCTTTAATTGTTTCTATTATTTATTATATTATCATACTATGTTATTTGGTTGTTGATTCTCCTTGTAGTAAATAAATAAATAATATATCTCCAGCCTTCACATAATATGTGCTATTGATGATTCTACCGAACTTGCATAGAGGGCGGTCGCGTTCCCTCTATAATGTTTTAGAGTGCACCTCAACATCGGTGGCCCGTCGACAAATACAGTAAATGAGAAGCAAGCTATTTACTATTTATCCGTTCATTAGAGTCCGTAACGCGTCGATTATTCGCGCTGTAAGGAGAGATGGCCGATTAACTCGCTCTCAAATCGTCACGGCCGCCATACTCTAATCATGATTTATGGCTTTAATTTTGTTTTTTTGCGCATAAATACTAAATGTTCTATACAGTTTGTGTTAATCAGCTACTAAATTGATGACGTCATAAGATTTTGCTAACTATCTAAGTTCTAAGTTCAAGCTACATTTTTAACTTGCGTATGTAGTTTATATATTTTATCCTAAAACTCGCCCAGAAGAAGAGGCAGCTTAAATACTACAGCCAGCCAAGCCATTAACGTTTTTAAAATGGTACTAATGGTGATAGCACTTATTTATTTATTTATTTATTTATTTATTTATTTATTCATTCAATCTACTTACAAATTAACAGTATAAACCAAAACATTTGTAAGGCATTAATAATTAGCTTAAGTAATTCCTAACAACAACAATAAATCGCTGCAAACCATCATGGAATATATCCATTTCCGGAGCATAGGCTAGCAAGCCATTGAGTAGCGAGACAGCACGATGCGTCGGGGAGTTAGCGGTGTGCTGCGTACGCGCGTGCGTAGTACTAAGAAGCTGCCGCTGGCGACGCACCCCTCCACACATACATCCGCGCATGTAGCCATCAGGCACATATAACGACACTGATTCCAGTGCAGTGGAGTTATCAATTTTGTAATGCAATAGCTGATAATAATGCACCATAAGAGTCATCTTCCGTCTCAGTGTTATTATTATTATTCATCTATCTTATAAACAGACTTTGTGTTAATTTAAGGTACCTTTAGAAAAAATGTGTAACGGTTCGTAATTTCCGAATTAGGTGCTGTTGAATCAAAGAAGTAGACACATACCGTTTGGATTACGACTACTATGAAATCTATATATATAAAAATGAATTGCTGTTCGTTAGTCTCGCTAAAACTCGAGAACGGCTGGACTGATTTGGCTAATTTTGGTCTTGAATTATTTGTGGAAGTCCAGAGGAGGTTTAAAAGGTAGATAAATATGAAAATGCTCGGAATTAAATAAAAATAGGTAACAATTTTGTTTTTTATTTCATGTGTATGATTTAAATTTATTTTATACAAAAGTTTAGGTATTTTATTTATCGATTGAGGCACTACGAAGTCTGCCGGTTCAGCTAGTTGCCAATAAAAATCTAATTTCAAGCATTTGAATGATAGCCGGTAATGTATTATTATATTCCTTGTACTTTTCGAAAAGGGAATAAATTCGAAGAATTTCTTTTGTAAATTCTTAACGCCCCAGATACTTCACTTCTTCGGAATTGACAAAGTGGACATTTTTTAATACAAAGAACTGTTAGCAACGTCGGGGCATCGGTCCCTTGAGAATTTAATTGTAAATTCTGTTATCATGGATCGATGGATGTTCGATTAGTGTTTTTTGTAGTTTAATCAAGATATTGGTCGACTAAGGGTCCCGACTTGCAATCATTTCTGATATAATTACGAGAACGGTATGGTTACGGTATTTTAATTTTAATTTTTATTACTAGCTGACTCGACAGACTTCGTAGTGCCTAAACTTAAACCTTTGTATAAAATAAACTTAAAACAAACATAATGAATCCGTCCGACGGGGGACACATCAAAGGAAAAACAAGATTGTTATGTAATTCCGAGCATTTTCATATTTATATCCCATTTAAACCTTCTCTGGACTTCACAAATAATTCAAGACCAAAATTAGCCAAATCGGTCCAGCCGTTCTCGAGTTTTAGCGAGACTAACGAACAGCAATTCATTTTTATACATAGAGAAGAAAAAGATTGTCCGTCGATCGAAATCTTTCAACAACTTATTTGCCTGCTCGTTGATTTCACAAATACACAGAAGCGCACTAAGAACCGTGATCGCTATGAGTATAGTAATCAGTAGCACCGAGATGGACTATATGAGTCGACTATTATCAAAACCGGCAATGTGACTTTTGGACAATTATTGGTAAATCAGAAAAACGAATTATTGACTTTGTATTCCATTGGCAGTCACAAAACTCTTCTGAACGACATCTTAGATAAATAACAGGTTAAGTATTAAACCTTTATTTAATGCAGGTTTTGAACCGTATTCTTTGAAGGAGACGATTATATTCAAATCAATCTGTATCGCCATATCAATAACATTTTTATGTCCAAATGGACAGATTGCCACCTTTGATAATAGACGACTCATATGTAAAATTCCATTATAACAGCTCCGACATGAATCGTAACGTATTTATCTGTGGACCGTACCGATGGCTCCCATTACACTCCGGTGTGGGATGGTATCGGTACGGCAAACCGCCGGTGATATTCTATACCTACTTGATTTCTATCATTGCCCTTAAACTTAACTAACAGTTTTATTCGCCCACTCCCTTATGGAATTCCGAAAGTATCAACTTTCTACACATTCTGATTATTTTGATGATATTATCATATTCGCATAGTATTTGTATTTAGCCGGCCTCATTGAACTAACAAACTTGTCCAAAATATAACGGATTTTCAGCACGTCTTTATTAGTTTCGCCTGTGTGTGCGGTGTGTCAAAATCTTTGAACAATATATCAGATGTAATAGCAATGTAGCGCATTTATCAAGAACCGATGACAATAAGATATTAAGTTTGTACCATTACCCTAACCACATAGAACACCAAAAAATACTAACGACATCCTTTTTTGACAGATTAGTATGAAAATAAGCGTCAAGATCATCTATTGATACCTAAACAACGAAAGTGGGAGGGGTCGAGGGCGCATATTTTATGAACTTAAACAGGTTGAAATAAAAACATTTGATAACGGTTAATCCATTTCGCCCACGTGTGTTTCTTCATTCATGATAGTGTGCTAGTACCTTCTGCTCAAATACTTTCGAGTTACGAGTGAGATCTAAGAGGCAAGATGCTCAGTTCAAAATTTAGCTCTACCCCAAAAGAAATATTATGTGCCCAATAAAAACGTATATTTTACAATATCATCTGGACCCATCGCTTACTATTTATAATCAATAACGTTAGTTCACAAACAATTTACTGATTAAACTATTACAATTAGACTTTAGCAGTTGGATCTTCGTTAGATGCTGTCGCACTGGTACTGGAGTGGAGATCTCGTACTGGACGTCGTAACGTAAGAAGACAACCAACGAGGTGGACCGATGACCTGGTCAAAGTGGTTGGTAGAGACTGGATAAGAAAGGCAAGAGACCAAGAGAATGGGGTGCATTCGAAAAGATCTACACTCAGCATTGGGGGGACACGGGTTGAAGGGAGAAGAGAGTTAGATTTTCTAGTTTCTCAGGGTAATATTTGAGCAAATTAATAATCAGCGAGCAATATATGTTTGTGAATTACAACAACTATAGGTATAATAGGTAAATCTTATATCTAAGTAAATCCATATTTACTCAGTATCTAATATATAAAATTCTCGTGTCACAATGTTCGTTCCCATACTCCTCCGAAGCCGCTTGACCGATTCTCATGAATTTTTTTATGCATATTCAGTAAGCCTGAGAATCGGCTACTATCTATTTTTCATACCCCTAAGTGATTAGGGTTGTCCACCCCTAACATATTTGTATTATTTGGACATTTTTTTTTGTTATAATGAGGTATTATGTGGTTGAATGAGGTTTTGTTATTTTTATTATATATTCCCTCATCGTTCACAGCACTACATACCTCTTCCACTCATTTACCACAACCTTACATACTTACAATAAGTTAGTTTTTTTTTCTACACTAGAAATTCCTTAGAAATCTTATATATGGAAAAACAATGTTTGCCGGGTCAGCTAGTCATCATATAATATCATAAAAGCATGACACAACGATGTCAACTACAATTTAACTAAATCTGTTTAATGATCGAGATGCTATCTTAAAACAAAACAAGGGTACCGTTGAAAATGCTTTATCTAAACAAAAATATCTTTCATTCATAACACGAGTTTCGTAACTCAATATGCATACACAATGTCGTGTAGGCGGCTTGATAGCCACTTCATTAACTCTCCAACGAGTGCGCCTTGGGCTGGTCTTTGAAATGCAACAGATCGAATTTTTCTAATAGGTTTAACTGTTGTTCGAAGATGAATGGACGAAGAGCTATTGATGATGACAATTAATCATATACGTCTTTCACTGTAGATGAAATTAAAAGCCTAGTTAAATTAGACACTTGTTTTTTAAATGTTGGCGTAATGTTATCAGCAGTTTGAGTGTTGGCTTTGTTGGCATCTAAGTGTCGCAGAACTTATCATTTCTCAAAATTAAAGTATCAAACTTTTTTACTGACAATCTTACTTTCTGCCAAACAAGATGAGGCGAGGAATATAATTCTATTTAGGTAATATGATTTTTTGTGCTCTGTCTTGGTACATTTCAGGCGAAGTTAGAGTAATCAACCATGGACATGACGTAAAACTTCTGACTCTAGACCTCTACGTCTTTTTCTGTCTATTAAGGTTTTTTTAATACCATCGATACATATGCTTAGGTCTTACCTGCTTGGTATGCAGGCCTATAGACGCCATAAAATGAATTACAGCCAAGGAGATGTTATCAATTCAAAGTTTCAATTGAATTAGAACAACGATTGTACTACTCTATAAGTACAAAACAGACCACGGAACCGTGGTGAGAATGGATCAGTATGTCGTATGGTTTCATAATACAAAGAATCAGTGCTAGTAAAGATTGGATGTAAGCAGTGACACTAAATATAGACGGGTGTGGTGTGGATATATCTGTTGACAAATGATGTAAAACTATTAATATCCTGGCAGGATTTATAATAATATATACCTTTTGATTTAACGGCTAGATAAACTATAGATTACAATAGATAGATACGCTATTTTAACTATATCATCACTTTAATCAGTAAAGTTATATTGCGAAATTAAAGCTTGTAACGATTTATAAAATATCAGTCAGTTTTATCAAACGTTTGGAACTAAAACATTATTTAGCGACATTGATATTATTTATCACATCTACAGATCAAAATGATATTTGATTGTAATAAAAAAACCAATGTCGGCCGGTCGCATTGAATGATATAACATTGTTAATGACATGCATAACGAATGACACATTATGTCATTGTCAATCACATGATAAAGTTAACAATTGATTTCGGGCCAAGATCTTTTAGTAACGAAGGTTGTATGTTTTGTGAGCCCATGCTTGTAGCTACTTCTATGATGGCTAGCATTTATAGTCGCAAATCAATTGTGCATAATTATCTACTACATTTAAATGATTACCCGTAATAATGGCAGCGACGTTCCCTATCGCGTCCAACGTTTCGTCTCTAAGCACAAGTCTCAATTACGGCCATCGTCTTAAATTCCCCGGCCTCATTTATATATTTTTTCTAGCGAATATCTAAACTCGTTCGAGTACATTCAATACAGATAAGGCGTTTCATAACCGTCACGGTAGCTTTGACGGTCCCTTTATTATCCTCGAGGTCCTCCGAGTGTCTTTGTTTGGGGAAAAACTGGGGAAAATTGGGAGGGAAATATCAGCGTTTCGCATTGAAAGGTTCCCTCTTATTTATTGATGATTTGATAAAAATATCTCGATGAGAAACGACTCGAGTTTTTGGGGTTTCCCTGGTGGCCGGTTGAGTTGTGGAGCATGCATTGTACTATATTGTGTCATTGCCTTGTGGGTTGTCAGGTGGAACTCTAGTTTATAGTTTTACCTCTCATAGCTTGTTATGATGAGATATGGTATGTTGTTTTGTAGATCTAAGAGACCTGTTTTAACATTGTTGATTATGTGTTTTGATAGAAATCTATTATTCTCTTGGCTTTAAAATTTTGTATTACAACAAATACAAAATCTGATCAAGTAAAAAATATGTTTTAGTTACATCTTTTATTCATTAATATCCGATTCTCATATTAAACAAAACAAACACGTCCAAGAACCCAAATTGAATCTAAAATATTTTTATAATGCCAATAGCTTCCTGCTTATTAATATCTCCACAAAATACATCCAAATACCCAATTAATTTGCTACTAAAGTTATTTCATCTCCCGAGAGGCATCGCCAATCACAGTAATGCTCCGAATCGAAGACGAACTGATCTAGTTTTGTATCTTATTTATTATTTACCATTCGGGATGTTTAGTTTCGAGATGTTCCAGAACGAAAGAGAACAAATAATTATTTTATTCACTATTTAAGTAAATAAGCGGTTGTTTTTATTTACTATTTAAGTAAATAAGCGGTTGTGAATGAAATCATGATCATCCTATTAAAGACCACATACTGCTTAGATGCTTTTACAATTGTAGATAGATGGGTGGCGCATTTACGTTGTAGATGTCTATGGGCTCCTGTAACCAGGTGGGCTGTGAGCTCGTCCACTCATCTAAGCAATAAAAAAAAAGATAGACAAACAGGGCAGTCACAAAAAATAAAAAAAAGTCTTAGAAGCCAACACGGAGAAGCTGGATCGGTCTGAAGAAGAGTCAATAATGATGTTTAAATTAACTGAAGTGTTGGAAACAGCCAAGTGGCACACCATGACATGGATAGTTTTAAATAATGTACTATACTACGGGCAAGTTTGAAGAGGGGAACAGTTTTTGAGTAAATTATTTCAATGGGTAACTCTGAGTCTTGTAATTTACTTTGGCCAAGAGTATATTAATATATTTTATAATGTCATTGATTTATGGGTTAACGAACCTTCGGTTAATTTATAGAAACAAATATTGTAACTGTAAATTACCTCCTTCGTTTTCCTAAATGACAAATCCTTCAAAAGAACGTCTGTAGAATATCTTTGATAGCAGACAAGCAATAGGCTGTGCTCCTGTCACTGTCAAATTTCCTTCCGATTAATAAATAATCTAAGCATTTAATGTCTTCTAGAACCTATATGGCAATATCCACAAATTCCATTCAGCCATCCAAGGTCATAATTCGTTCTAACTGACATCCGGAGTCCAAAGCAAATCTCCTGATATACGATCCACTTACTTGATTGGCTCCAAGCTAGTGCCTGAGTAATGGGGTATAGGATATCTTATGGTCTTCGAATTGAATCGGCTATTTTATGGGGATGAATGGTGAATTTTCAAACCATTAGGGTAGTTTGTGAAGTACGGTGATATTATGTATTTTAGATGCGTTAGCAATATATGAATGAGTCGAACTTAGTTTGGTTGGCGAAGATGGCTATTTGTAGTCCAGCATTTGTATTCTTTTATATTTGAAGATATACAATGAGCAATTTAGAATTTAATCTAAACAAAAAACGACTTACTAGTGGGCATTTTATAATTATGAACGTGCACAGGTAGATACTACCCTCCTTCCTGAGTCAACCAAGACGCAGTCATTCCTTCCGGCTTGAAGGGACAGAGCCTTAACATAACACAATCGACAATTGGGCCTCATATTTGAAAGTAGTATCAATGTCTGGGGTAGACCCTTTGTTAGACATTTAACACCCAATAGGCCGTGAACTCGTAAAAAACGTGATTTTTTTCCATAGTTTTTAAAATAATTTTCACTGTTTTAGGAATATGATTTTTCTAATTGATCAAGAATGTTTTCCGCTGAAAACTAATTACAGCAAGAGGTATTAATGATAAAAATTACTAAAGTCTCGCAACATTTAAAATACACTTTAGAAATTTCACGGAGCTCATAACTCGGAGCTGCGACATAAAAAGCATAACAAAGCATCGTAGAAAGCATCCTCACGGTACATTAAAAGCTCGAGGTATTAAAGCAAAAGAATTCCTGAAATATTTCAGTTTTCAGGAAGGAAGAAAACCGGCAACTTTCCGAAAGCTTCACCCATGTCTCTCTTATTAAAACTTCGGAAAACTTCCGTTAATTGCGAAACAACTTCTATTCTTTGTTATTAACGCAGTTATAGCTTTGGTAGTTCGTATGAAAACTTAAATATGTGTATAATTAGAACAAGCGCAGCTTGCTATTGGATTTTCAATTTGTATTTTATTAACTTTCATTTAATTTTGTCGTTCGCGCTCATTTCGAGATAATACGAATTCACGTTCAGAGGAACAATAATTTATTTGTGAAGACGGGTGCATGAGCTTACGGCCCACCTACTGCTAAGGGCGTACCGGACCCATAGATATGAAAATGTGAGTCCCGGCACCTTGAGATTTATGTTTCAATCGTGTAGTAATTACACAAATCAATATGTTTGTGGGTTTGGTTTTCACTATACAACGTTACATATGAAACCCGGCATAATAGTATTCGGTACAAGTGCACCAGACCTCTTATTCTTTTGGCCACGACGACTTAGGAAGATCATATTATGTTGTTAGCGCCAGTCGAAGTCTGACGATGTTACGATAAATGCCGTCGTTATGCTAGGGGCAGAGTTAAGCTGCTGCCTACGTTTTTTATATTGCTCTTGCTATTAATGATTAGTGGTCATCATCGCTCATGGACTTGGGCAATGCTAAGGGCACAGCTAAGCAGCTTCAATTTTTAAATCTCGTTCGAAGTAAGACATATAATAGCGCTCGGGTGACACTGCAGTGTGGATTCATTCCAGGAGCGAATTGTTCGTGAAATAAATACATAGAAATGCACTAGAAAAAAGCGAAAGAAGTTCGAACTAACAAACTCACTTCAACATTATAAATCTATATATTAATACGTGAAGCAAAAACTTTGTATCCCTTTTTACGAAAATTGCGCGGACGGAGGAGTATGAAATTTTCCACACTTATAGAGAATATAGAGAAGGAGTGCAACAATGCTAATATTTTTTAAAAATAATGCATAAAAGATACATTAAATCAATAAAGAAAACATTACACACACTACATACCATGTATTTGACGCACACACGCATGCATACTATTTATTGTCAAACTTTTGTTTTTGACGTCTGTTGTCAAATTGAGAATAGATTAACTATTGTTTGCCTTTGTTAATAATTTTTATAGTGTAGTTTTGGCGAAATTTGTGATTATAGAAGTATAAAATACAATCATAATAGTGTACAAACTTACAATTCCAATTAATTATAGTCGAATTTCGACTACTGCGGGACCTCTAGTAGGTTATTAATGTTTATCTTTAATATTATTTGACTATGGTGTAGTCTTGGCGAAATCTGTGATTTTAGAAGTATAATAGTCTTTGACAACAGAAGCGTAATAATGTTCAAACTTATAATTTCAATTAATTAAAGTCGAATTTCGACTACTGCGGCAGTTATTAATGCGTACAATTTGCGCAAATATTAAAAGAATAACTATACTTATTCTGAAGTCGACAAAGTTGATTGGATAAAAGTGTGGGAACAAAAAAAGGTTTTGGCATTTCTTCTCTATAAAATATCATCGGTGATTCAGTTCAAAGGCTGACCCTTTGCAGGCAAATGAGGTGTTCGATGGGTCCTTCCGCCGCGAGAGAGAGCCCTTCTAATGAAGGTCACACCTGGGCTTCGACTTGATTGCGTGTGTTGTACGAATTACGAGTCATTTCTTACGTTTGAAGTGAGTGCTGGGTTTTTTTGGAGTCCTTCAAGTCTTAAACGGCTCTCAAATTATGGCGTGTCTTGAATTATGTACGAGATCAAAGCTTTGGGTGAATTAAAATGTTGTGGTAAGTGTTAGGGGGCTTAGCTGGCGTGGCCTTAACGTGTCCTGGAGTTTAAGAGCGACGGTTACCATTTACTACCATGTGGCTGTTGGATAGTCTACCTTTGATGGCTATAGAGCTAATATTTTGTATCCAAACTCGATTTCAACAAAACGAAAACGTTTTTATATAATACTAGCTGACCCGGCAGACTTCGTAGTGCCTCATTCGATAAATAAAAGACCTAAACTTTTGTATAAAATAAAACATAAAACAAACAAAAGGAATCCGTCCGACGGGGGACACATCAAAGAAAAAACAAAATTGTTTGTTTTTATATAATTCCGAGCATTTTCATATTTATCCACCTTTTAAACCTTCTCTGGACTTCCACAAATAATTCAAGACCAAAATTAGCCAAATCGGTCTAGCAGTTGTCGAGTTTTAGCGAAACTAACGAACAGCAATTCATTTTTATATATACTACAGCATTAAATGGCTCACCTGTAAACTTGCAAAAATGTCGTTTAAACCAAATTGCCTTTCATCCCTCGATAATGAAATCTTTTTGTGCCATAATAAAAGATAAATAAATACCTCTAACCAGAGATACAAGTTCCTAGGCTAAAACTTTAAATCTATTCTTCTAAACACCGGAGCCCCGGCAGCGACGTGGGGACTGAATAAACATGAAGCATTGTAACTTTGCAGGACCACAATACAGCTGACGAAAATCTAGACTGCTCTAATAAAACGCAACAGCCAGTTGAATTTCAACTCTATTCTATGTCGAATAGAACATATTTTAGAATGTATGATATATTGCAGAATGCAGTAAAACGATATTTCATATTACTATTTACTCTGACGAGCCCGTGTAGAGCTACCACGGTACGCTTTCTCGTTTCGAGTTTCGTTCTAGTTCTAACATCGAGATTACTAATGACTGTGGTAAAAAAGAAGAAGCAATTCTAAAGAAATGAACGTTAATGGTGTCGCTACCACCTTTGATTACCTCACTAGTGGATGATTCCCTTAATACGATTCCCCAGATATCCGGGGGCACTATTTTACTTTTATGTTTTTTCATTGCTTAGATGGTTGGACTATTTGACAGCCCACTTGGTGTTAAGTGGTTACCAGATCCCATAGACATCTACAACGTAAATGCCGCGAGCCTCCTTGAGATATCCCTAAGGTCTCAGTATAGTTACAACGGCTGCCCCACCCTTCAAACCGGTACGCGCTTCACGGCAGAAATAGGCGGGGTGGTGGTACCTGCCAAGACGTCCTACCAGCAGTAATTACGCAAATTATAATTTTCCGAGTTTGATTTTTACTACACGATGTTATTCCTTTATCCATTAATTTGTTTTAAAGCATGATTCGACGATTCTCGATTACACCGAAAGAATTTGTTTATAAAAATAAAAAAGTACTTCAAATTATGAGTCAGTTTCGAGAACCAACATTACGGCTCCCGAATGCAACTAAGTGACATGTATGTGGGTAGTCGGTGAATACGATCCGGCCGGGTTACTGAGCACAGGCGGCGCCGTTAAAGCTCGCATTTAAAACTTAATTTCAGCTTTATGTGCAAGAAGGATAAGTAAGTGGCATGGTTATAGACCTGGTCTTCTACGACATTGAAAAGGAGCTTGGGGCAATAGACAGCGTAAATCTAGTCGTTTGAGACATGAGGTCGAACTGTTGATTCCAATGTAATTGCTTTTTTGGGCTTTAAAGTCATAACAAGTATACAGCCCGCATAATAATGTACAATTGGGATTGTGGCAGAAAACAAAATTATTCACTGTTGCACTTTTACTCCCCTTTTCCGAAATCTTCTATAATAATATATAAGACCTTTTTTACGCCTTGCTCATTTTAACCGTCTTCGCCATCTTGCTTTTCTCTGTCATTCTCTTTTCCCTTTCTTACCGTTTTCTCTCACTCACATCTTAACGATCCGTTCCACACTCTTTTCACACGCTCCATTCTTACCAATCCTACAATACTGAATAGTATTGGGCTGCAGCGTTACCTGGATACTTACACCAGAAACTGGCATTTACTGGTAGGGCGAACTGTGAGCCCGTACTAGAGCAGGCTACTAACCTATCTATTTCTGTCGTGAAACAGTCACGAGTTTCGGTTTGAAGAATGGGACAACCGATATGCACTACGATTGAAATTTCAAACTCATGTCTCAAGGCGAGTGACGGCATTTACGTTGTGATGACCATGGGCTCCAGTAACAATTTAACAACAGTTAGGCCGTAAGATCGCTCATCTTCGCAATAGATAAATACAAATATCCAGTTACGAAGTAATACCGCTATTAGACACTGTACGAAGAGTGATCCATTCGTAAAATTAACCTAAAATAGAGTAAATAATTTTAGGGATCGAAGATAAATAATAAATTTAACAATATAAAAACGATCGAAATATTACGAGGTATTTAAAATTAAATGTCATAGATGCCAGCCTCAATACAAGAAAGCCAAATTTCGAAAAAAAAAAAAAATTTTGCATTGATACTCACGTGTCATTGTTTTTTTTCTTATGATTTTTTTTCTAGAATGCGTGATCAAATTTACCTGTAACAAACAAATATGTATTTCATTAATAAAATTCCAGGTTCATTTACTTTTTTATTCGTATTTTTTTTGTTTTATAGTGGGGTAGACGAGCTCACGGTCTATCTGATGTTAAGATATTATTGGAGCCCATAGACATCAACAGCGTAAACGCCACCACTGCACAAGCGCATTACTGCTTTACGGCAGAAACAGGCAGGGTGGTGGTACCTACCCATGCGGGCTTAGCAAGACGTCCTGCCATCAGTAATTACGTAAATTATTTTTTATCGCATATGTTAAAGTTTTCTTGTCGCTTACGTTACAATGTGTTTTTTTCCATTACCGCAGGCCGTGAGCTCGCGCAATATATAGTTCACATACATTACGGAATAGTACTGTAGCACAGTGACCTCATTATCTCATACTCGTGCTACGTATGTACAGGGTTCATCCCTTATGTTCGACTTGGCTAGCTAAAATAGCGGAAATGCTATGCAAAAAATCCGATAAAATGCTGACATAGATTATACAAATGGCTTAGTTTGTGTTTTAACGAGGAAGGGCGTCACTTTTCCTGCTATTTATGTGTTATCTATGCGACCCTTAGCGTTTCTTGGTAGCAAAATGTGGTTTAGGAGCCTGGGATTATTTTGTTTATTTAAGTTGGTTTGAAAGATACATTTACGTGAGGATCGCATTATTTTTTACTATAAATGACGGTACAACTAATAGTTAATATAGACATTGGACCTATTGAATACAATTTTAAAATGATGAGTCGTTTTATACCTAAGGACATATGCGTGATATTGTGTAACATAATTATTATGAACAACATTAATCAGTGAATTAGACATCATCCAATCAAAATTACTGAAAATAATGGTTTTATTTTTAGGTTTAACGACAAAGTCTGTAGGCAGCGGCTTGGCTCTGCCCCTGGCATTGCTGAAGTCCATGGGCGACGGTAACCACTCACCATCAGGTGGGCCGTATGCTCGTCTGCCTACAAGGGCAATAAAAAAAAAAAAAAAAAAAAAGGGAAAGTCTTTTACCGAGCGAGTGGAATTGCTCGGTAGACCAACCGTCCGAATGTTGTTAGAGCTTGTAAATATGCAATCTAATCTTGAAAATGTCGTCAGCGGGATTCAGGCATCCGTCAAATATCTTGTGTTCTGTGATGGCTCCCTGATAGATAGTTTTGTTACCTACAGAGTGATTACAGGCGTCAGCGGATATACATATATGCATAGTCTGATTACCGCCGAGTGGAAATCCGCCGAGTTACTGCATTTCCAATTTGAACAGCAGGATAGTCTCATGGTCGATTGAAACTTTGCGTGGTCTGGTCTGACAGCGACGCTACGAGGTTTGAGTTAGATTCGCATCAGACTCGGTATTGTTAGGATCTTTGGCATTGGGATCTCGTAATGTTGACGGCACAAATAGAACATAAGGCAATCTTAGGGTAACTAAGCGTGGAACGCTTCTCTTTTAATACGCTTTTATTAGCTTCAGACGTATGTGTAACGGAATCTTTGAACATGCTTTTGACCCCCTTCAAAACGTCGGATTAACTCGAAATTTGGTATACTTGTTAAGAACCGATGACAATTCAATATTCAAAAAAAATTTGAAAAAATTGAAATTCAGCTAAAAAAAAAATTAATAATAGTTTAAAAAAACTAACAAAATACGCCTTTATAGAAAATCCAACTAAAAAATAGAAAATAAATTTTAATAAATTTGAATTAAAAATAGTGTAAGAAAAATTATGTTAGTTATAAATATTTTATGAACAGATATGAGTAGAAGGCGTATTTTGATAATATCCTGAACAGCACCCCACGATTTTTACAACAAAATATTTTTTTCTTATACTATTTTTTATTCAAATTCATTAAAATTTATTTTCTATTTTTTAGTTGGATTTTCTATAAAAGCGTATTCTGTTAGTTTTTTTGAACTATTATTTTTATTTCTAGCCTATGTTGGTAATCGCCCGCCTTCACTAGAGCTTATCAGAGTCACGTATTTAAAAAACAGTAAAATTGGTATAATAATGATTGGTGTGCTATAAACACGCTACTTTAATAAGAAGACAGTAAACACTTCCAACGTGTTCGATCGTGAATGTAACAAATAAATATTTACAGAATATTATTCCGTGATATAAAGGGGATCAGACAGCTGTCAGCACTACGGCGGCCATCTTGTATCGATTTTAATCAATCATTCGTGCAATTCAATATTCTTTTGTTGTATTTTTTTATTTTTTGTACTCATCCACCATTATCTCTGTTCCAACCGCTAAGGCCGCTTGGTTTGAAGGGTAGGAAAACATCCTTAACCGTCGAACCGAAATAATATTTCAAATTATACTTAGTAACTAAACTATACTAAACTGTGACCTTAGAACTCATATCTCAAGGTGGGTGACAGCATTTATGCTGTAGATGTTTATGGCCTCCAGTAACAGCTTAACACCAGGTGAGTCGTGAGTTCGTCCATCCATCTACGCAGTAAAAATAAAAAAAATATTGTCGTCGGAATTTCGATACGTGTGCAAATTTTCAAATTGATCTGATGTGTGAAGTTGGTATCATAATTACGTTGAAACTACATATTATTATAAACAGGTCAAGACAATAAAACATATAAATTTAGCACTGGAAATATTTACATTAAAAACAACTCAAATATCGAACAGTGCTACACATACCCTATGTGCACTTTTATAACTTATAACACTAGGTATAGCACTTTTAATGAGTTCTCGACTCCAACAGAGATATTTAAAAAAAAGGATCAAAAAGGAAAATGTGTTTAATTTTCTTTACTGTCCTCCCCATTTCCAAGAGCAATCAATTGAACGTTGCAGATGGAACAATCCAGCCGCTACCACCGTACGATTGGAACTTCGAAGGTGTCTTCGACTTCAAAGTGGCAAGCGATTATCATCATTCTCCTGCCCTGCTCCCAGTCACCCGGGGTCAGCGCAACACATTTTCTCCTTCCATACTCCTCTATCATATACCATTTCTTCGCTCATTTCCCTCCTATACAAATCGTCTTTCATGCACTCCATCCATATATTCTTAGGTCTACCTCTTCCTCTAAAGCCTTCCAAAACGATCTTCAATGTTAATAGACACATACTGAGATGTGTTAACTTCTATAACTCATAATTTTCCTCCAATCAAACAAATGTCAGTCTGGACTAACGGAGTTCTCTGTTGAATGAGATCTAGTTATTATCATTTGAATTTCTTGCTCTCTCATTTTTCAGATAGCGCAGTCTGTCGGCGACATGAAACGATTTAGATCTCACATTTTTCGTTAAATTCTCAATTATTAACTGCACGTTCTACAATGTGATGTGGCGGAAAATGGAAATGAATTGGAAAAGGAATGGAATTACTACGAGTAGTGCAGCGCGACGATTATTATCTAGAAATAATGTTTCATGTGCTGTAAAAAGTAAAAGTTGATTTTCAGGAAGCTTTCGCGCACAGTACGTCTTAATTAAAACATATTTACGTTTAAGCTTTTGAACTTTACGTTTAAATTCAAAATTTCGAAATTTGACAAATTTTTCACACATTTTATAGACACAGTCCACTGAGTATCTCGCTGGATCTGCTCAGTGGATCGCGATTCCGATCCGGTGGTAGATTTTGCTCTTGCTAAGAGCTAGTGTTAGAAAATTCTGTTTAGTTGAGCCCGTGAGCTCACCTATCCGTCTGAGTTTAGCTGGAATAGCTTCCTAGCCTCCTAGCCAGCGAATAGATAGGGGGAAAAAATAAAAAACAAACTAAATATTTCAACGTGATCTTACCAGCTAGTACTAATCGCTTCTGATCTAAAAAAACTAATCAGATCATTCACACATATAAATATAATTAAATTAAATTAAATTAAATTACAACATAATATATCCTTATCAAAGTATTTAATAAATAAATCGATTGTGTACGGTACTCAAGGCGGTCAACACGGATCGCTTATATACTGGGGCCGCGGCGACGTGTGGTATCTTCAGTGGGTTGGGTTCCAGCTCGCTCGGTCAAGGAACTAGCCAGAATGTTGATCTTGTACACCGCGAGCCTGCTCTGTCTGGGATTGGTGTCCGCCAAGCCTGAACGTAAGTGTCCTGTTGCTTTATACGCTTTTATTAACTCGCCCTGAATGACTTATTCTTAAAGCATTTTTTTTGACGTGACAACGTCTTATAATTCGATGGAGCCGGCTGCACGCACGAAAAAACATGACTCATGCGGCGTTACCTCGCTCTGAGGCGTTCCATTTAAGGCTTGAAGTGCAAGCGAGAGCGCGCAACGAGCGACAAAGAGGCACAATCGCGTCCGCGTTCGGCAGCGTTCGACATCTGTCTCTCTCCTACTTGAGTGAGCGATGCATCCGCGTGGACAGCTGCTATACAATAATACATTTACATGTTTTCGTCAAGTATGAAGTTCAGTGAAAAGTGAATGTGGTGTCAATTGTTTATAGCAACGATAATTGCGATAATTGAAAAATGAAACCATTCAATTAGTATTTTCTTATGACGTTGTCACGTTCAACTATCGTCAGTAAGCCGACTTTACAGACAACCGATTTTTTTAATGCTTAGATGGGAGAATGAGCTCTTTTGTTTTTTTCCTACCTAAGCTCTCTCGTATTCCTGTATAGGAACCGGCGAGGACGACCCAGAAAATTGACGTGTTTGTTAGCTGTTACGCTGCTACAAACATCTTGGGAAAATCCAACCTAAAATATTCACTAATATATCACTTTCCAAGTATATATTTTGTTTATTGTATGTATATATTTTCTATAATAATGTATTATTTATAGTACATAGCAACATACCTGCTATATTTTTATAACGGTTGTCTGGAAGAGATCGCTTTTAGCCGCCTATTGTACCGCCAACATTCACCGCCTATTGTACAAATGTATTTGCTTTTTTGATTGTTTTTTGAATGTAAATTGTGTTTTGGTGTGCAATAAACTGTATTCTCTGTCTCTCTGTCTCTCTCTCTCTCAATTATAAAATATTACAGTGTTGATTCAATAAAGAATAATTTAATGCTCTTAATGGTTTTTTCTCTATTACAGCGACAGCAGAAATAATTGAAGAAATTCTAGATGATCGTTTCAGCGGTAAATAGTTTTGATTAATGTATGATTTTATTGTATATGTATCAGTAATCAATCAATCATTACATTACCTTCTTTCACACTCTCTTATGTTGTTACATAAGAATAATATGTATAAGTTCATGATTTACATAAAAAACAATTTGACGATTGAATCGAATGTATTTATTTATTTAATAATCACTCCATAGTCCTGCTCAGAATTATCGGTCTAGTTTTTTATTTATTACGTAGATGCATGGACGAGTTCACAGCCCACCTGGTGTTAAGTGGTTACCGGAGCCCATGGACATCTACAACGTAAATGGCTACTCACCTTGAGATATAAGTTCTAAGATCTCAAGTATAGTTACAACGGCTGTCCCACCCTTCAAACCGAAACGCATTACTACTTCACGGCAGAAATAGGCGGGTGGTGGTACCTACCCGCGCGGACTCACAAGTGGTCCTACCACCAGTATAAAACTACTAGAACTAGTGTGATGTTGGAGTAACTGTAAATCCTTATACTTCCAGGAGTCAATGTGGCTGGCAGCTTCGTGGGGCGGCCATCAGTGGGCCCGTGTCTAACAATGCCTTTTTACCATTGTGAGTATTGTAATCCCATGCCTTCAGAAGGTTAATAGAGAGATTCAAATCTGATTTATACAATACGATAACAGTTGTCTGGCCGTACGTTTGTATGTAGTCGGGTCTGACGGATGGAAATACCTTTGATAGCATACAATTAGCTATTTAGTTTTGAGTTTGAAAGTCATTAACGATATATCGGGAGCTTGTCTGTCCAATTAGAGAAAAAAAAAACAATTAGTAACGAAATATAAAATATTTTTTTATCTTGTATTGTCTGTTTTGAAATATATTTAATTTTGTTTGAGTAATAAAAACTGCGGTCTTCTGAAATATATCAATGATTAAATGTTAATTTATTTTTAGGTCCATCAATAGGTATGCCAGGTCCGTACCCACTACCGATGCCATCAAAACCAGTTATCGTGCACGTACCGGTACCATCCCCCCCTCAAAGAATTATAGTACCTGGTCCATCAATACCTGTTCCAATACCGATAGAGAAGAAAGTGCCGTACCCCGTGCCCGTAAATCGACCTTACCCGGTTGCGTTACCTCCGATTCCCGTACCTTACCCGGTTAATCGATACATTCCTATTCCAGGTAGAGATAGGTTGGTACCGGTCCCCGTGCCATATTCTGGTAAGTAGGCTAAAGGTATTATTGTAAAAAAAAAAAGTATTGGCCGTTGTATACTACTTATCACTATAATCTGACATAGTCATCGCACCTGTTAATGTCACTATTGGAAATCATTTAAGAGCAAGTTTACGAAACAAACGACAGCCCACTTATGCCACTTTTGTTTTGCAGACACGAAGTTCTATCCGGTGCCAGTAATTATTTACGTCTGTGAGTAAAATGTTTTTAACTGATTNAAAAAAAATTGTATTGGCCGTTGTATACTACTTATCACTATAATCTGACATAGTCATCGCACCTGTTAATGTCACTATTGGAAATCATTTAAGAGCAAGTTTACGAAACAAACGACAGCCCACTTATGCCACTTTTGTTTTGCAGACACGAAGTTCTATCCGGTGCCAGTAATTATTTACGTCTGTGAGTAAAATGTTTTTAACTGATTTCACTTTTAAATATCAGCTCACATTCTGGTAATTTTCTAATGTCAAAATTTATGGAGATAGCCCTTTTTAAATGAGTTCAATTAAGAATGAAATACCCCTTGTTTGGTATGAGGCGATTAAGCTGCGAAGTCACTAAAGTAGTTTTATATTTCAGCTCCAGTATGCAGATATCGTCCACCTCTGTTACCATTCTGGTTGCCAGGAAATAGATGTATGAGCGTTTGCAAGGTCAAATATAACTATGTGTACTTGGAAACTCAGCCGCAGTGCAGTAAGTACGACCTTAAATAAGTAATATCTTCGTTTCTTTTCTTACTTTGTTGTGAATAATAATAAGAGTAATTTCAGCGCATGGCGGTCTATGGAATAACAGGGATTACTATGGTCATATCAACGGTTTTGGACAAGGACTGGTTGGAAGCTGGTCGGCTGCTGATGCTATGGGACAAGCACAGACTGGTTATAACGGAATAGGAGGTTTTGGTAGTTGGTCTGGTGCTGATGCAGTAGCACAGACGCAGCCTGGAGCCACAGGCAGTTTGAGAGGTTATGGAAGTTGGTCAACCACTGACAGCCTAACAGCACAAACCGGTGGAATCGGTGGCACTATCGGAGGCGCGATCGGGGGTGCAATCAGTGGAGGTATTGGGGGCTTAGGAGGCTTTGGTGCATGGTCTGGAGCCGACTCTATTGCTCAAGCACAGGCTAATGCGCTTAGTGGTGGTATTGGTAGTGGTATCGCTGGTTTGGGTGGCTTTGGAGGATGGTCTGGGTCAGATGCATATGCCCAAGCACATAGCGGTACACTCGGTGGGGGTATTAGTGGGTTGGGTGGTTTTGGCGGCTGGACTGGAACCGATGCTCTTGCTCAAGCACATGGCGGTTTGACAGGTTTTGGAAGTTGGTCTAATGCTGATGCAATGGCACAAGCCCAAAGCGGTACCATTGGAGGGTTGGGAAGTTTTGGAAGCTGGTCTGGAGCTGATGCATTGGCCCAAGCTAACTCCATGGGAATGGGTGGTTGGTCAGGTGCAGATGCTATGGCCCAAGCTAACAGCATTAATGGGATCGGCGGGTATGGAGGCTGGTCCAGTGCAGATGCTATGGCACAAGCACAAGCTGGCTCAATAGGATTTGGAGGATGGCCAAGTGCCGACCCTTTTGGCCCGGTAAACGGTATTGGAGGTTACAGTGACAGCTGGCCTAATGGAATGGTCCAAAATCAATCGGGCTATGGAAGCTTAGGAACTATTATTCGTACGAGATCTGGAGCCGACTCTGACAATCGAAAGAGAAGAAGCACAGATTTTTACTCAGCCCTGAAGCCAGCTATTCAGTCTCAGACGAACTCTGAGAAACACAAATGATTCTCGTAAGTCCTGCTGTTATATCACTTGTTACCAATATTGTGAGTGGCCCTCTTGAATTTCCTAATTAATTTTAATTCGAAACTTTAAAAACTAAGAGATGTATCCGCGATTAGATTTTTATATAAACTTGTAAAGACCTCACGTATAAAAAAAACTCAAATGATATACGGACACCAAAAATATGCAGTAGCGTCTGAAAAATGAAGCAAAGTCGATATCCATTTTGAGAGCTACTTCTGTTCAAGTATAGTTCTAAAAAGCGATGTTATATGCTAACATTGACCTGGCAATGATTCGACAAATAGATGTAGACAGGTTCGTTTCAATATGGCTTATGCGCTTTTAATACTCACATGTGATGTACTTTAGTTTAACTCTGAGTTATATTCGGACTGATGATAATCTTATCGGCGCGGTTTATTTGAAAACATATGGCTAGTTTTCATAATTATTTGCCTTGTACCATATGGATTCAGTGTTAAGTGGGCTGGGCTCTATAAATTATTTGAGACAATCCCGCGATTTCAATGGCAAGCCGTTGCACCACCTGCAATCCGAACTGTGTTAATCTCAATTCGATCAGATATAAAATAATGGGTAAAGCTGACGACTATGAGCCATAGGCACTTATGGCCACTTAGGCTGCAGTATAACAAATTTAATCACATTGTTACTAAAGTTCTTACAATTTTCAGAAAACCTGCAAAACATCAAAGAAATTACATGATGATCTCGAAGCGGCTTGGAAACCTGGACAATGATTTTTATGTGTTTTAACGAAGCATTAGAAAAGACTGATCGCACTTTGATATATATATAAATAAAGCATTTAGTGGGAATATTTGTTTTTTTTTATTTGAATCTCGACATATCGGCAGCTCGTGCTTACCTTATTGTATATGGTTAAAATTTATATGTGTCTCTGCACTATTGGATATATGCCTCTATATACCCTAATACATCTAGCCTCTGAATCCAATTTCTACTCAGCCGTCGCGTCAGATCATTCGTCTCATTAAACGCGCCTGCAAATGATTAATCAGCTTTCAGGTTTTATATAGTTAAGAGTTAGACCACACATCTTAAAGTGAATAACGGCATTACGTCGTGATATAAAGCTCTAGGCAAGCAAATAGCCAGATAGTACCCATAGTTATATATAGTAATATAGAACAAAAAAAGAAAACCAAAAGGATTGTATTACAACATATTTTACAATACAAAATTTTGAAAAACCATAGACTTTAATTAAAAAACCGATTTAAGATTTCTGAACAACCATAAATTTGATAACGCCTCCGCGCTGATAAGCCCGAACTTTTGGACATACAGAGACTGTATATGACCTCACGTTACTTACTGGATTGTGGAAGCACACGAGTTATAGTTAGAGCTTAATATAAATTGAGCTTTAATTATTCCCTCAGCTTTACTTTATCTAATTTATATGATTGATCAGTGAATTCCACGTCACCAATAAACAATCAGAAACAAAACATTTTATGACTATAACTGATCAATTTGAATGGCTGCTTAATAAATCATTCACTTTTAAAATAAATCAAGTAAAATATGCGATAGCGATAGATGAAAATCGTTACAAATAAATAGAAAAGTTTCATGTCATAAATTTACAAACGGATAATCGACCTTATTGTGATAGTGGTGAGAGTCATTTTCCTCTTCAGTTTGTGGTTGACAATTGATTAAGTGTTTTTGAATTTAACACATCGATATTGATATAAATAGGCTGATTTTTTAGATGCAGTTCATTTAGTCTAAGGTAGTGAAGTCTAAATTATGAAGGAGCTTACGGCTAGAAGCTTTTGCTTCCTGGCTATCCTTTTTATGTGTGAAACTAAAGATATTCCTGATGATCATAGCTTTGGTAAGATACCGTTTCAGTTTTATAAACATAACATTAAGATATATTAATACGTGAAGCAAAAACTTTGTATCCCTTTTTACGAAAATTGCGCGGACCGAGGAGTATGAAAATTTCCACACTTATAGAGAATATAGAGAAGAAGTGTATAATGCTAATATCTTTTTAAAATAATGCATAATAGATACATTAAATCAATAAAGAAAACATTACACACACTACATACCATGTATTTGACGCACACACGCATGCATACTATTTATTGTCAAAATTTTGTTCTTGACGTCTGTGGTCAAATTGAGATTAAATATTATTTGTCTTTGTTAATATTTTTTATAGTATAGTCTTGGCGAAATTTGTGATTATAGAAGTATAAAATACAATCATAATGGTGTACAAACTTACAATTCTAATTAACTATAGTCGAATTTCGACTACTGCGGGACCTCTAGTTAAGACTTAATTGTTCATGAGCACTCACGGTATGTAGTTTATTTATACGAAAACGGTACAGCTTATTTAGTTAAATATAGGGTTTTATATAATTAGCTTAAAAACAGGATTATTGCGTCTTACGTCGGACCATACGTAATGCACATTAGGAACATGCGAATCCCAAAATTTTCGCACATCTCAAATCCATCCATTTAAAATTAATAAAAAAATATTGCTTCTATAAAGAATAACCGGAGATAGGAATGAAAATCGGTACCAGTATACCTTACTATATTTTACGCAGATTTATACCGAATATACGTTTATATTTCCATTAACTGTACGATTTACAGGAGATGACAATAGTTCAGGGACGTTCTCCGAAAGATCCGGATTCAACAAACTGGGTGAGTTTTCCGGTATGACTGACCATTAAAGTGGTTAGTCAATTTAGTGTTAGGCGATTGCCAGAGTTTATGGATACACTACATCGTGCTTACTGCGACCATCTGTTACTCATAAAAGTGGAAGCTAAGCTGTGCTAAAATTACTCAAAAACCTTCGAATTGGAATGCAATGAGCCAGAAATAGAGGGTGTATCGAGTAAGGCTAGAATGAGGGAGGCAGACCAAAATTTTAGAGTCAGGTTTATAACTTATGTAATTTTTTTCGAAATAATAAGTTTAGTAATAATAAGTTTATTCAGCTTTTTACTGGTGGTAGGACATGTTGTAGTTGTGAGTCCGCACGGGTACGTACCACCACTCCGCTTATTTCTACCGTGAAGCAGTAATGCGTTTCGGTTTGAAGGATGGGGCAGCCGTTGTGACTATACTGAGACCTTAGAACTTATATCTCAAGGTGGGTGGCGCATTTACGTTGTAGATGTCTAAGGGCTCCAGTAACCACTTAACACCAGGTCGTCCACTCATCTGTACAATAAAAAAAGTACATAATATTTAATAAATAGAGGAATTGAATGTAGGTATTTTTCACAATTTCTATTAAATAGTATAGTAATATAATAAATAATATTAAAATACCATGAGAACAGTAAGAATCACTGCTTTAAAAAATATATATTAACATTGACAATCGCCAGTCTACATTTGCTTCTTAAGCAATTTGTAAAAATAAGTATTTTGTTTATTTTTTTCGTAATAACCTTCATAACACTTACACAGGCTCTCCATTAGCTGAAGTCTTGAGAGATTCAAAATTATTTGAGTTCGACTCACCAATAATCGACCCAAACCTCAACAACGAAGATATAGACGCAGGAGAAAATGGCTTAAGAATTGGAAGCCTTAGTCCGACTAGGACTCCTGAAAAGATTGAAAACATCAAACAAGTGATCGATGACTTGAAATCTAAACTAATTGGTACTTTATCTTTTGAAGCAGAACAGGCTCAAGAAAAAGCTGCAGCGGGAGCTGGACAGTACATATCTTACTATTACGGATCGACAGCATCAGAACCTCAGCTCCACAATAATGATCTCCTCACGCACTCAAAGACCGACGAAACACAATATACTGTAATGCTGAATAATCCATCCTCAAAAGCTGAACAATCCAACCCTGAAGTTCCTTCAGCAGTACTTTATTCTCTTGGCAAAAAACAAGGTGTTCAATTTTCAAATGCAGTCAATAATTTAGGAACAAATGTTGATCAATTTCAAAAAGATAACTCACATTTTTTTAATAATCATGGCGTTAAAGCCGAATCTAACTTAATAAATAATATTGGGCTTGCTTCTGATCAACCAAGGGAACCATCAAGATCAAAGGTATATGCAATAGGAGCTAATAGTGGCATACAGTATCCTAGTACTTTTAATAATTTTGCGACAAATATTGAAAATTCTGATAATGAATTATTGTCAGCAATCCATACTTCAATCGGTACTCAATATCCAAACTTTATCGGCAATTCAGGACCCAATATTGATAAACTGAACAAGGAAATGTCACCTAATAAACTTTATTCCTTTGGCACTAATACCGGAACTCAATATTCCAATCTAATCAGCAATTTAGGCTCCAATACTGATCCATTTAGTAAAGAGTACTCATCAGCAATACTCAATTCTATGAACACAAATGTTGGTACCCAATATCCAAATTTAATAAATAATTTGGGATCAAACACGGATAAGGCGAATAGAGAATTAACAGCAATTATTCATGGAGCTAATACGGGAGCTCTATATTCTAATATGATCAGTAATTTAGGACCTAATGCTGACCAATCAAATCAAGGTTTAACATTAGCCATTCTAAGCTCTCTTCCAACTTCACAGCCTCGTTTAGGCAGCAATTTAGGATTAAATACTGACCAAGCTCAGAAAAAATCGTCATCAGGAGTGCTTCACTCTGCAGTTGAAAATTCCGACACTCTATATTCTAATAAAATCAGTGAAATAGGATCGAAATCAGATCAGTCTAAGCACGAATTGTTAACAACACTACTTCATGATCTCGGTATTACTACTGGGAGCCAGTATAATAATTTGATCAGAAATTTAGCGGCCGATCAGTCTAATAAGGAAATCCCACCAGCTGTAATATATTCTACTGATTTAAATTCTGGACAGACACATATGGACTCCAATCCACGTTACAGCCATCTTCTTCAGCAGTCATCTCCTGGTTTTAACACTGGATCCAAAAACCATTTGAATTCTGTTTTGAACAGTGCTTTTGAAAAAGGATATACACTTCACAATGGTGAAAATTTACAAAGCGTAAGTCCTCATTACCATGCAACAAGTACACAAGGAGATGGCTTAAATCTTATCAGCAAAAATCCTTCCACTTCACAAACATTATTTGAAAGTGGTAGTTACATCCCCGGCTTACAGCAAGCAGCCAACATGCAGAATATTAAACCCAACTATTTCACTCAAGATAATCTATCAAAATATATAGTCTCTTCATCTCCAACGTATGTTGATAAAATTCCCAATCACGAAGAAGATAAAGTACTGATCTCACCGTCGGCCAAAACCCAACCAACACAACGTAAGTACCACCGCAACCATGTAGATTATTTTACTTTAAAGACGCTGGCCTGAGATTTACTGAGTAAAAGCCACAACTTGAATGCTATATTTTCGAGAAAAGGCAACAAATAGCCTACTAGGTCGCAGTAGAAAAGTCGCCGGTTTTTTTTTAAATAGACAACTAACTAAAACTTAAAAGCGCATCCATTCGTTATTTTAATAATGTCAAAATTCCATATCTCGTGACCAAAATTCATGTTATGGCCCACAAAGTCACAGAATTTTGGCACATGTCCATTTTCGAATCAGCGACTACGAGGGTGACAGCAACGCTTCGCTTCATGAGCACGTTAACTATGTTCCCCCGCAGTAAATATTATTAACTGTAATCAATTGTGTCGTTAATGCCATGTATTTATTTATAAAAGCACTCATCTCGGTCGTTGCCAATGCGGGTTATCATAATAATATAGTTTCCAATATTGAAAACTTATTAATTTATTTTACATTTTTTGGACGTTTGTTTCCACAGAATCTTATTTGAGATTGATATCAGCCAATGAATACATCATGCCTCATTTGATACAAGGTAAGTTTTTGATATGTGTGGTAGTTTATATGAGTTTAATTTTTACATTTAAATTTGGCACTATACAAACACATTCCATGAAAAGTGGAATGAAAAGAGATTGTAGATTCTCACATCGCTCCCCCTTCTTTGATAATCAAGGATCAGTCACTATTTTAAGGATAAATGCTTTTTTCATAACTGACTTTTAAATTGACAGTATACAAAAACTAAAATATATGAATCAATCACAAATAAATGCTAAACCAATTTTCAACGTGTAACTACTCCCTTTAATTTATTACTGAACAGTTGCAGAACTGTAAATAAATACTCGCACTCAACAGCATCCACTTTTCCAGATATCAAAAGCAAAATAACCTGTCAAAAAGAAGGGGAGATATACAAACTTTGGACGCCGATGTATCAGTGCCTTGTTTGTGCCTGCATCAACAGTGCCGGAGTCGTGCATCCAGTCTGTACTAAATGTGATGGGTGTACAACTGCTGGTAGCGAACCAGTTGTCTCGACCACATCACCAGCTCCTATCCAAGAAGGTACGAGTGTTTGACTTGAACATGACGTATGGCATTGACGTGAATGACGTTGTAATTAGCAAAATAAATCTAATCTTGAATCGAGACATTTCTTGTTTTTACCACAGTTTGGGACACATTTTGATTTTTATAACTCAAAATAAAAATCTCTGTACCTATAAATCTATGAAGACAACTTGAACATTTTAATAGCTACAAGTTCTGCTTTTAAGATACTCATAATGACGTATGCTCTCTCTGTGTTATCTAAGCTAATCAGTAATCACTCTTGATTACAGTGACATGCAGTCCACTACCTCAAGGTTATGTCTTCGAAAATCCCTTGAACCCGTGCCAGGTTTGCATTTGTGTGGAGACCATCGATGCTGACGGACGTGTTAATGCTCAGATCAAATGTCAAGAAAATTTTGAATGTGGTATCTTAACTTTCAAGAAATATTCTAACGGCTTATATGTCTGCTCATATTTCTGTTCTCTGCTGTGAACGCACGGTCAAGCTCATTATAAGGAATTACTGCGACCCGTAGGCGGTGTTAATGCCGCTGCACATGCTAAGATTAAAGGTCGAATTGAATCAATTGCAAAGCCTATCTCGTTATAACTGTAATGTTGTTTGTAGTCTGTCCAGGTGGGCTTTTTTATTTTTTATTGCATAGATAGGTGGACGAGCTCACAGCCCACCTGATGTTAAGTGGTTACCAGAACCCATAGACACCTAAAAGGTAAATGCCGCCACCCACCTTGAAATATGAATTCTAAGGTTTCAGTATAGTTACAACGGCCCTTCAAACCGAAACACATTACCGCTTCACGGCAGAAATAGGTAGGGCGGTGGTACCTACTCGTGCGGATTCATAAGAGGTCCTACCACCAGTTACGGCTGTTAGCTTGAACAGTGTATTATAATGGACGTAAGTTATATGCCTTGTCAGTATAGGCTAAAGACTACAGTAAAATGACTAAACTATCTCGTGCCGATGATATTGTTCCTGTGAAATATTTAAAATTTCACTTTTTATAAATTATGTTCATTTATAAAAAAAAATTAAAATTTAAAACTAAAATTATCTCATCGTCTTACTAAAAGTAACAACAAAATTAACTTAAATTACGAAGAATATCTACAACGTAGCTAAGACCATGAAGCTTAGATACTAATTAAATACGAATTAATTAAGGTTTTTAATTGAAAAGGAAATTACCAATATTTTAATTGCCATATGTTTTTCAGTTTTAAAACCGGAATCTACATTACGTAAGTACTGCAGTACACGATAAGTTTTCACTACTACAAGCCCCAAACACGCGGCAAGTACAACTAGTGCCTTGACAGTATCGGGTCTATATCCTTTTCATTTGTTATAAATAAGTTTTAAAATACCGTGACAAATTTCCGCTATATATCAGATTAATTTTGGCTTGAAACTTCTAACAGTTCTTGGGACGAAGCTGTCGTAAGTGTCAGACAAACTTACTAGAAGAGTTCTGTATTTCCAGTTTGAGTATCAGCACCTTCCACAGACAACAAACTTCACAAACTTGGGGCTTGTTGTTTTTATATTTGATGTACTAAAAAGGGAGAGAGAGAGAATAACAATTCGGACTCTGTAGACGTTTCGAATCTATTTAATTATGTATTGGATGTAGATAGTTGATTTAGCGTCAATTCTGACACATTTAGATATCAAGTGGATATTTCCCCCCTCTTTTTTTAAAATTATGTAAATTTCGGTAAAAATAGTGATGGTCCAATTACCCAAGGGACTCTTAAATGATATGAAATTAAACATGAATATTAACTAACGAAACAAATTAATCTTTTAGAGTTGACTTGTTATAGTTTTTGATATATGTCAATGAGCAGATGATGGATAAAGTCTTAGTTGCAGTTGAATAACGGCTATCCAGGACAGAACATGTGATTGCTTCGTGTCCCATATATTCACTTTTTTTTTTTTAGTTTTGAATGACTATTACTATTTTTTTAAATTTATGTTCAATTGTTAACAAAACGTTAATTCAGTTAGACATTAACTGTAATCAACCTACTGGAAGTAAACACTTCGCTGAGTCGAGTGAATGTCAAAATCAGAGTTGTTCAGTTCTGAGGATGGCTTCTGCACAGAATTGTCATACTGATTCACTGGATACATAAAAATTTATAGAGTTAACAGCTGCATAGAGAGGTCATCGGTCTCTACATTTTATGCTTCACTTTTTATTTTTAATAAAATTTCAATGAATAACAAGCATCAGCATTCACTGAAATAAGGATTTCGATAAAGAAGGTCTCTATTAGTTATTTAGATTCGATTTTTGTTTAGAGGTAAAATAAACCAACCAAATGCTCAGATTTTTTATTTATTGAGATTTTACCAACTCTTTGCCTTTTAATTATTTAACTTCGTGTTTCTGTTTGCAGCTACTATTCCTGATGTGCCATTTCCAACTCCATGTGAGTATCTATTTACGCTTTCAATCATTAAATACCATCCATGTGCACTATCAAACACAAAACCACCACAAAGAGGCTGTGTATATCGCTACATATAAAAATACTTTAAACAACTTAACAAACTTGACGGCCGTCTGGTGTAGTGGTAAGTGACATGGTCACTACACAAGGGAGTCGCGGGTTCGAATCCCGTCAAGGGAAGATATTTGTATGATAAATATAAATGCCTTTTCCAGGGTTATGGATGTATATTAAATATATGTATGTGTATAATAAAAATCTTACATTTATTTCCGTTATCTGGTACCTGTAACACAAGTTCCTTACGAACTTATCATGGGATTAGATAAAGTGTGGTTTATAAAAAAAAAAGGTTCTGTATCATTCATTATAATTGCGCTACATGAAACAATAGAGATTAATTTATATTATCAAAAAAGAAACAACTTAAACCGCGTCAGCTTACGACCAAAGTACTATCCAATTAACTTTCGTTTATTTAACAATATTTGCTTTAATTAACGAGAAGAATTGTGCACGGAAAATTCGTACGTGGGATTCTGGAAACCTTTTATGTAATTAACAAAATTGTATACGAGTTTTGAAGTTTTAGTAGCTTCAAACATGTTATTATCATGTCATGCAATTATACGTACATGTCATGTAACTCCCTTAAAACTGTTCTATTTATTTATTACTAGCGACCCGCTCTCGCTTCGCTTCGGAAACTGTCATTTCTTATTGATTTCTCCACTATTTAATGGATTTTATTATACATATAAACCTTCCTCTTCAATCACTCTATCTATTAAAAAAAACCGCATCAAAATCCGATGCGTAGTTTTTTTTTTTTTTTTCCTACCTAAGCTGAGAGCCTTGAGAGGCTATATCAGCGTAACCCTAACTTTTGTAGGTGAGCTCACGGGGCTCAAACCTGATGACGTTGCTAACACGAACCCTAGCAAGAGCCGTGCTTCGCAGAATCTACCACCGGATCGGAAACGCGACCCACTGAGAAGATCCGGCGAGAAACTCAGTGGAATTAGTTGTGTGGCTATTGCTGGATGTGGTGAGTAAATACTTGTATTGCGTATCAATAATTTGGTGACAAGCAATCATGCCCAACTGTGACTGCATCTGAAGAATTAACTGACCAAAAAAACGTTTGTAGCCCAAGTGATCGTGAGAGTTTGCTATATTGACCTAATGAAAATCTTATTAATGGTCATTGAACATTTGTATTACTCGCTTCAGTGTTTGAGGTATAAGCAGTTAAATCTTAAAACTAGCATGTGCTAATTGCGTGTCTCAATTTCCCCAGTGACCCAACGCCCGTCAACGCTGTCACCGGTTCCAGAGCTTCCCAGAGTGACGTCCACCATCGCTGACAGTGTGCCTACGAGTAAGTTTAGATCAATTAATAAAAATTCATAATTAAATTCGGTAATCGAATAAGCTAATTAATTTAACATAATACGCTTTGGGGCCCATTTTTTAAATTAAGAACCTTAATTCTCGCCATAAAACTTTATCTTGACTGGGACGTATTGGTAATTTATATCCTTAAAAAAAACAGAATACGACAAGACTAATAGTAGCAACGTGAAAGAATTTCAGTAGGGAACCAGAGTATTTAATAAACTCTTTGAAATGCACTTGAAGACACCTAGCCAAGGAACACTTAGCAGTATTACACGGTAAAAGCGGTACAACAAGCCTCTTTCAGCGCCCGTTAACGACGCATACACAGTATCGACGGGCCAAAGCAGCCCCTATAGGCTTACAACTGAAACAACTCAACTTTTCTCCGTCCCAATTTAACTTAAAAGGTACATAATTGGGCGTTCGTGTTAGCGTTGTACAAACAAGCTTCTTGCAGGCAGTTCATTATCAGCGTCGCTTTGTAATCCTGAAGACAAACATACTCCCTTTGTATAATAAAGTGTGATTAGCAGGTCGGCCATCTGTAAGCACTCCCATGGCCACAGGACCGATGCCTGCCGTGCCAACCTCATTAGCCCCTGGGCCGCTACCTGGTCCAAAGCCCCGTGAGTATTATGTTATGATTAGAATAGTTACGCGTGGAATAACATTTGCAGAATCTATTTGTTTTAGTTTTGCATATTACTATTTCCTTAATATTTTCGTAATTACTATTTATTTAACTTTAAAATAGAACTTAAGAATAACGAAATAAGCCCGCACGGGTAGGTAATACTATCCTACCTACTTTTGCCATGAAACAGTCAAGTCTTTCGGTTCGGAGGATACAGCAGCCATTAGAAAATACAATTGAGATTCGCAATTCTCGTCTCAAATTGAATGACGGCAGTGGCGTGGAGAGAATAAGGTGTGTGTAGAATGTACAACTATGAGTACATAAGAATTTTGTCGATAACTACCATAATAAGCATAAGTTTGGTTTCATTGACAAAACAGGTAATACGATCGTAGCTCCTTTGCAGACTTATGTACCGTGCATAATTACTATATGGAATTTGAAAGCAATTTGACTTAAATATATGTTTCTATAATATACTCTGCTTTAACTGACGCTTTTTGACCAGCATGGATGCGTTATCCACAATATCGTCCTAGTTTTTGTAGCTGAAAATAATTGTGCGTTTCAATTAAAAATATATTAACCGTTAATTCTCATTGTTTTTTTTTTATTTCTTAGATGGGTGGACGAGCTCACAGCCCACTTGGTGTTAAGTGGTTACTGGAGCCCATAGACATCCACAACGTAAATACGCCACCCAACTTGAGATATAAGTTCTAAGGTCTCAAGTATAGTTACAACGGCTGCCCCACCCTTCAAACCGAAACGAATTACTGCTTCACTAAGTAAGGTTGAGTTGTTACCATAATGTTTCAAGAGAGGGGAAGTGATCATGTTGTGGTTTTTGAGCTCCGTTTAATAGACGACGAACGATTGTTCTACACCAGTTAATAAAAGACTTGACAATAAAAAACTTGACAGATGAATCCTGCCATCCTTTCACACCCCAGCAAATGTTCCAGCATCCTTGGGACGAATGTTTGATGTGCGTTTGCACTGAAGAGATCACGGTCGGCCACGTCACCATAGAAGTCAACTGTTACACTAAAAAATCTTGCTGTAAGTTGATTTTTAATTATATATTTTAAGATCAATAATTATTAATTTCTGTTTTGAAAAAAATCACAGGCGGATCATCATTTTAAAGTAACTATGGCACATGATATTAAGAACTTCACGTTGCGCACAAGGTGCCATCTTAAAACATGTTAATGCAGCTTAGTACCTTTAACACAACCAAGAGTATCGTCGTGATTCATATAAACTAGGACTTTTTTCAAAAAACTTTCATGAAAGTCGCTAAAGACACTAAAACCAGATTTATGTGGTCTCCACAATCAAATCCATGGTGTTGTAAACGAATTTGCCGATGTTATATCCGAAATGTAAAAGTCTGACGTATGCGTTTACTGAAGCCTAGATCAATGTATATGTTAATGAAAAATCACTAAACCCTGTCCAATTCCAGGTTATGATGGGCAAGCGTCTACGGGTAAGTCTGATTTTTATTACTCCTAGGGAATCAATCTCAATATATCTTAACGGTTAATACACTTAAGTGTTATCCTTTAGTGGGCTGATGTAGTAGCGTGGTTGACGCAAAGTGACGAATTATTACTTTTTGGGAAAATGTTTTGTTAAGTTTTCTCGGTGGCGGGTTACGTTTTGGTCCTGTAATCGATTAGCATTTTATTCTATCAACCTGTAAGCATACGACGACGGGAAGATCTTCCACCGAGCGGGTGATATTGCTCTGCAGACCGACGCTCCAAAAATTCGGAACTTGTATTTTTTTTATTGCTTAAATGGGTATACGACCTCACAGCCCACCTGGTGTTAAGTGGTTACTGGAGCCCGTAGACATTTACGACGTAAATGCGCCACCCACCTTGAGATTTAAGTTCTAAGGTCACAGTTACAACGGCTGCCTCACCATTCGGACCGAAACGCATTATTGCTTCACGGCAGAAATAGGCAGGGTGATGGTACCTACCCGCGCGGACCTACAAGAGGTCCTACCACCAGTTCAAAATATGCAAGCCAATCTATGCTAGCTTATCATGAAAATGACGTAAGCGAGGTTCAGGCATCTGTCAAATATGTTGTGTTCTGTGATGGATACCGCCACAAAACCACAAACTACTGTTGGACGTAGGGCTCCCCCAAGAATCGCCACAAAGGTCGGTCCTGCGGTGCCTACATCCACTGGATCCCTGCAAACCTCAATAGGTCATCGATCCATCTTATAGGAGGCCTACCCACGCTACATTAGCACACATCTAAATATTTATATTTTTTCATTAACATGTATCGATATCTCGCAGAATATCCTCCCTGTGCTAATTTAATTGAAACTTTGATCTAAATAAGTAAATATAATGTTAGAAATTACAAAAAGATAATCATAAACAACGCTGTGATATTAATAATTTGATATTAAATTACTCTTTTAACCCAGGTGATACCTAGTATTTAGTATCTATATTTGACCGAAATAATAAAATGATTAGTAGTAGTAGGTAATAGAAGTTAATGTTTAAGTAACAAAATCAATAAACAAATTACTGAATTTCAAACTAGATTTCATCATTTTATTCTAAAACGGTAATTAACTTCAAAAGTAAAGATATGATTTTCAGATTAAGTTAACAAAAATAATATTTTAATTAATAATATAATAATCAATGGAATAATATTAAATAATTAAATAATATTGCTATAAGCAGTGGCGAAATGAGTTTTCAAAATCCTAGAACAACATGCAGCGTCTTAGAATCTATTTACTTTCTAACGACCCAATATCTCACCTGTGTCTCAAACTTCAAGTCAAATTTTGAAGTTCTGAGATTCGATATAGTTGTTGATCTAGGTAAATAGTAAATAGTACTTGAGTAGTATCAATGAGATCTGGCAGGATAGCATTGACGATGGTATTTAATACAATCCAAAAAAATGCAATGTCCGAATTGGTTGAATTTAACGAAATCCTTTTTTATTAACAGTAACGGCCGCTCCTGTCTATACTCGTAAGTGTTCTTCCATAAATTTGTTTAATGAATTGGTCACACAAGAGCTAAATGTACGTGGTGATGCTACTGTAGCTTATGAAAAGCACAATTTACATCCCCCTTCCAATCTTGGATACACGATATCGTATATTTTATTGCCTTGCAGTAACTACTGTTGTGCCCATGGGGCACATGAACTTTCAAGACAGAAATAAGCAATATAATGCTAGCAATACATACTAACTCAAAACATGCCCGAAAGCCCAACAATTTTAAAAGTTTAAGAAGTCCCTGCGCGGTTATATGTATAATATTTCTAAGCATTGCTTATTCCACAGCAGCGCCCGCAGTTCCTGGTAAGTCTATATATAGCCGCTATCAGTAACTAATAGTACTCTTATTTTACTTCACATGACTAACCAAGTCTGTTATTTTACGTGATTTGACCTAATGACTACTATACCGCTGCAATTTCATTACAGTTATGCCAAAAGTTCCCAAGGTACTGGATCCGGAACGATCGGCCAAAAGTCTATTAATAGAGATTTGTTATAACTGCGACTGCAGGATGATCAACATGGTTCCCATCACAGTTACTATTATAGCGGGGGTTAGATTATGAAATTGTCGAAAGTTCAATGAGCCCAAGATTCCTTATGATTTTCGTGTATTAAGTATTTCATGAAGTAGATCATCGATAATGGTGCTTCTGAATTCCTAGTTTACTAAAGCAGTCAAAACCGTTGTCAATGACAGACCGCATTCGCTGCCGTATTCTGTCATAACTGTAATGACAGACTTGGGCCGTTGGCCGAAATATCAAAAGTATTTGCTGTTGCTACAAAAACAAAAACAAAAACAACGGTTTTAAAAAACCGAGTTATAAACCTTACAACATTGGACAGTTAAAACTGAAATAAAAGTTAAAATTTACGGTAGCGCACGACACGAGTGTCAAAATTGACACGTGTACGTAAAGCCGTCTGTTCTGTACGTCCGGGAGCTGATGCAGTCGGTTTACGACCGGTTCTAAATGAATGGTTATCTGCTGCATTATATAACCTGCTTCAAAATTAATTGGTTTTAACCGGTTTTTGTTGATTTAATTATTCAGACAAGTTAACAGCACATTAGTGGAAATGTAATGTTGTTATACATGATTCAACCGTCTATAAATTAATTACAAACATTAATTGGCTAAAAGAAGAACCCGGGAAATTAATTTTAAATCGCACTCATAGATAATGTACAGACTACACTGAGATAGCTTTGGTGGCTGGTCTTATTTTTTGCTCTGTGGAGCTCTCACTTGTAGTTGAAAAGCATGAACTACGTTTTAAATAAGCCAATACCCTTATGAATTACTTTTAACCCTTTGAGGGCCAAAGTCTACACGTATTGGACATATAATTTAGTCTTACATTAGTCTTAGGACCGCAAAAGGGTTAAAGTACTAGGTTAATGAGAAATGGTAGATATAAACAAAGCACTAACTGATAATACTAGATTGTAAAAAGAAAATCACCCATTTAGAAGAAAAAATACATAAACTAAAAGCAATTTTATTTGTTAGATTTTCTTTTGTGTCTAAAATATTTAAATTCTCCCAAACAATATGTTTATTGATGCTAAAGTACGTCAATAATTAATAGAAAAAAATAAATCTATTCACAAACAATGTAGAAAAGTATATTTGCTTATTTTACATAGATAGATAGATAGATAGATATAATATTATAGAAGATATTATAGTTATATCTATATAAGTAATCACACGAAGACAAAAACGAAACGGTCAACCACTAATAGGAAGATTTGAAATGGACACAGCGAAGTGATACATTCTTTATAAGCATACAACTATGTTTGGGAACATGTGCTAAATTTGCCCAAACCTATGTCAAACGAAATGCAAACTTAGTCTGACGTCTTACGACATTAAATACAATCAAATACACCCATTTGAAGTTATCAAGGTAGTCAATATACAGTATTAATTAATGTTACTTTGAATGTTCTGTACTTCAGAAACTACAGCTAGTTTTTACATGAGTTTTTACCTTTCCACTGGTGGTAGGACCTCTTGTGAGTCCGCGCGGGTGGGTACCACCACCTTGCCTATTTCTGCAGTGAAGCAGTAATGCGTTTCGGTTTGAAGTGTGGGGCAGCCGTTGTAACTATACTTGAAACCTTAGAACTTATATCTCAAGGTGGATGGCGCATTTACGTTGTGAATGTCTATGGGCTCCAGTAATCAATTAACACCAGGTGGGCTGTGAGCTCGTCCACCATAAGCAATAAAAGAAAAAGAAAAACATGACCATTACTAATGTGATTTAAAATGATCCAAGACTATTTAAAATCTTAAGCTTATTTTTTAAAACTTTAGCTCTAGTTAAAGTCTTCGTATTTCTAAAAAGCTCCATCTCCTCTGATTGCTGAGCACTAGATTGTAACTCTATTAGCGAAACATTCCCTAAGTGTATTGGTTTTCTCGTTGTCCATTTATAGAATTCGTTCACCCCTGAACGAGATACCGCATCGAGGGGCAGAATTGTAATTGTCTATCACACCCCCTTGTCACCCCTTTTGCGGAACAAAATCAGTTGTTTCTCGTTTGTTTGTCATTACAGTTCGACATGCTATGGCGTGTTCTTCAAATCGACATTTTTTTTATAAATTAAAAATTAAAGGTGGCAAAAACAACATACTATGCTATTTTAAGCTTATTATGTGTGATCGTTAAAACTAAGTCAGATGTAGAACTAAAAATATTAAGCAATGATCATTGACAGATCCAATTAATATCGTTGTCAATATGAATGTCTTTGATTTTTATAGTGCTATTGGTTTGTTATAGGTTACATATCAGTACACACGTCTCCAAATAAAGCAGAGGAACAAGCATCACAACTCAATTCACTATCCTTGCGCCATCCAACTGCTTTAGAATATCAAGGTTCGGAAGGAAGCCTTATGATCCCATCTAGTAGCCAGAGCATTGAAACACAACCATTATATATTGAAGATCAGATATCGAATGTTCTACAGTACAAGCCTGAAGTGTCTCAATATGATCACAGACCTGGGACTAGACTGACAAATAATTACCCAAAGAATATTTACCGAGGTGACGCGCCAGGTCAGAGTCAATATTTGAGTTACGGTGACACCCCATCAGCCTTGACTAAGGAAGAGACTTTAGCAGAAATTATCTATGGAAGTCAGACACAAATTGCTACAGCAACTCCACAAATTTTTGGTAACGAAATATCCAATGCCAAAGAGTATCAGTATAGTGGTGAATTAGTGCCTCCCACTGTTCCTAAAGGCCACTTAGTACCACCGCCATTGTATTCGGCTCAGATGTACCAATCACCAGTTTTTTCGCACGGAAGTCCTTTGATTCCTTCCCAGATTTTGGGAAGTCCGGTAAATGGCTGTAAGTGTTTTATTATTTCCGTACAGTCACTGTTCTACGAATCCTGTTCGTTTAATTAAATTTGAAAAATAAGTGAGATCATCTATCTCTATCAATAAAAATGAATATTTCTTTGTATGTTTGTCCTTTAAGTGTTCATGAGCTGCCATAGAAATGCTTCTGTACAAATGTGTATGTGCAGATATCGGCTATAGTGGATTGGTACGGTGGATTGCAACCGAATTTTGCTGATCAAAACCAAATTAATGTAGACTAAAATCTTGATCATATCATTCATTCGATTTTCATTTAATTTACTGTTATAAATAAATTTTTCATTGCCAGATTCTCCGAGTACCCAAATACAGATGCTTGCAAATGGAAAATTCATACTTAAATCCGGTACGTAATTACACTTCAAATTTTGAATTATCAAAAATAAACTTGAATTGAGGAAATTCTTGATATATTTTTTGCATTTCTTGATATATAATTAAATACCTCCAACTGATAGATAAACAAACCTTGGGGACAACCGCCATCTAAGACATTAACATTGCCAACACAATGCCAATTAGATTGGCTAGGAGCACATACTATGCTCGCTTTGGGCAAATATATCAATACATACAGTAAGAGGTGAATCAGAAATGGTTACAATTGTGAGTGATACTTAAGACTGGAATTTAGGATTTCAGTTATTCTATTGTCTTCTCGTTTTCCGATTATATGAGATCAAAGTAACGACAACTATAGCTGGAAGAGTCCGGCATTATATCTGTATGTACTGATTTATATATTACATAAATAATATATGATATTCTTTATATCAAATCCTCAATTCCTCCAATCCTTAATTCATTTCCATCACGTTGATATCTAATTTAAATGAAAATATCAACATTAACAGTCCTAGCATTCATGTACTTATGTGCACGAAATAGCAATATTAAACACCCTTTCTATCCAAATAATACCCTTACAAATTTCGAGGCAAAGTTACACATCCCTTGTCAAAAAGTTACTGTGTATTTTTAACAAGCGCCCAAAGGCCCGTAAACTTTCCGGACATTAAATTAAAAATGTATTTGCAACGACAAATGGTCGCCAGTTTGATACAAATCTCATTTAATCAAAATCGGTATTGGGAACAGGCTTATTTTGTAGTCAAGGGGATTTTGAAGTAGACGATACGACACTAACTGCACCGCTCGCCTCCCATGCGGTACGGTACGAACAATTATTTGGTTGATAAGCGACGTGTACATGAATGAATCCAAAAATAGCCTTATTAACTTAGAGGTTAATGCTATTTTGGAATTAAACCACTACAACTATTTGACAAAAATTGCAACGAAGCATAATTCTCGCTGTTATCAATAGTCAAATGTTAATGTGGTGCAGGAACTACATAGTGTATTACAATATTTTGAAAATGAAACTGTTACAGGTGAAGAAGCTGAAAGTGATGAAAACGAATGAAGACTATGAACTACATTCAACTAAACGACAACTTGGCAAGAACAATGGAACCGAGCCTTGTGTGAGCGTAAAGCGCTTTTGTATATAACCCAATAAAGCAAAACAAATACAAATCTCTTTTTCATTTAACGGCCGTCTGGTGTAGTGGTAAGTGACATGGTCACTACACAAGGAGGTCGCGGGTTCGAATCCCGCCAAGGGAGGATATTTGTATGATAAATATAAATGTCTTTTCCAGGGTTATGGATGTATATTAAATATATTTATGTGTATAATAAAAATCTTATATTTATTTCCGTTATCTGGTACCTGTAACACAAGTTCTTTACGAACTTATAACGGGACCAGTTAACGTGGCGTGATTGTTAGTAAATATTTATTTATTTGTTTATTTATTTATTTAGAACTAGTGAATTAAAGCGACTATGGATATTGAAAGGATTCGTCTGTCGCACACACATACATGCAACTGGGTCACAAGCTTTCGTCTTGAAGTAACAAAATCGTTAGATCTGTAAAGGGACGTGTGATTTATTTATTACATATATGGATGGACGATCTCACAGCCCAACAGACATCTACAACGTAAACGCGCCACCCACCTTGAGAAATGAGTTCTAAGGTCTCAGTAGAGTTACAACGGCTGCCCCACCCTTCAAATCGAAACGCATTACTGCTTCACGGCAGAAATAGACGAGGCGGTGGTACCTACCCGTGCGGGCTCACAAGACGTCGTACCACCAGAAATATACACATTGGTCTCTTATTTCCGTTCAACTACTTAAAAAATATTTCCTAAAACCGGTACTCTCAAATGATTTGGTTGACGAACTATGTACCTGCTCAGAGTGAAGAGCGTGTTAATGAAATCATTTCTGAAATAGTTTCACCATCCATCAGGTATCTTCGATTTCAATGTCAATTTGTTCATATTTACTTCAATACGACTCGAGATATTGAAGAAGTAATCTAAAAGTAGTAATAAATGTTCAAAACCTTGTTACAAAAATAAGAAAACCATATTATTTCTTAGTACGAACTGTAAACTTATATTACCGTACGTATAAATATTTTTACGATACGAAAAGAAATAATCCTTGATTAACAATGAAATACGATGCTATTCTACAACATATTTCTCTTAGCCGTGTGTGGTAAGTAGGGTTTATTTATTTTTTAATAAATCCAAAAAAAAAATGTTTAGACAATTTTATATTACATACTGAAGAATTTTTGAAAATAAAGATGAGACGTGATAAAGATGATGTGTCGTGATTGTCTTTATCATCGGGTATCGGCAGATTAAGGGACTAGTGGCAAACAGAAGCTGCAATTGAATAGAGCTAGATCGTGACCGAACTAGTCATTACATTTAAAAAATGCTTCGTAAATATAGACAAAAACTTCTATCACTCTATCTAATATCTAATTTACTGGTGGTAGGATGTCCTGTGAGTCCGCACGGGTAGGTACCACCACCCTGCCTTTTTCTGCCATGAAGCAGAAATAAATTTCAGTTTGAAGGGCGGGGCAGCCGTTGTATTGTTAAAAGTGAGACCTTACAACTCATGTCTCAAGGTAGCTGGCGGCACTTACGTTGTAGATGTCTATGGGCTCCGGTAACCACTTAAGATCAGGTGGGCCGCGAGCTCGTCCACCCATCCAAGCAATAAAAAAAAATAGATTTAGAACTCATTTTTCAATGAGTGGCAGTAACCTAACACCAGGTGGGGCGTGAGCTCATCCATCCATCTTAACAATGGAAAAAATATCTTATTTGTGTATTATATTCTAGTCTATATTAACTTTAATTACCATGGAACCACTGAAACCAACAAAAAGTTTATTTCTTCTTCATTATTCTAAACTATCTTAATATCAAACGGAAATCTACAAAAATGTATAATGAAACAATTTAATGTGCTAACTAAAAGAAAAAAAACATTAGATAAAACAGTTAATATTCGTGTGAAAAATAAAAAATAAAATCCTTTAAAACTTTCTAGCAGTGGAATGTGATGAGGTCTTTGTAGAATTTTGCATTATAATATTGAAGTAGTTTTATTAAATCCCTGAGCTAGCTTCACAGTGATGTCTTTTTAACATTTTTATTTGAATTTGAAGGCAGTTGCGCTTTGTACTGAAAGTTTACTGGCTAATAGTAACACGTAGGCCACAAGAATAGGTAATATTGTTTATTTAGGGAATATGAAAATGAACTTGTGTTACTGATATGATAAAATCTAAAAAAATATATAGTTTTAAAACCTTACTTGAATTGTAAGGTTCACGCATGTTCATACCTCATTATTTCGAATGATAAGATAGCCGTTCAAAATAATTCGAGGCTTTGAACTTACATCAGGATGAACGGTGGAATCATGTTTTAGTATCTTTAACTTCTGATAACTCCATAATAGCAGACAAACCGCAAACTATATCAGTATGGTTATAAAAATATGACAGAAATAAAATAAAAAAAAGTGGCTTTTAAAAAAAAACACACATTTTAGGAATTTTACAGACGAAATGTCAAAACGATGCCCTAACCTTGACCACTCTGTACCTTCAAAACGTCGACTCAATGAAAAACATAGCGGAATTCAATGACGCCCAGCACCGAGGGCCGGATTGGTACGACGACGATTCCTCTGACTCTGATGAGGGGAAAAGCGATTTAGAAAGCGGCATAACTGACACCAGCAGTAGCAGCATGTGAGGAGACTTATCCATTTACCAAAATTTAAATTAAAGAACCTATATGTAATACTGACTAATTTAACGATAGTAAATTACGGAACGATAGCCACTACTTTTTGTAGGACTTGCCAAACAGCATATATTTTCAATGCTCGTAGTAATGCTGGTATTTTTGTCAAGTTATTTAAGTGATCCTCGATACACTCTACGCACGAACTGACCAGATTCTACGTAATTCTGTGCTAAGGTCTAAGTTAGAACTTGGTCTACAAAATTTCTCCCTTTAAACCTCTTTACCAGTTGTCTCTTGTGATAAGATAATAAAATATTTTGATATTTTGGATAAATATAATAGAAATCACAAAACTTTGTTAGTCATAGATCAGAAATGAACCCACTTTACAACATATCAAAATTCAAACCATTAACACCCTGAGAAATGCCTTTCATGCCGCTGATTAGTAAGACCTCCAAATCAGGAATCAGAGTCGCTCATCAAAAAATTAAGCAAATGAATCCCTGATGTTTCGATTATGTCTGGGTCTCGTTTTTATGTTAAATTTCTTCTTGAAATCAGAAAATTAATTATTAATTAACTAATAATGATCATTTAGATCTTCATCGTCTAGTTCTTCAAGTAGTACATCATCAGAAGCTTCATCTGTTGAGACAAAAGAACGGAAATCAGCGTAAGACAACTATACATATCCTAATTTTGTTTTCTATTTTATGAAGATAAAATCAAATTCGAATATAAGTCGAATTAAGTCTTCACATTAGCTTTAATTGATCCTAGACGATTTTTATTGACAGTGTGGTGTCTGTCACAATCACAGCATACTTTTAGCATAGATGACCAGAAACACGCACCGCTCCTTTATTTTTCACTGATAATGAAGGCTCATAGATTTTAAAGAATAAATGCAACCTTATTTTAATAAGTGAATTGTATTGAACTTGTGAATTAACTATAGAATTTCAAAATATGTTTGAATCTCTCCAGGGAAAAACTTTATCGAAAGTGCGTTTCATGTCCTACCGATATGCTAAAAGAATATAAAAACATTGGAATCAGATGGATCTGTGGTGCATACCAGCGAGCCCGGAGATCCTTTAAGAGCGAATGTATGATGCGGTATCGGAATTGCCAAGATGGTACCAGTAAGTATTAGGATACGATTCAAAGACTTCTGGCTGGTGATAGGACCTCTTGTGAGTCCGCACGGGTAGGTACCACCACCCCGCCTATTTCTGCCGTGAAGCAGAAATGCGTTTCGGTTTAAAGGCTGAGGCAGCTGTTGTAAGTATACTGAGACCTTAGAACTTATATCTCAAGGTGGGTGGCGCGTTTACGTTGTAGATGTCCATGGGCTCCAGTAACCACTTAGCATCAGGTGGGCTGTGAGCTCGTCCACCCATCAAAGCTTTAAAATATATAAAAAACTTCCCACATTTTCAAACAACCTTACGGCCCATTTGGCCTTAAGCCATGGATCGAAACCACAGTCATCAATAATGTCGGTGATTATTGCATTTAAGTCATATATAATATATATGTATGTATCAATTTTGCATGAATAATATTTTATATAATATGTTTCAGTGTTCGTCAAAATATACGACCACCGCTGTAAGAATGATACGTATCACGGAAGACATTGGTTCTATGATTATAAAGTTTGATCTAAATATTAAATACTTTTAATGTTTTCCTTTTTTGTTTTTCTTCTAATATTGAGTATTTTCCTTTTTCCACTCATGGCACCCAAGTTTTATGAATTCCATGAGTTTCGGCTACTAAACAGGTCCAGCAAGGAATTTAACATTCGTAGCCATTGCAGACAGGTGACACTCAGTTAACAGCAAACTAAATACTTAACAGTAAGTGGTCATGCCGCGCCAAAAAATATCACACGTCGCATGAGCGCGAATAGCTCTCAAAGACCTTTATCCACTAAATTTTCGAGACCCAAAGCGTCTGAAATTAGGAAAGCTCTCCCAGTTCATTAAGTATTTAAGATTAAGCTCCCTCTCCTTAATGGGGGTTGGACTTAAATAAATTACAAAACAAGTGCTGCAAGGAATACAAATGTGCATTATAAAAATTTATAACTACCCTCAGGATAGACAGAATATAAATAAATTGAAAAGAATATTATTGTTTTAAAAAATGGAAGTTTTTTATTACACTGTTGAGACAAAGCTAATAATCGTAGGGCCCATCTTTTTAGGCACAGAAGCACGATATGTACACAATACCCGGTACTAAATGGTCAACAGAGCTCATAGATACAAAATGAATGCTGCGGCCACATTCGACATTAAGCGGTAGGCAGCGGCTTGGCTCTGCTCCTGGCATTGCTGAAGTCCACGGGTGACGGTAACCACTCACCATCAGGTGGGCCATAAGCTCGTCTGCCTACAAGGGCAATAAAATAATAATAATAATAATTCAGGGACCAATCCACAGTCTCCAGCGGTTAGATCAGGGATATTTTATCATCAAACCGGGACATTGACTTCATCGCATGCTCAGACAGATGGCTTAGTATTAGGCATAAAAAAATTAAGAAATTGTAATAAACGACTTTTAGAAATGCAAGAAAGATGTCGTAAAGTCTATTTTGAAGCTTCGATCTCATATTGCAAGATGGGCAGCCATATGTAACATACGCGGGGCTTTTTTTTTATTGCTTAGATGGTGGGTGAGCTCACAGCCCATCTTGTGCTAAGTGGTTACCGGAGCCCATAGACATCCACAACGTATATGCGCCACCCACCTTGAGATATAAGTTCTAAGGTCTCAGTATAGTTACAACGGCTGCCTCACCCTTCAAGCCGAAATGAATTACTACTTCACGGCAGAAATAGGCAGGGCGGTGGTACCTACCCACGCTGACTCACAAGAGGTCCTACCACCAGGGGCTGCGGTTACCACACTAGCGCCGTAAGCTCATCTGCTCATCTTTACAATAAGTATATATAAAATACAGTCTTCATTGAAAACTACATACAGAACGCTCCAGCGTGACTATCCTTGGATAAACAAAATCAACTCATTTCAGTCGAAAGGCTCGCGCGAGGTTTTATTTTTAGTTGCTGTTTTTAAAAACCGAAGTGAAGCGTTTGCTTAAACCAAATAAATTATAATTAAATGGACTAAAGATTGAAATAAAGTTGAGGAATGATGCTACAATGAATTGTGTTACTAAAAACCATTTGAAAAATACCACTCATGATGCCGATTTAAATCCGACATCGGCGAAGAATCTCATATGAATCACAATAATTCTACTGCTATAACTCGAAAACAATAAAATAATTCGACATAAAACAAAATAAAACTACACTTTCTAGCGAATATCGAATGTCGTAAATCTACGAGAATCAAAGTAATATAAGGTGAAGTGCAAACGTAAAGTCACAATCCAAGCTTTAGGACACACTAAAATCACTCTTCTAACCCAGGACTGAAAAATCGGTTTTCTTCAAACAACTATGTGGATATAATCCTTCATGACGCTGCATAAATATACGAAATATTTTACAAGTATTTTATAGAATTTCCGATAAACAGCTGTTGTTTTAGTTTTAATAATATTTAAAGAAAAAAATGAGATTTGGTCAATTTTATTGTTTAACTGTATTTGTAACGTGTAAGTTATCAACTTCTGATTATTCATTGTGTGGTATATGATTAAGGATAATTTCAATTATGTACATGTAGTATCGACATCGATTTTGAGTCAAAAGTCCCAGCCACATCAACACTAACATAATAAGTATTTAAATGTAGCTAAATATGTAGTTTAACTGGAATAATTTAAGATTTTGCCCTCAAAGGCAGGGTAGAAATAAGCAAGATGGCGTACGAATATCCAACTATTAACCATAGACATCAGTCCATTATCAAAGGCAAGCTTAACTAACTCTTAAGTAATAGCCAAACCGCCGGATTATTGCCATTATGACAAGAATTCCGCCTTGAATGGACGTAACAACTTGGCATTAGATGGGGTGACTGTGCAGCCTAGTAAGGCCGCATATTCTCAGAAGCACGAGTGTCTGGCTAGGCTAGTATTCCTGTTGACAATAGTATCCGCCTAATAACCGGACGAGTGGGAAATTAACTGTATATTTCAGTCAATAAAATTAACAGTAAAAACGATTACAGATATTTTAATAAGCAACTCACCTGTAAGCAGCGATGAAGAAATATTGAATTTAAAAAACAAGAAACTTAACAAGGATCGATCCACGTCCTCTTCATCAGGAGAGTGGCACGGTGAGGCACGCTAAGATATTCTCAATATTCTGTGGTAGCCAGGAATACTAAGTATATTAAAGTGGTCACCAAGCTAATAAAAGCTTTTGAAGCAACTGTAGTTATACTGTAAAAACGGAGACCTTAGAACTATATCTCAATGATAACTCAAGGTAAGTGGCGGAATTTACGTTGTAGATGTCTATGGACTCCGGTTACCACTTCACACCAGGTGGGCCGTGAGTTCGTCCAACCATCAAAGCAATAAATAAATAAAAAACTCTAATACGTTTTCTGCTATCTGAGAAGCCACGGGGCGTTCAAAATATATTATTTCAGATGATCATTTTTTATCAGAAATATTCATGGTCACTGCTTGAACTTCTCTCGTACTGGCACATACATACCGCCAGTGGCAATACAAACTGTACAAAGTTTCACTTGATATAACAAAAGACGGCAAACGCATATAGGATGAATTAGCAAAATGAAACAGAAGCAACAAATATTCTATTTAAATTGAGAGTTATTGCCTGAGCGCCCGTTGTACCACGAGAACCAGGTTCGTTGGGATCAGACTATATATCTTCTTAAAGATTCTTCTTTGGTATTCGAAGTTTTGGTGGATTAGTTATTGTAATATATGTATGTTTCTGGTACCATACCCACAACACAGGGGAAAATCAACAGACAACGATTATTGGTTTCAGATGAAGACGACAGTGATAGCGCGGAATCACTCAAGCTGAGCGGATCGGAATCATCCTCGTCCACATCGGATGAAACGAGACACAAATATAGCAAAGAACGTTTGAGCTGGTTCGTCCAGACCTAAATTTTTTTTATTACCCTTGTAGGAAGCGAGCATACGGCCCCCTGATGGTGAATTAAGTACTTTCCACAACCCTAATTTGAAGGACATGTCATAGCGCTCGGGAAACACCGTGGATCGGAGCTCATTCCAAATTATTATTTACATTTTTTTTAACTGCTGAAGATGCCAAGAAAATGTCATGTTTCTCTTTTTTTATTACTTTGGTGACTGGACGAACTCGCGATCGCTTGGCGCTAAGTCGTAAGTGGTGTTACCACAGTCTATACACGTGAATCCCTTGAAATATGAAGTCAAACTCTCAATTGTATTGTATAGTCCTTCAAGCTGGAATCCACAACTGTTTCCCGACAGAAAAAGTAGCACAGCGGTACCCGCCAGTGCGAATTTGCAAGAGACCTATTGTAAATAACCACTAACTGGTAAGATAGTCTTACCTGTCTGCGTGATTTGAACACCGACATGGTCGCATCGCTTGGGTACACCGGGCGTCTTAAGGTTTAAGCCAAGATAAGTTCGGAAATTCGAGATTGTCACAGTGCCAACGAATCATAGAACATAGAACTGAGAAGGTTCTCAAAGTTGAGTTGGTTATTTAAGAACCATAATATGTTAAGTGTACATTTTATAAATTTAGCTGGGTCTAATTTTTAGTTATTCTTACAATAAGTATCCTGTTATATATGTCTTTAATCTGTAAAGCGCCAATCAAGTTGAATAATTTAGGAGACAATGGCACCGCCAATGCACACCATGCCCCGAAGACATGGTCAAGAAATGGAAGGATCGATCCATCAGGTGGATCTGCGGTGCTTATCAACAAGCGCGAAGGTCATTCAAGAGTGTGTGTATGATGCATTACAGGAACTGCCAGGATGGTACCAGTTAGTATCATAATCTTTTTAGCTTATATTGCAAAAGTAATCTGAAAAGTCACAGCTCAAGCCTTGGGCAAGATAATGTTTTTTTTTTAAATCTGCATATTTCATTGATATCTTTTGTTTATTGCTTAGGTGTTAAATACTTACCGTAGCCCATAGACATCTACAACGTAAATGCCGCCACCCACCTTGAAACGTGCGTTGTAAGGTCTCACTTTTAACAGTACTGCTTCATGGCAGAAATAGGCAGGGTGGTAATACCTATTCATGCGGATACACAAGACGTCCTACCACCAGTAATCTAATTCATTATGTTCTTCGAAAAATATTTTAAAGAGAACATGAGCTCACGGCTTACATCTTGTTAAGTGTTTACAGAGGTCCAAAATACTACAGAGATACGATTGATCGAGAACAAAGATGAGATGCGAGAAAAGACGCGTTGCAGAAAGTTGAATTATCTGAAAGTCCCGGAGATGCAAGCGCTGTTTGCTTGACTATTGTATTCATAGAGGTCCTTCGCCACTTCACATTCCTCTCGAACAATCAGTCAAATTAACTCAATAGACACAGTATTTTTTTAAAAGTCAATGTAGCATGTCAGTTCGGCGCCCGTCTTTTCGCTAATCACGAATATTTTCCAGTGTTCATAAAGATCAGTGATTACCGCTGCCAGAACAACACCGAGCACGGCGACCACTTCTTCTATGACTACCACGTGGTGCTGTCGGATGATTCCGACTCCGATACCTCGCGACTCAGTGAATCGGATTCGTCGAGCGACAGTGTGCAGTTTGATTAGGAAGATGTCGGTAGATTGGGGGAAATAAATTGTTCTGTCTAGCTAAATGTGTAAACCTTTCCTTACTTTGTTGGCCTTACCAATTCACCTACTTTGAAATAAACAGTTTGAGAAATATCCATGGCATCCGTTGTAACTATACTTGAGACATTAGAACTTGTATCTCAAGGTGGGTGGCGCATTTACGTTGTGAATGTCTATGGGCTCCAGTAATCATTTAACACCAGGTGGGCTGTGAGCTCGTCCACTCATCTAAGCAATAAAAAAAAAAAAACAAAAACAGCATTGTGAGGTTTGGAATGAAACATCAGATGGTGCGTGAAGCCTGTCTAACCATCACCCTTCGAATGTAAGGTCAATTCATTTACTATCTCTTTGGGGGCAAATCACACCCCCCAACCCCTCCCACATGAAGAAACCATTAATTAAATCAACACGTCCAATGAAATCATACATAACATTGAACATCATTCATCAAAGCCATTATCTTCGGCTCATAAATCCGTGTGACGTCACACTTCCATTAATCCCTTCGCTGTGTAATTTGTCAGACAGACAGACAGACAAGAGGTTGTTACACCGAGTGCCACATCAGCGCATTATCGCAAACAATTCTGACCTTTATATCATCTGTACAAATGTATTATTTTTGCTAATGATTATAGTACAATTTTACATAATGAGATTTACGTGGAGACAGATCGTATTGTCTGTTTACTTTACCTTAATTTGGGGCTGAATTGATGCGATAGCGAGTGTACATGAAAGCCACTATTTGTATTGGTGATATACCTATAGTTTGTTTGTCAAAATTAAGAAAGTGTAGAGTCTATCAAGAGTCGTAGAATTAAATTTTTTTTTATTGCTTAGATGGTTGGACGAGCTCACAGCCCACCTGGTGTTAAGTGGTTACTGGAACCCATAGACATCTCAAGTATAGTTACAACGGCTGCCCCACCCTTCAAACCAAAACCCATTACTGCTTCACGGCAGAAATAGGCAGGGTGGTGGTACCAACCCGCTTGAACTCACAAGAGGTCCTACCACCGGTAATTACGCAAATTATAATTTTGCGGGTTTCATTTTTATTACACGATGTTATTCCTTCACCGTCGAAGTCAATCGTGAATATTTGTTGAGTACGTATTTCATTAGAAAAATTGGTACCCCGCCTGCGGGATTCGAACACCGGTGCATCGCTTCAACACGAATGCACCGGACGTCTTACCCGTTAGGCCACGATGACTACAAATTGTCAAAAATAATGTAATCTAATCTCACGTTTTGAATTTTATTATTTGCGACTGTATTTGTGGTTATGGAAGGCTGAAATCTAAGTCGTTGACATTTGAATACTGTGCTTAATACCGGCAAATTGTTCTACAAAAATATTTCTCGAGATTTACGTTTATTTACATACAGAACGAACTAACTTTGATAACTTTAATATGATAACAGAATCACATGTGTTCGATATTTAAGATTGGGTATTTTGTTATTTCAATGGCCGCGCACAAAATAAATATTTGGAATTAATTTGTTTTTGTCTAGCGAATATTTCGATTGTGTACCAAGGGAGAAAAGTTGGACATACAAGACATACTTTGACTTGTTATATGTAGATATACGCCAAAGTAACTATTCCACGCGGACGAAGTCGCGGGCAAAAGTTTATTAATATTTTATCTCATGTTTTTTTTTTTCATAAGCTGACTAAAAGGTTTTCCATATGTACCGTGTTACAAGTCACTAAGGCGGTATAATACACATATTAGCATATTGTACCTCTTCTAAGGCTCGCCTCGTTAGAACCGTCGCTGGAATGTTTGAAGGCCAACGCGCAGTGATAGTAGAAATTAATAAAACTCGTAGGGAATGGGCAGATGAAACGTGAAATTAGTTATTTGCATATTTTTCCTTTCCCCCTTAGTTCAGGAGATTACTTTCGAATTTGTTTACTTGCGGGTAATGTAATGGAAAATATTGTTTTAGGTCTAGGACCGACAGACATTATGACACCGACACACGAGTGGGCACTCAACATCTCCTAACCCATGCATCAGTCCGCTGAGTTTCTCGCCGGATCTTCTCAGTGGGTCGCGATTCCAATCCGGTAGTAGATTTATTCGCGAAGCAATTGGCAATTGCTCTTGAGTTGTTAGGTCTCCTTCGGACGCGCTCGGGCAGTTGTTAGCAAATCCCACCCCTCCTGGCTGAGCCTTTGCTCGCCCACCTGTCCTGGTGAAGCTGGAAAGGCCTACGGNATGCATCAGTCCGCTGAGTTTCTCGCCGGATCTTCTCAGTGGGTCGCGATTCCAATCCGGTAGTAGATTTATTCGCGAAGCAATTGGCAATTGCTCTTGAGTTGTTAGGTCTCCTTCGGACGCGCTCGGGCAGTTGTTAGCAAATCCCACCCCTCCTGGCTGAGCCTTTGCTCGCCCACCTGTCCTGGTGAAGCTGGAAAGGCCTACGGGCCACCAGTAATCTTTCAATCACAAAATAAAAACTCAACATCTCGCTATAGTCATGTCTTGAATTCTTAGATGTCCTGTCTGTCGGTGTGCGCCCTCATCAGGCAGACTGTTACAATCAAACCGGCAATTGAAACCAGCTTAATAGAAATCGTTTCGCTAATGGTACCTATAGCGTATTGAAGACAAACACGAGTAGGTCTCATGATCCTGTTTTTTTCTGTCGCGAATCAGTAATGCTGTATTTTCAGCTATTGTTATTATTATTACTTTAAAAATAGACATCTATACACATGGATGGAGTGTGTGAATGATGATATTATGAGAAAGAGAAGAGTGAGTGTTGAGATGACGGCTGATAAAAGAGAATGGAATATAAAAAGTCGCTGTCCCGTTCCACTTAGTGGGATAAGGTGGAGACAAAGAAGAAGATTACCTTAAAAATAGTATTGATACTTCGATCTCATATCTGAAAGTGGGTGTGTTTATTCCCATTATGATGTCTATGGACTCCAATAATTCTTACATCAGGTGGACCATTAGCTCGATCAATCATGTGCACAATAATAATAATAATAGCTGAGTTTGTTTGTCCCACAGCGCCCATATTATAACTGACAAATAGACACAGTCGATTCCCGAATAAGGTTTTTAGAAGCAAATCAAACAAATGTTTGTTCTGTGTATTAAATTGCAACCTCCGTGACTCTCTCGTGAATCTCCCCTCTCCCTCTGTCCCTTAAGACATCCGATTATTTTATAGGCGATAAGAATCCACAAACTACAACCCTAAGCTAATGTCGAATTATAAAACCCTAATAAGACCAGGTAATCACCCCGTAATCAAACTACGTGAAACCGAAATTAATCAGAGCGAATCATTTAATTGACCCCCGGGGTGATCCCGGATAATTTAATCACCTTGACGCTGCCAATCAGGCCCGGCCCCGGGGACTACACGAGCGGACGATTGCCTGGCTCTACAGCATACACAATAAAATGAATATTTTTATTTTTATTATTACATGTAAATGTCTACCTACATTACATACATCAAATCCCAAATTATATATTATTATGTGTATTTAAATTATTTGTGCAGCGAATCATTCGTGTATTCCAGTTTATAAACTAAGCTATCAAAGTACAATTAAGTTCCGCTAATAACTTAACATCACGTAGGCCGTGAGTTCATCTGCCCCTCTACATAAAAAAAGGCAGTGGCTTCGAACTTATAACAGTGCTTGTTTACGTCCAGTAACGATAATACCCTTGCCACAGGAATAGGCAAATAAAACCAAACTGTTAACACCATATCAACACACAATATCGTCAGAAAGTGACCGGCCCATTCCCATAACGCGGTAACAGTACGACACGTCTCCCAATAACCGCTGCAATGTCCAATAACGGTTCAATAACTGGCGCACGTGTCGTTCGCACGTGTCACTTGTATATTGCGTACGATGTACATAAAGGCTCGACTTGGGACAAAGTCAGGAAAAGCTTAAAATCGTCTTATTCTTTGTGCCGTTTGAGCTTTGATTGTCAAGGCACGATAAGACTCTATACACATAGTGTTAACTTTTCATAAAAAGTTTGACTGGGTTTTTTGAAACTTCAGAAAAGCTTGGATTTGTATCCGAGATTCCACTTCACGTTATACATAATATATTTCTCGAAAATCGTTCTCAAATCGTACTTAGATAAAAGATGACAAATAGTTACACTTACAGATGCCAGTTTAAATTCGATTCTGCCGCGTTTCTTACCTGAAAGCAAAATATTTCAAAATAAATAATTGAGTTAGACAGAACACGAGAAATAGAAACAGGTTATGTCTATGTTTACTGGTGATAGGACCTCATGTGAGTCCGCACGGGTAGGTACCACCATCCCGCCTATTTCTGCCGTGAAGCAATAATGCGTTTCGGTTTGAAGGGTGGGGCAGCCGTTGTAACTATACTGAGACCTTAGAACTTATATCTCAAGGTGGATGGCGCATTTACGTTGTAGATGTCTATGGGCTCCAGTAACCACTTAACACCAGGTGGGCTGTGTGCTCGTCCACCCACCTAAGCAATAAAAAAAAGATTAGTTCATATCGAAGTGACAAAAGCTAATAATATCATTAACACAGACGACTATAATGGCACAATTATGATAAAAAGGCGTTTCGTTAGAGGTTAAAGAGTAAAAAGCCGCAGTTAAACTTCATAGTGTGTATCATCTCGAGATACTTACCAGCAGGTGGATAATAAGCTCATCTAATAGAAACAACAAATTATTGCAAACTATTGCGACATAGTCACAAATTTCATTTGCGGCTTTGGTGAGGTCACCGGTTGCGCAAATTTGATTTATGACAAGCAATTATTATTGTGTACTTGCTGCTTCAGTAACTCACATAAAACAAGGTATTTGCATTAAAAATAATAACCTAAGCATTTTTTTTGGGCTTCCTCTGCCCCTCCCTGCCTACACGTGGGGCATTACCGTTATTTTTATGGCAGCACAGCACATAACGAGCCATAACCGTAACGTGACATCTGTAGGGAGATGCGCGTCGGAAGCGCACACCGTTACGATTTCATATAAATAATTACGTAAATATTGCTTGGGTCCGTGAGTTTGGGATAATTTCAGTCGATAAAGCTTGACGATTTTATTTCATTAAGTCATCTATACAGAGTTTGGGTTTCCTCTAGCTTGCTACCTAACTTCATATATTACTTCCCGGATAGCAGCGTTCTACGTGAATACTAGCACCACTGCAATAAACGGCTTGGCTATGTCCTTAGCTTTGCTAATGTCCATGTGCGACGGTGACTACTTACCATTGGGATACAGCCCACTGAGTTTCTCGCTGGATCTTCTCAGTGGGTCGCGTTTCCGATCTGGTGGTAGATTCCGCGAAGCACTGCTCTTGCTAGGGCCAGTGCTAGCAGCACTCCCGGTTTGGACCTTGTAAGCTCACCTACACGTCAAGCTTAGCAAGTCTCAGCATAGGTAAGGGAACAAAAACCGTTGGGTTAGCCGTGTGTCTGTGAATCAGCGCACTCACAACTAGAGCTCATGAGTACCACAACGTGGACGTGAATCTCACGCTAAGACAGGTGAGAGTCTGAATGGCTTTAGTGCTATGGCTGCCCTGTCCGGAATCGTTTGATGCCGCTTAGATCTTCGTCATCATTCGCACAGATAAAATGATAGATACTAAAAATGTTACACTTTCTGTTTCGTTCTAAATTGTTATTCCGCATCGGTGTAACAGCCCCCCGAGGACCATTAAATAAATGCGCCGACCTCTCCTCCGTATTCATTATTCGTACCTTTGTTTTGTACGTTTACTGCATTCTTTTGACCGCATTTCATTTCTTAACCATAAGTTTAAATTCCGATCTCTTGAGTGAGTGACCCTCAAATTTAAAACTCCGTTTTAAGAAGTCTACCTTGTAGCGGTCAGGTTCTGGAACGTAACATTCAAAGCCGCGGGAAAAATGATCACTGGATGACTTACGTTGTGGATGAAGTGTTATAAACTATACCAACCATGTATGTGCTTACACCTTACAATCCACTACAATAATATTTACTTCGTGTTTTTCGTGAGGCATCAGCTCAAACTCTAACTACACCATATTAGTCTGACCCGACCTGGACTTTTTATACGAAATAGTTTGTGTTAAAAATAAACTGTCTAAGTTCAGCTAAATAGATAAATTAATTGTGCATAGCAAACTTGCATAGCTTTTGTCGCGGGCTTTGAGCGCGGAGACCGAATCAAGAAATTCCGTAACGAAAATAAAACCTAACACGCCCCACTCCGCCTACCATGTAGCTAGCGTTCGACACATTCACACGTTGCACTTGTGTAGTTTTTGAGAATAAGCGCGCGGCGTGACGTCGCACAGCATGCGCATTGTGAAAAGTCTGCTCATCTCTCTCTGGCGCGGTCTAGCTTATGAGTTTGAAGGAGACAGTTAATGTTTTGCTTTTGTTAATATTTATAAATATAGCGTGGTACCCGAGTGCCACACGTGTTTTTTTTAAAGGGAAAAGCGCTAGTGTTTAAATAGAAAGTAGTTGTGCAAGGTAGTAGTGATGTACCTACTTTACTCTAGTGTAAAGTAGTGCGGTAGTAAAAAGAGAATGATAAAATCATCTGCAACGAATTGTCAGAGTACTTCCCATAGAACACAATTGAAGACTCCTGAACAGATCAACTGACATATATGATGGTGACATAGTCATAGCATTATCTATTGAGAAGTATAGTTTCTATACAATGCTCCCATAATTAAAAACCGCAATATCCTACCAACACTATCTGAAGACATAAAATTTTAAAGGCAAATCTATGTTGATTTCGTACATTGTAAAAAACTTTGAACGTTGAAAATTCAGCAGTGCACCCGTGATTTCTGAACAGATCTCGTCCAACCCAGCTTTAATACCTACCCACTTTAGTACAAGGGACTTAAGGCATGGGTGTTGGCGAGCTACGACAAATTAACAAAGTTTTACTTTCACACAATACATTTTTTACATCTTTTGATGTTTGGATATTTAATTTTGTTACTTAAGAAGATTTTAATGAAATTTCGCATCAAATAGTTGCATGGGAAATAACCTAGCGCGGGCAATGCCGGGTAAATCTGCTATAATAAGTACGGCTGTGTGTTCGATGGTTCGTAACTTTACGTTCAAACAGATCTACAAGGCGACTGGCACTGGTGAAATTTTCAGTTCAGATATATGAACAAGCAGTTTCCTTTAACATAAAAATCTGAAATGCATAAGATTTTTAGTATGGAATAGCTAAAATATATCAACAGCAGTAGTAGTAACAAATTTGCAAAACAAATCTATCATTGAAAACGATGATATAAAATTATTATTTGTTTTCTAAGAACGCGAAACGCTCATAAATTGTGCCGCGTCCCGTTTGTCAGTAGAAAGGTGTTCTCATAAATATTTTATGCGATCCAGGAAGCGAGTGGCTTGTTTTTAACGTCTTATAGATCGCGCGGACATGACGAGACGTTCTGTGACATGATTTTGAGAATAAAATGCCCTTTCAATAATGACCTCATCATGTTTCAAGGGAAATTCGGTGAAAATCCACTTGAGTCTGACTTGGATATGACGTTGACCTAGAGCAGCACCATCACACCAGAAAACAGGCAGCATAGAGCTCTAAGTATCATACAAATACACCACGATTCTCAACCTGCACTTACTGGTTTCGAGGAGTTCTATGAGCTCTTCTTACAGGCCGATAACATGCCTATTTTTGCCGCGAAACTATCGTGAGTTACATTTTCATGAAAGCACACATTATTCATAACGATTGCGAATTTCATCTCATGTTTCATCACGAGATCTAGGATTCGCGTCATGGTATCGATTAGTTTTCAGCAGCTATTGAAAAGGCGATCAAATTACGTAAGTAATGCGACTGCAATGCTGGCAGCCAACCGCAACAAATACCGAAAACACTTTACGTTACGTGAACCATAATATTATTTTCAAAAAAGGTCGCCGAATCGCCCCTCACTATACCTACTAGAACAAAATCGGCGAAAAAAGGTCAACACTCAAAAGAGTTCAATCCTGTCTAAACTTAAGAAGATTGTGACAAAAATTAACCATCTTGATGTGAAAATCAACGACTCAGTGACCATTGTATAACGACCGTCTGGTGTAGTGGTAAGTGACATGGTCACTACACAAGGGGGTCGCGGGTTCGAATCCCGCCAAGGAAAGATATTTGTATGATAAATATAAATGTCTTTTCCAGGGTTATGGATGTATATTAAATATATGTATGTGTATAATAAAAATCTTACATTTATTTCCGTTATCTGGTACCTGTAACACAAGTTCTTTACGAACTTATCACGGGACCAGTTAACGTGGCGTGATTGTTAGTAAATATTTATTTATTTATTTATTGTAAATATAGAGAGAGCATATTCCAAATTTTCAATTTCATCTCTAAGGTTAAGCCTTCGAGCTTGACTAGTAACCAAGTTGTATATCATTAGAATACCACTATATGTCATGATACAATAATTATATTTACTCAACGGATTCTAGTACAATGTTTGTAAGGAGAGCACGCTCATGTGCAGTGAGCTGGTGTTGCCAACTGCACAAAACAATAAACCAGTGTTTCACTGTTCCTATTCTTGATTGCCATATTGTTAGATTACTACACACTCCACGGTGTTTCCCGAGCGCTATGACATATCCTACTTCAAACGAAGCTTGTAGAGAGTACTTTACGATAAGCAGCGGTTTGACTCTGCCCCTGGCATTGCTGAAGCCCATGGGCGACGGTAACCACTCACCATCAGGTGGGCCGTATAATCGTCTGCCTACAAGGGCAATAAAAAAACACACACACACACTTTTTTGTTAATATACTACAGTAAGTTCTAAGGCCTATGATACGTATGTACGTAGGTATAATACAATTACGATATAGAAGCGTGAATATAGAGGGTTTGTAGAATAGAATACTCGTTTGTATAATAATTATAATTAAAACACACACCTCATGTCATTATCTTAAGACGGTAGGTTAGGTTTTAATGTCAATAGTAGTACAATATTGCAATGTCATATTAGTCAAACAATAAAACAGAGAGAGGTCCAAATTATTTTTTATGTAGTCGAATTTACAAATAAAAACTATTGTAGTATAGATTCAATTTCAACATTACACAGCCAGCGCCACTGGGCGCTATAGTATTTCGATCTACATGATTCTACGTTTATCGAAACATAAAGCTTGCAACCCCAAGTCGGAGAGCTCATAAATATTTTATAGAGGGCGCCACGTTCCAGTTTCATCCCCTAAATAGGTTACACGGCTGACAGACCGCTCTTATGATTTCAGATGTTACAAGCTTTACGTATAAACGTGCTCAGTATTGCTCTCTACCTCAAGTTAGTCAATAACCACCGAAGGCTGGCGAGTGTTTCTTGTGTTTCCCACAGCCGCGGCCGCACGAGATGTGTCCATGTTGTAAAATAGTGACTGGTTAAGTGAATATGGAAATAGATATTCGAATTTCTTAATTATTTTAATGCTATCGCGTAATAAATATCAAACCGATAAGAATTATTTGTATGTTTTTTTTCCTACCTCTGCTAATAGCCTTGAGAGGCTATTTCAACTTCGCCCTAACATGTAGGTAAGCTCATGGGGCACAGACCTGACGACGTTGCTAAAACGAACCCTAGCAAGAGCCTGAGAAGATCCGGCGAGAAACTCAGTAGGCTGTGTCTGTGGGTTAATTTACTCGTCGAGATCTTCGTCGCAAGCGACGGGTTCGACGGGAATGATGACCCGTTTATATGTAATTACTGATGCTAGTACTTATTGTGTGTTTCACATGCGTTTTGAAAGGCAAAATTGTTATTGTACAATGTAGTTTAGATTTCGGCTTCGTATCTCAAGATGGACTAATACTAAAAACGACCATGAATGTATTGAAGTGAAAATTATTTGGCGCGTTGAGTTTAAAATTTAACTCGCGATAGATTCGTTACGGCTAGAGAGAAAAAATACAATTTAGGAAGAGAGAAAGTGAGAAAATAGACAGAGCGTCTCGCGAACTACTCGACCGTGGAGGAGCTGGATCGTTTCTCTTATACACAGTATTCCCTATTAGAAGAGAAATGTGATTTAAGGATGAAAAATGAAGTAAAACCACAATACTACACACCGGAAATGAAGTTTCACTTCTTTCACGTACACCAAGTTGCACGCGGACCGTTTTTGGGAACGAAGTTCCTTATGGGACGATGCGGACGTTGATGGACGATCCGAGACTTCTCATTTCGAGAATAGTTCTCTCACGACCAGCCTCGTATCGTGAAGGCATCGACGCTACCAACACTCGCTCCTGTTTCACATTCAGACATTATTCCTACTGATGTTAACTCGTGTGGAACGATAGTTTAGTGATGTGCTGCCTGATCTCATTGCTTATTTACTTATCGATAAAATTCATCGTCGCTTGGTGTAAAAACGTAAAGAGTAAATTTCAATCATTAGGGACTTTTGTTAAAATTATAACAATTTTTGGAACGAAGTTCCTTATGGGACGATGCGGAGGGGTACCTTAACCGGGAAAAATGTCCGTAACGTAAGATTTTTATTAGTAATGCACACAGTGTACGACTTAACTTTGTAATAACGTACAAAAGGTAACATATTTTTTTATCATTCATTGACCACGATCTCAGAGCGTTCGTTTGCGCAATACACTAACTCTCAGGCAAACAACCGTGAGTGAAGTGTACCACAATAAGTTCGCATGTTACCAAATGACCGTGGGTTGTTGCGAAACCTCCAGTTTTATTTTCTTTATATCTTGAATGGAACTTAAAATTAATCACTACATAGTATAAAACAAAGTAGCTTTCTCTGTCCCTATATCTGTCTGTCCCTATGTATGCTTAAATCTTTAAAACTAAGCAACGGATTCTGATGCGGTTTTTTTAATAGATAAAGTGATTGAAGAGGAAGGTTTACATGCATAATAACATCCATTAAATAATGGAGAAATCAATAATAAATTACAGTTTCCGAAGCGAAGCGAGGGCGGGTCGCTAGTATTTTTATAATAAGGAACTTCGCTCCTATCCGGTGTCCCACGACACCACACACCTTTTTATTTATATATTTACTGCAATAAACTAAACGAGATCCAGTGCTATCGACAGCCACAATACGAAGAGTTGAATTAATAACTCTGGTATGCAGAGATGAAATGCTTTTAAACGTAAGCGAATGAAAAGGCAGGGAGACAGTGCGAGCGTGAAGCGGCTCCGCCATTGTTTGAATCTTAAACCGGGGCAGCTGGGCTAGTTCTGTCAGCAGTTAAATGTGTTGCACGCCATCCCTGTTATCTACGCGGGGTTAGATAGAGATAGTCTGAGTCTGCTGGGGACAGGTGCTGTTCGTGATGTCGCGATAAGTTTGCTCAGTTTTATGTAGATGCATTGTTTCGTCCTCACTCACGTAAACAGAACACTTAGTTGTTAAATACAGAATAAGTACGCATTTCCAGGGGAATTTAAAAACGACTAGTTTTTTTCTAAATCAGCTTAGTAGCTTTGGCGTGATTTTGAGAGTATGAGAAAAAACCTGAAATAAATCATGAGCTCGTGCCATTTACAAATCGCTAAACACTAAGTCGTAGTAAATTATTTTTTTACTAAAATATACTTCAGACAATAACATACGTACATAATTTTTGTTCAAAGATAATATAATATAATCGTAGACGGCTTTGGGCATAGACAGGATCAAACTAACTACTATCAAAGCAGGCCTCAAGCAGGGCTGCTCCAGCGTTGACCTACTTACCACACGAATGCTTGAGGCATACAAACATAATAATTAAATAAAATATAAATACCACAAAGCCATTACAACAAACATACAAACCGGAAACTCCACTAGAAAAACATAAAGCATTCAAACAAATCTTAATGAAAATCCCTAAAAGCTCGACTTCGCTAAAAGAGTAAAGCTCGTGCATACGTCCTGCTGAATCCTATTACCCCATTATAACGTATAATAACGTAAAGACGTGAATAAACGACACGAAAATAATACGGGAACGTTTTAACAATATGAAATGGCCGGCGAAACTCGTGTCATATGTCTCCGCGTAGGGTTGTCACGTACTGAAAAAAGTCTTGACTGCGATTCTTATTAGCCTACTATGCGGTTTACACAATGATGTCATTAGTGACGTCAATACGGTCAAATTAGGCACCCTTAAATTTGAGTAGCGCCAAACATGTTAGCAATGGCACGGTTCAAACAGGTACGTTTGGATTCCAATCGCGTACTATTCTGAAGAAACAACCAAAATTACGTTTGAAATATTTATGGCTATACCACTAATCGAACTCATTTGTTTTATTTTGCAGCAAAGACAACACGTTGGACTGACCAGGTCCGCACTGCCCTCGACACCACAGTTCACGATGCTCTACACTCGGCGGCAGATAGAAGCAAATGGCATGGAATGGTCCGTAATAAACTCTTGTTGCGAGGAGGTGGTCACGACCCTCAGTATTGAGGAAGCCGAAGCAAGAAGAAGAGCAGCAAAGACGCATCCCACTACTAGGGCACCGTCTTTTATTTTTTAATAAAACATTTATTTATTAAACACTCCCGACAACCCTAAGTATCGCCTACCATTAGTCAAGTCCTTTTCGTAGAAGATAGGAAAAATTCGGTAGTTCAAAGAATGTGATAATCGTCAATGTTATCTCACGTATTAAGAAAACAACTGCATTACTAAATTTTGTATACAAGTCGGAAACAAAACTGAGTCTGCACCGAACATACTGGAAATATAACTTTACTAACAATTTTAATTGAAAAACATTCCGTTATTATTAAAAAGAGTATGACCAAATGTTCTAAGATTTACGGAGTCACTTGGAACTCTACTATTATGGTACTATCAAATAACTGGACACGAATTGTAAAAAAATCTAAAAAATATTTATTTAATTAATTAAATGTAAATAAAATTATAGCAATCATAAAATCAGTACTAGTGTATTTGCTTTTCTTCAATCACCATATGAACACACAGCTGAATATATGATCAGAGGACATCGATGATCATAGTCATCACTGATTCTAGGTACCGAGATGATTCACGTACATGTTCATGACACACGCGTTACAAGCAAACGGAAAAACTAACTTCATTATTAATAACGAACGTACTTTCTGTGCGGACATCTCCGATATTTAATATTTTCAATAGCTACATATTCATGATGTAATTATATGATTAACTGGCTGCTAACCGTGAGCCCTTGTGAGTACACTTCACGCTATAGATATGACAGAAAGTAAGCCTTAATGTTGTCCTGTTTCTAAGCTCTGACCTCTTGAAAGTGAAATGTTCATAATATTATGGTTTAAGCCTTTAAATATTTTTGTCAGAATACTCTTTTTTTTTATTGCTTAGATGGGTGGACGAGCTCACAGCCCACCTGGTGTTAAGTGGTTACTGGAGCCCATAGACATCTACAACGTAAATGCGCCACCTACCTTGAGACATAAGTTCTAAGGTCTCAAGTATAGTTACTCTTTGACATAAAGTTACATATTATAAATACGTACATAAATACGTAAAATATTTAAGAAATATAGTAAGTACCTATGCTATAGACACCTATAGTCTATAGTATAGACCGTTATCAAATTTTCACATCAAATTTTCCACACTACAATATAATAAAAAGTTGACAAAAATATATCACCTGAAAATTCACGGTAAACCTTAAGATAACGGGACTTTCACAATTTCCCAGGGTTACATCGTAGCAACGAGATCCCGTCTCATAAAATGTTTGAGGTTAGACAAGGACAACGATACATTGTACAGTAAATTGAGTTTGAATGTTGGCACGGTAGATTTTTATACGTGTTCTGTGGTATTATTGAAAATTTACGTTGCCTGATAGATATTGTTTGGGTTCGATAAACTGATTCTCTAATAACGAAGTGTGTCGCACGAACAATACCCATACATAGCGATGTTTGCAGAGCTTACAGTCCTGTGGAATAAAGGTTTGATTCATATTGCAGATTTGGAACGGGGAATTTTATTTTATAGTTAACCAGATATCCCTGGTTTACTTACTATTTATTGTGTTATGGGGAGAGTATTAATTTTCTTTTTTCAATTTCACCATTAATAGATACAGTTGTACAACAATAATTAAAGACAAACATAGGTTGGTGTAGTTTAGGAGGCTCGAAGCATCTGAGTTCATAGTTCCTATTACGTCAAGTGGATACCGCAGCCCACAGATAAGAAACACAGATGACGTCACCTAACTTGAGTCTTGATGTCCAACTGAATTTCATAGCGCCTCTCCCGCCATTCAAACAAAAACTCGTAATTCTTTCGCGGCAGAAATAGTAAAAGGACACCTACTCGCGCAAGCTCACTGTATATTCTGCCATCAGTCATTCAGCAAAGTATTGCAGTAATTGATTCTTCTGATCCTCAGTCACTGCTTAGTCATGTGCTCATCCTTCGAATTGGCCCGGAAGTCTTTTTTACCCTTTTTTTTTTTAACGCTGGGGAATCCATTTCCGGATACCCGGTCGAGGGGGGTAACGGACCAGGTTACGTCGGACTCCGGCGCCTCATGAGAGGAAGAAGGGGAGAAGAGCCGAGGTCCTTTACCTCCCCCAATTTCTCACAGGAGACTACGCCTTGAAAAAGGCTCGCAAAGCACTTGCCCCGCAGAACGACTACCGACTAAACCCCATCGAGCTCCACCACACCGACTACACGAAACTTACGGTACCGCGAAAGTCTTTTTTACCCTTCAAATAATATCCACGATGTCAGTGTGGGAGATTGAACAGAGCGATGTGCGAGCTCGATGGCTGCTAACATACCGTAGATATTTTCGTAAAACATTATGCATTGTATTATATTTGAGGCAGTGAAAACGAAGCCTCTCTGAAATCTCTTTGAGAGGTCGCGCTGCATAACGCACACGTTTCATGTTGTTTGTGTCCGGCACAAGTTGGAAACTGAAGCGATCTATTTAATAATAATAATAATAATAATGTTTCCATATGGAGTGTTAGTAATACTAAATATTTCTTAAAAAAAAAAAAAAAGCAGTTCATTTTATTTATTTTACATTGACCATGGCTGGTCTTGAGCCAACATGGAATTCATTCCAATGCCTCAGTACAGGGCAGCAATAGCGACTCCCTATCGCGGCCAGGAGGCTGTTCGGGCTGTCCCGAAATTATAATTATTTAAAACAAGCACTGCGCTACGCTGATTCTTTTAAGATGCGGCTAGTTTAAGGTATAATATAATTTCATTTCAAATACTGTTAGAACTTTCAATCTCGTTTATAAAGATGCAATTTGGTTAAACATTTTGAACATTATACCGTCTAAAAATTACGCAAAATATAGCAAACATATTTTAGCATAATACTACCTCCTTCTATGAGCTTCAATAGTGCTCGAGACGCATAAGAAAGCTTTTTACAAGCTTTGTTTGAAAGTTACGATGCGAAAACTGTTTACATGTACAAAGTAATCCAGCAAAAGAATTTCCGCTATAGCTGGCTTATCGATTCGATATTCGATTAATTGTGCAACTACATAAATTTCGGTGGAAAATCTATCACTTGTTGTTCTCTGTAGCCCAATCACTGATTATAATTAATTATAGTTGACTTATTCGTTGTCGTGGGTCAAGTGTCTACCCCGGGATTCGGTTTTAATGTTTCGCTGTCAGAGTCAGTATCATTTTAAAGTGTATTTTGAGTCTGAGTAAACTTGTATGTGTTTAGTGGAGTTTGCGGCCACCCTTAACGCAGAAGAAAATCTTGTTTGGCGGTTTTTGAATGGGGTACATTCATGGGTATTTTAAGTAAAAATGAGTGTATAACGTACTCGTAAAAGGTTCACAGTTTGGTTGGAGCTCTATCTCCGCTCTCCGCTCCTAAGTTCGGCCACACGTCGCGTCGCTGCGTTTCAAGCGGTTTTACATCCGAGTTATTTTTTAATAAATTCTTCACGAACCGAGCCCCGGCTTCCCTCAGTAATTGAACTTACTAAATATATACCTCTATGTTATGTGCACAGGTATGTGATAGAGATTCTGAATCAATAACAATTAATTTGTAAAGTTAATTAATTAACAATGAGAGTACATTAATTGCATGATCGAATATACAGATATTTGTTTAGCTGCGTATTTATTTACTGGTGATTGATCGAATTTTAAGCCCGAATGAGTAGTGTCCACTAGCCACATATTTTTGCTGCGAAGCAATCATCGATCCCGGGTTGATGTTTTTTAATTTATTTATTGCATAGATGGGTGGACAAGCTCACAGCCCACCTGGTGTTAAATAATTACTAGAGCCCATAAACGTAAATGCAGCCACCCATATTGAGATATGAGTTCTAAGGGCTCAGTATAGTTACAACGGCTACCTCGCCCTTCAAACCGAAACGCATTACTGTTGCACGGCAGAAATACGCAGGGTTGTGGTACCTACCCGTGCGGACCCACAAGACGTCCACCAGTATAATTTTGCGGGTGTGATTTTTATTACACGATGTTATTCCTTCACCGTGGAAGTCAATCGTGAACATTTGTTAAGTACGTATTTCATTAGAAAAACTGGTACCCGCCTGCGAGATTCGAACACCGGTGCATCGCTACACACGAATGCACCGGACACCTTATCCCTTAGACCACGACAACTTTAAAAGTATGAGACATCCGCTGTATATTAATTATTAACTTCCATCTTATGTCTTTATGTATATGGTTACGCTCACCATGTATTCCGTGACTTCGTTCATCAGATCAGATCATCATTCCCTTCCAGTTAAGACTACGACCCCCCACCTCAGGGTTTCGGTCTTACGTTGAGCACAAGTCGCACATCTATCACACAGACTTGATCTTCGTTAGTTTTGATACTATTATTAACCATAGTATTACTCGTAAAGGATGAAGCGTGCTATTTAATGTCGTCGTATCGGCTGTTCGTTTGTCGCAACTAGCTCCGCGCCGAGCCATTGTTTGTTTAACACTCAAAAGTATTAGTTTACTGTTTGGATTAGGATTACGAGCTTCGGAAGTACTGAACAACAATCAGTACTGGCCACTTTATAACATTACGTCTTGCCAACTAAGTAATTTGAAAAAAAGCTAATTTTGATCAAAGAACCAGGGCTGCCCCAAATCATGTTTAATTAAATTTATATTTATAAAACAAAGAACGGTTACAAAAAAAGGTTAATTTATCTTAACAATTGTTACGTCGTATAGAGGTGAAAATGAGGTCACGGTCCGCCTGATGTCTATATCAATTAAAGTATAGGATGTAGCAGCGGAAATGTCATCGATTTCTTCAAGAAAGAAAATTGCCATTTCAATAACAACAGCTATCTTGCATCACGCCAGAAAAAGATAGGAGTGTGAATGGTGGCAATCTGTTTGAAGACCAGGTAAAACAAGTAATAAATAATAATTATAATTTCAAATAACTAACTAAATTAATTAGTCCTAACACTAATCGAAAGACAGACCGTATATATTGTCAATATTCTCTTATTTTGCTAAACAGATTTGTTCCATTCACAACCGGATTTGTGCGACTCTAAAATAATACCGAGTTTTCCGACCAGAACTTTTCAACTTATCCGAGCTAAATCACTGTACCAACTAAAAATATGTCCCCGGCATTAGCTTACCCGGATCCGCATAATAGAGGGGGCGGGTTCCCCATTTTCCCGGAATAGGCATTCCGGGGGTTATTGCCTGCAAATTGAACTGAGTGCGATATCAAATGAAATTGTCAGGTCTCGTGATAGGAATATGCAGATTCTGAATGGCGGAGAGTTCTTTTAGCTGATTCCTTAGTGAAAATTTCTTTTTACACATAAAAGCTGTCCGATAAGGAAGCTTAACTTATATTGTGTTACGTTTAAATGTTCTATAGAAACATTTTTATGTTCGCTCTCTCCTCTTATGGGTTTTCCGAAGATGTCTAGATTTAGAACTATGTAATTTGTAATTTTGTAATTATTATCATATTTTATATACCTAAACTTATTTGTCGACGTCTGTCGGTAAGTCGGACATTAGAAGTATCTGCGATGGAGAGGCGTAGACTTTAGAATAATTTCAATTTTCTGCTCTGATTAAAACATAATCTAAAAGAAAGAAAAAGACACCAGTGATAGTTATCACAACGAAGTAGGCAAGACAATATTGTTGCAATACCGGCTTTAGATGTAACGGTTCATAGACACGATTTCTTTGTTTTTTGATGTTGTTGTTGTTGAGGGATTACTGATGGCCCGGAGGCCTTTCCAGTGTTACTAGGGCAGGTGGGCGAGCAAAGGCTCAACCAAGAGGGGTAGGATTTGTTAACATCTGCCCGAGCGCCTCCAAAGGAGACCTAACAACTCCAGAGCAGCTGCTTCGCGAATGAATCTACTACCGATCGGTATCGGATTTCTTTCTGTAGGGATAGACACGTACCTAATCCATGCTTGTTCAAAACGCCCACTGCCAGAACATTATTTGAAACAAATTCAACCAATACTGGTTTGAGCAGTAATTGATATTGTTTCATTTATTCGATTACTCTTACGATCCTAATACCCTTATAAATGTGTTCACGATTCATACCCGGTAAATCTTATGCGAACGAACACGAAGTGAAAACTAAAATATTCAGACACAGCATTCGAAACAGAACACAAACTAAGTTTCCGAACTACACGACCCAACTCGTGCTGTCGTATGAGAATCACAAACATTCCTTAAGCGCCGCACACGCTTCACGCGAGAGCCACAGCAAAGTCTTAGTCGCGAATCAAAGCAGTCAAAGCGGCGCCTTCTATACTGCTCCAATGTTCGGTCCCATTCAAACGATCGTTACCTGCTAGGAAGCCTTCACACTGTGGCGGTTCGCATGCTGTTTTCACGTCCACGCGTGAATGTGAAGCACACAACACAACACACACACAAGCCGGGACGCGGCAAGGTAATTTATGCACATATTTTCGACGAGCCGGGATATTCAATAATTCCAGTTTTGGTCCCGGGAGGCGTCGTCATTTAGTCACCGTTCGGATTCGGGTCCCGGGGGAGAGACTTCTACTCCCGTATTTGCATTTATGAATAACAGTATATTGGTGTTTGGAGGCATTTTTTTTTTCGTTATGGAAACATGTTATTGCCCGTTAAAGGTAATAGTGAAGGTCTATTCATCGCGCAATCACTACCATGTCCTTGAAGAGGAAAGCGTGCTATGGCTTTAGTCATTAATGAAAAATCCGGGTCTCAACTTGGGTTTAGTTTATGATAATTATTGTGAAGTAAAAACGTGACATTTTTACTGGTGGTAGGACCTCATGTGAGTCCGCACGGGTAGGTACTACCACCCCGCCTATTTCTGCCGTGAAGCAGTAATGTGTTTCGGCTTGAAGGGTGGGGCAGCCGTTGTAACTATACTGAGACCTTAGAACTTATATCTCAAGGTGGGTGGCGCATTTACGTTGTAAATGTCTATGAGCTGGGCAATAAAAAAAAACATGATGCTTACAGCACTATTCGTGGACGACTGATAACACCTAGCGACCCGTCTGTTATTTTTATAATTGAAAGATTACTCTTTAGCCTTCAGGCCTTTAAGCCTACTACACCGTACACTTTGCTATTCCAATATAATCTCTAAGATAAACCGATACCTAAATAAAGAATATAAGACAAATCAGTCAGGGTCATTTGGCTCCAAGCTAGGGCTCGCTGTACTGGAGCAACCAGCGACTGAGATACACTTGTATAGGTTTATGCACGTGCGCATATACTATAATATGGTATTAATCATCATTTTTTATTGTATAATCTGAAAAATTATGATAAATCAAATCAAATCAAAAAAAATTTATTCAACATAAATGAAAGTACATACTTGTTGAACGTCAAAAAAAAACTACCGCCAATTCACAAGAACTAGCCTCCGTCCTGAGAAGAATTGGCAAGAAACTCAGCGGGCATGTCTTTTTTTTTTACATATGAAATTATTATTTATTTATTTTTTAATATTAGTTTTTTTTTTAAATATGAATCTTTTGCAATGAGTAATATAACGTAACAATTACTACAATATTGAAATGCCTGGAGCGAGCAACTCATTCCTACTTTGTGCAATCTTCTAGATAATCAATGACTTTATAGTAAGCTTTATTGCACAGATGTTCTTTAATAGTTTTCTTAAACCTATGTATATGTAGGTTCTGAACATCTTGTGGGATTTTGTTGTACAGGCGCACAGACAAACACATACACGTTTATAACATAAACAATTTTAGAAACACATGAATATATCCACATTTTATCTATACTTAATATTATAAAGCTGAAGAGTTTGTTTGTTTGAACGTGCTAATCTCAGGAACTACTGGGCCGATTTGAAGGAAGGAAGGCTATATAACATCACGGCAAGATCAATACAAGTGGAGCACCAATAAAGAATGTTTCAAAATATTTTCACTTTCTACGTAAATGAAGAGGCGAGTAAAATTTAGCGTTATGCCAAAGTAACTATTCCACGCGGACGAAGTTGCGGGCAAAAGCTAGTTTTTAATAAAAGTAATAGAAACTTTAAAAAAAAAACTGCAATTTCAAACGCAAAATCCTTTCATTTCAAAACGATTTTTCAGTTGTAACGAGTTCAAATCCTGTCAAAGTGAACAGAGACAAAGGCTGCCTCAGTCGCGAACGGTTCAGATGAGAAGTTAGATATTTGAGCCCTTTGCCTGGGTTTCTTTGGTAAAGGGAACTTATTGGAGTAAATATTAGTAGTCGCCCAGTAATCGATATTCGACCATAATTAAATTAAATTATAAATTTGGCATTTTTATATTTCTATTGTCAAAGACTATAATTACAGATTTCGCCAAAGCTACAATGTAGACAAATATTAATAAAAACATACTTTATGAATTTATCCTCAGTTTGAGACTTATATATGCGTGTGTGTGTGTCAAATAAATGGCAGCATGTGTACTGTTTTTTTTATTGGTTTAATGTATTTTTTATACATAATTAAAAAAAAAGCGTTCTGTACTCTTTCTTTATATTCTCTATAAGTGTGGGAAATTAAATATTCCTCCGTCCGCGCGATTTTCGTAGAAAGGGGTACAAAGTTTTTGCTTTACGTATTATTATAGAGATTCAATATGCAAAGGTACGATGCAATCCTGATTAACATTAGCAATAATAAATACACCGACAACCCGAGCAAGGGCTTTCCTAATCCGACGCCGAAAAATACAGTAATTGTTGTCAGTATTTGAAGAAAAATCGCTGAGTTTATCTTTTTGTTAAAATAACCAAAAAATAACGAGAAAATGAATGTAATGAGGAGATTATATTCATACGTACGTTAATAAATTACAAAGAGGGACTTTAAAACTTTTCTAAAAGGGCGAAGGGATATGTTTAAGTAGGGTTATTAGACGAAGGGCGGATTAATACGTGTTCACTTCAAATTGCTCTGTATCACAGGGCTTAAGCATGGGATTCAAGCGAACCTTAATAAATATTTTGGTGTTAAATTTCATGGTGTTTTGTTAATGGATTTTAGCACTGAGCTACATGGGCCACGTGGCTTGAGTAACACAGAATCTGATTAGATTAATTTACGAATTAGACTCCATATTATGTATGGTTAATAGTGCCGACATGAAGTTTTTTTTTTTTTTGCTTAGATGTGTGGACGAGCTCACAGCCCACCTGGTGTTAAGTGGTTACTGGAGCCCATAGACATCTACAACGTAAATGCGCCACACACCTTGAGATATAAGTTCTAAGGTATCAGTATAGTTACAACGGCTGCCCCACCCTTCAAACCGAAACACATTACTGCTTCACGGCAGAAAAAGCTTCCTGAACGAAAGCATGACGACTGAAACGGACGGTTTGAAATAAAAAAAAATGCAAGACAGTGATTGAGTGAATGTATAGTCACACCTAGACGAGATTTATTTTACCGCCACGAGTGAAGTCGACTATTAGGACTGTTTTTGTTGAAATCAATATTTGCCTAGGTACTTATTGAAATGTTTACGATTTATGATTTATCATTTCAGCTCATATGTTTTCTAATAAACTGAAAAAGCTCACACAACTAAGGATTTAATTACGACCCGAATAAAAAAAAAACATCCAAACTCCTGATTATTCTAACGGAGCAATCCCACAGGCAGCATTGCTATTCAAATCTAAAAGGCGCTAAATTATTTTTCTGAGCAGACGACTTCATCAATGCAGTGGCAGACCGATGGCAATCTTACCCGAGCTCGAAACGGAATCCTACAAAGGCTCCATAATACGATTTACAAGGCTCTTTGATCGCAATGTTGCTGCGGAAATTCTTCAAAGAGAAGAATTAAAAAGCTGAAGTGGCAGCACTCAGCGCTTTTACAGAACTTTTATAGATAAGTGTTAAAATTTTCAAAGTTCGTTATAAAAGCTTATTTCCTTTAACATATTGATTCTGTTTAAAAAACATTTTTCATTTAGACTTTAGCTTTTGAAACTATCCAACTTGTGTATGATATTAATGAATAGGTAATGAATAACTGCTAATAGGTAGAAACTGTCCCACATCAAATTTTAGATTAAAATAATACTAATTCACATTTTCATAAAATGATTGCGGGTAGTTTTGACACGTTTTATTCGAGCATAATAACACGCTCATATCAAAATCAGATAAAATTACCACCAAGAGCCGTAGTCATCAAAACCGCTTCTTATAAATTTCGTACCAGTTCAAAGTTATAAGCGAAAAACGACTTAAACCTCAAACAAATAAAGCCTAAGTTTGTGTGAGAATCAAACGTACCAGATAACTTGTAAACCACCTAAACTTGTCGAACTAAACCTCTTGTCTTACCTCAAAATGGCTGAAGTTTCGCTCGATTCCCAAAGGACGTAACCACTAAATATATCACGTTTGATTTTCGACTTTAACACTCGTGACTTAAGTTCTGCTCAGTCTATGTATTCAGGATGATTCTAAATAATAGAGTTAGTCGGTAAGTGGGTGTTTTTGAGGAGCTTTTGGGACCTGTTGAAGCGTTGAAGGAATATTTTTTTCATTATTAAACAAACGACGTTAGCTTTTGAGTAATTGATGCTTTATTGAAACCACCTAATTATAAAGGGTGTTTATTTAAGTGACGATCAATTTCGAAGGGCTAAGATAATCCTTTGGGTGAATTAACGCAATATGAACTCAAGATAATTTTATGATGACAGCTAATTTTCCTTTACAAAATAGCTCTGAATTTAAAAATAAGTGAATATTTATAATCTAGGCCAGAGTAGGGTCCTTTCTAGGTTAAAACTACGATGAAGGGCGGAATCAAGTTGTGGCGTACATGTCAGGGTTGAGTTGGTAAAGATTGGTTTGCACCGTAGGCCCCAAGACTTATCTAGTATCAGTTGCTGACAAAAGAGAGCCTCTCATCAACAGACTCAAGGGGTACGCTACAAATGTTATCTTCGTGATCTTTCTGCGTATTGTCATTTAAGGCAGTCATGTCTTTCTCTCTGTCAGTATCTTATCTTACGTTAGAGATTACTACTGACAGCCGTTGTAACTATACTGAGATTTTAGAACTTATATCTCAAGGTGGGTGGCGCATTTACGTTGTAGATGTCCATGGGCTCCAGTAACCATTTAACACCAGGTGGGCTGTGAGCTCGTCCAGCCATCTAAGCAATAAAATAAAAAAGATGAATTTAAATTTACCACAAGCTACATTTAGCTTTTACTATCCATGGAGTGAGTACTTACATCTCTTTTTTTATTTCATCCTCATGTTTTACTAGTTTATGAAGAGTTTTAAGCTAATAGTTGAAAAATAAGCCCGAAATTAGTTAAAATATTTTTTCTATGAGTTAGTGGCTCATAAAGTTATCTACGGTAAACAAGGACCAAATGTTGCGTTACCTAGCCGGGTCTATTTTCATAAATGGTCACATTTCCTAGAATCCCGCCTGGCTGACGACTCGCCAGAAAAACCCTATTAGGTGCCTTCCATTAATCTAAGTCTAATTTGACATTTACCTTCTCCACCATTTTGGTATCCTTGTTTTTTTTTGTGTCTTAATCCGCGTCGACAATTTAGGGCACACTTTTCATTATATGCATTCTTACATTACTTTGTAACCATTGCTACGTTATAGAAATAAATCTATAGCCCAGCAAATGGGCTTACTTTTAATTACCATTTTTTTAACTTTATGACACAATCATCATTGGACTCGAAAGCAAAAAAAAGGCCTACAAATTGTTGCTACAGAAATAGCATGTGAAGTACAAATGACAAGTGTGAGTGGGCTGGTGCGAGTTGGTACCGCCCTTCCTACGCAAAGCAGCTGCTCTTGAGTTGTTAGGTCTCCTTTGGAGGCGCTAGGGCAGCTGTTAGCAAATCCCACCCTTCTTGACTGAGCCTTTGCTCGCCCACCTGCTCTGCTGAAGCTGAAAAGGCCTCCTGGCAAACAATAGTCCCGCAATCATAAAAAAAAAACATATAAGAGTAAAGATAATAATCCTGAAGAAGGTTAGTAACGTTATGGAGCCTTTGTGAAAAAGGCTGCGTGACATAGTTTACCATTTCCAGCTTAAAATTTCAAAGTATTTGGTTTAACTGGAATAACGGCCATCGTTAAGGACGGATTGCGTATTTTATTTGCGGTATTAATGGGTAAGACGGAGCTGCCAACTCGTGTGAGATCACAAATCGCCCGCCGTGCTCCTCAAAATATGATAGGAACTTGAGTAACATGATTATAAACAGGAAAAAAAAAACTAGCCTGAGACCATAACTTCTGATAATTATACCTAATTTATGGTGCAACTATTCAATAGCAACGAACAATAAAGGTTAAATCTTCTGTAACACCAAAACCTTCAGATTTAACATAAAACGATCTTGCTAAATTCCAGTGACATAGTATCAGACAAATATATAATAATACGACAGGTGAAGGACTTGTGAAAGAAGATACAACATTAAATCGTTCGTTTTCAACTCAAGATCGAATTAATCGACAACTTGTCACAGCGCTCCAGCGAGCCTATTGGCGTGGACACCTTAACGACCGACCCTGCCAATGATTCGCCAAAACGTACCAAATTACCCAGACAGGGTCTGACGAAAAATACCGTGAATACGCACATTTTTCCTTGAAAATTGCGAGCCGGCTACGGGAAAAACATGCGTAAATAACCCTGCGACCCTTGCCGGAGTGACAGTTTACGGCTGGCTGGATGCGACTGAAGATTTTAGCCTCGAGAACGCAATTAGAATTTAGGATTAATCTGTACAATTTGAGCGCCTCTTGTTACTGGTTTAATTTATTTAAGAGCTAATTATGTTCTATTTCAGACATTACACAATAACAAGACAACTTCGAAAGTCCACAATATATTCTAACTTTTCTGAGATTCCTAAAAATTCAACACTGTTCCTGAAATTGTTTTAAAAGCCGCAACACTAGTATTGGAAATGTAGTTAAGTAAATCTGGTTTCTGCGCCTTATAATTGCGTTTAATTCATTCTAGAACTGGTTTTCAGAATTGAACATCTTTCTTTTCAGCAAAGCAACAAAAACCGAACTAGGAAAATGACGAATTAGATGAAGAAGTAATGATAATGAAATCTGTCACAAAACAGAAAGAAAAACTAATACAGTCCCTTGGTTTATACATTTTCCTGACAAAAAGACAAATACCTGGTCGAAATGAAACTTGGACTTTACACCCGTACATTTCACAATAAAGTTCGCGCCTAAAAGCAGAGATTACAGCCCAACAAAGCCCCACACATTACAGAAAGAAAAAAGCTCGCATTCCACGCGACCATCAAGAAAAACAACGTTATAATTCACACAAACAAACACATTTTCATTACGGGAAATGGTAGAGTAATTTATATGTATTTGAGGGGAAAATGTATGTAAGATGTGTGATTGTCTCGTCCAATGCATTAGTGTTGTGTTACAAAGATTTTTACGAGTCGGTAATGAATTGTGATAAATTATGCTTTTATTTTTTATTTTTGTTTACGAGTATCGTGAGTGCGGTGCCTATCTATGTACGTATGACTCTGTCTTTGTATCTAATACAGAGTGAGTCAGAATAGCGTCAGTGGTTTGGTAAAGTTTCATTAATAGTTAACTTGTTTCGAGTTTCAAACTGTTGTTGAGATACATAAAATTCGAATATTTGAACCTAATCGAAATAAAGTGGGCGTTGAATAAGTAAGTCTTGATATTCAAGTCACAATACCGAACATCTTTAATTCAAACTTAGTATGTTATTCTAATATAAATATGTATGTGGATCATTTTTAGCGTGAGATTCGTTGTTTTTGATGTCTATTCTTTCGTTCATATTCAGATCAGTGTTGTGTTGCCAATTAGGTTCCAACTAATAGAGTCCGCTGCGAATAGATACCGTTACGCCTCTAGAAATTGAATTCGAGTATACATATAAACTCAGTAAGCTCAATCAAACTTTCGAGCACCTTAAAATCGTGCTCTACCAACGCCATAGCTCCTCATAACGAAGTCTGCATAAAAAACCCATAACGAGTATTGCGACTCGTTTCGGATTCATGAATGTTCACAGCCAACTTCGTTACTTGGCAAACATAATGTTTTTTACTGCCAGCACTTTGCACGCGGCAGCAACAGGTGACACCCCATTAAATTAAGGGTGGCTGTCCGAGATTGTAACTGTTTTTTCAACCCTGTATTTAACACCGCTTCGGTCTACTGGGTAGTGGATATTGCTGGTTCGATTCTCGATCAGAAGGCCTTGGATGATTACATAATTACATTACACATTACACATTCAGGAACTGGATGTAGTAATATGTCTTCCCAAGCATGTGTTCATATCCACATCATACGAAGAAGCTTTTAGAGTTATGTATGTAAGTCGTAAGTTGTAAGGTTACGTTTAAGTTTTTGATTATTAAGGGCATTCATACACCCATAAGAAGTCCCGAGAAATCAAAAGATGTTTTACACTAAATTAAAAGTCAAGGTACAAAGGTTTAGTAGTCAATAGCCTCTGGCAAAGTTCATGTCCATATCGACCGGCAGTCGTTTATTGTCGTGTGGATCAGTCAGTTCATTTCTAGTAAATCAATCAAGTTTCAAACATGATTTCATTTAATTTGAAAACGTCGAAATCAAACTTTTTTCATAAAAACCACAGTAAAGTTAATAGAAGCTTTTTGTTGGATTCTTATCTCGGACGCGCCTTATCGTTACGTCTTGAAAATAAGATAATTTGAACCTTATCAAAACGCGTTAAAGCTGAAATGAGGCCAATTTTTCTAAGGCTTGATTAAAACACGGAAGTGGACGCTACGGTTTTTTTAAACAACTTTTTAAACTTTATCTCAGTGTAGATTAAAAACATTCTGGATTTAGGTAGGGGTCTAATTTGTTTAGATTTTACGACTCTTACCTTCTGTTTAGTTAAACAATAAACAAAAGATCTCATGAAAACTTAAATGTACATAATTAATTTTATAACTTTTCTAATAGAAATTTATCTCATAAATCAATACCTTTATTTTATCACATCATTACGGAATGTCTTTAATACCAAATAAAATAAAAATATTTTCACGGTACGATGTCTGGCCCAGGAAATACATAATGAAGTTGGGCCGTGAGCTGCACTGGACATCCAATCTACACCAATAAAAGTAACCTGTTAGGTGATGTTTTTATTAGATGGGTGGACGAGCTCTAGTCTCATCTGGTTATTCAGTCAGTCTGGTCAGTGGTTACTGGACCCCACGGAGTGTCTATAACGTAAATGCCGGTAACCACCCTGAGACATGAACAGTTCTTAGGTGTCAGTTTTCATAATACAACGGCTGTCCCGGCCTTTAAACCGAAACGCATTCCTGCTTCACGGCACAAATAGGTTAGAAACAGGGTAGGTAACCCGCGCGGACTCATAAAACGTCATAATTACGCAACGAATCGCAGTAATTACACAAATTATAATTTTGCGAGTTTGATTTTTATTAAACAACTACCCGTACTCGCCCGCTTCGTTGTGCATTTAAAATTAACATTATTATTAATTGTCATTATCATTAGAGAGTACAACACTTATACAAATATTAGCCTATCCATTAAGTACATGTATTTTCTACATGGATACAAAGTTTCGAGTCAATCGGATGCATGGGTCAGTAATTATAACAGAACATCCGTAAAAATCACTGTAGATTTATAGCTGTATTAGTATAGCTGTGGAAGTCAATCGTGAACATTTGTGAAGTACGTATTTCGTTAGAAAAATTTGTACCCGCCTGCGAGATCCCAACTAGTCTTAAGTTACATCGCTTCATACGAATGCATCGAGCGTCTTATACTTTAGGCCACGACGAGTTCATTTCATTATATATCGACCTCTTTAATGTGTTTTCATTGTCACAAAATCGTACCAAGGAAAAAATATATCTAACTAAATATTGAACCTATTTAAGAAGTGTAGGGGAACGAAGTCTATTAAGGTAAAAAAAAATTTAAAATCAATATCGAAGATTTTGTTTTACAATATTTTTGGCACGCCACGCCACAACACGTCGTCACTGACAATGGGTCTTATAAGAAGGTTCAAAATCTCTCAAAGAGCAACGGAGGGGGAACACACTCGGAGTTTGTTAGGAATGAGGAGATTCGCAGAAGAATCAAGGTTTCTGACATAGCCCGAAGGATTGCGAGGTTGAAATGGCAGCGACAGGACATATTTCTCTAAGAACAGGAAGCCTCGTACGAAAAGTTCTCGAGAGGGGACCGCGCACTGGAAATTACAGTTAGGACAGGTGGACCGACAACACGCTAAAGGACTAATATTGACCTGCTAAATCCACTGGATGCAGGCTGCATAGAACCATTCATTGCGGCGAACCTCAGGACATGCCAGCGTCTAGCAGCGGACGTGGGCTGATGATGATGATACTTGAAGATTTTAAGTTTTTGCCTTAAGGAATATTCCGTAATGTTTACAAGGCAACATCTCCCAGGTCACCGATATACAAAAAGCTCCTCATTCGAATCCAATCACAAAACTCATTCGCAACATTCAATAATGACAGAAACGCTCATAAAAAATATACATTTGACTGAACATTCACTGAAAGAGAACTTTTGACATTTAATGTTTCCTTCAGATCTTATTTCCTGAAAAAAAAAGCTCATTACCCGTCAAAAATGACAGGCAGTAATGAAAAGTTGTGAACCTTTTTTATTTACATTTCATCGGACGTCAAGTAAATACACGTTCCGTCTTAACTGACGTTTGATGAATCAAAGTTGTTAAGCTGAATGAGGAAATACATATTACGCTTCGTGGAGAAAACAAGATTGGTGTCAAAACGTTTTTCTATTAACGGTTTTTTGGATGAGTAAACGAGCTGACACCCAACTGATGCTAGGCAGTTAAAGGTTCATTTAGATATTATAACGTGAATGCTACCTCGAAAATAAATAAGCTCGGGGTTAAACAGCTATCATCTCCCATCAAAGTTAACAGGATATTAGGTTACATTGAAACAATCCCATCTCTTCTTGTGGATGTAGTACAAGGCGTCTAAAGGGTTCACCCGACAACGTGCAGTGTCGTTCTCCAATATCAGTATACCGCGAACACTAACCAGCAACTACTATGATCCGACAAATGACCGACGCAAGACCGCCTGTTTTTAATGACAGTCCATGTATTATAAAGTACAAATGTGTCTTCGACCTCATGTCTGAAGGCGGTATACACTTGGTGATGTCTATAGGCTCTGGTCACCAGTTAACGTCTGGTAGGTCGTAAGCACGATTGTCCATTTACAAAAAAAAAACTGATAGACAGACAAGTTGAAGAGTAAAGACGTGATTGGGGAGTGGCAGCAATTATTTGAAGAGACCGAGATCTCATACCATTATCTTTTGAATAACAATGATGCTGTTGTTGTGTAATTATTTTAAGCTGCGCACAGCATAATATGAATTAAGGGCAGAGTTACTGGTGGTAGGATCTCTTGTGAGTTTACTGGTGGTAGGACCTCTTGTGAGTCCGCGCGGGTAGGTATCACCACCCCACCTATTTCTGCCGTGAAGCAGTAATACGTTTCGGTTTGAAGGGTGGGGCAGCCGTTGTAACTATACTGAAACCTTAGAACTTGTATCTCAAGGTGGGTGGCGCATTTACGTTGCAGATGTCTATGGGCACCAGTAACCAATTCACACCAGGGGGGCTGTGAGCTCGTCCACCCATTTAAGAAAGAAAAAAAAAAGTTCAAATTGTTATGTTCGAATATTAATAGTGTCTTAGAGCAAGCCTCTGGTACGAAAGGTAGCATCATCGTTATTACAATGGAAAAAAGCCTTTATTATCACATGCATAGTTTTCATTTGATATTAATTACATGATACCGTCCTGCCGCCGTTACCTGACGCACTCTGAAATAATCTCTTTAAAAATTCAGAGCCGACCCTGAGTTTTGATCCAGTATGTTCAAAGGTTGACTACCTCTGGATTAATCAAGCGAATATGAACTTTAAATTTTAACGCATAAAGTTAATACTCAAAAAGTTGCGTATTTATTTATTATACTTCAGAAAAATGTTTAGCCAACCGTCATAAAGTGGGACTGCTAATTAAAAAAAAACGTGTGAGTTTTAACTTATTTAGGTCAGGATTTACTCAGGTTTTTATTAGCCGGTGAGGGAATGCCTAATTATCTTCCAGTGCTCAGGTATATATAATAGCTAATTAAAATTTCTCAACTTGTTACAAAGAAACCTAAAGAACAACATTGTAAAATTACATTTACAAATATTCAGAATACTTTTTTCCTTAATTTAACTGAAAAATGCTATGCTTATTAATTAGTTGATCTAAGTTATACCTACATTTTGTTTTTGTTTTTTTTTAACATTAGGGGTTAAAGTATGAAATTACCAATAAGACAAATATTAATACATTCAATAATACCCAACAACTTTACAACACCATCAGCTAGAACTATCACAGTAAACCACCTGAAGTAGGTCACGTTGCTTATAAAAAATAACTTAACAGTTTTAATGTTGCAACTTTCAACAGAAAAAACCGGAGTGATTTTATGTAAGCCGCATTAAAAAACCCACTTGTCCGGTAATGGGAAACGGTGAACCGGATATCTTTGAAACGGTACTACAGGTTCTCCCGGTTCGTGCAGTATCCGTGTTCTTTCGTTATTTCCGTTCAAAATAAAATACATTTATACTATCACCGACTTTGTGAGACTGTCTGTCTATATTTGGTCATTAGAAATGCAGTTATCTACCGCTGTTACATTACACCATAAGCGTTGCCCAGGTTCATGCGTCAAACCAAATACATAAAAATGTAACCTCTCGTGGGCATCATCCATGTAATTTCTAATTACTTTAACGAGATGTCATCGAGGTATACCAAAAACCGCGACACAAATTCAAACAAATATTTTAAGGAACATAGAATTACTCACCTAATTTATAACTTTAGAATCTACGACAAGATCTGAGCACCCAGACTTACCTGAAACAAAAAGTTATAAAATTTATTTCCATTCAATATCACAATCATAGTTCTAGAATAAAAAGTTTAGATCAGATTAATAAGTTCAAAAGATGAGTTACATTATAAGTGTTTAGACAAACAACCTGCGGATAATAACATGTACTTTTAGGTTAGGAATATTGTGTTATTTTTTTTATATTTAAAATACATGTCTAATAGTTATGTTTAACAACCAGCTTAGATATGTGAGTGCGTCAGAACATTCTTTTCCCGACTAAATGGGCAGATGAACTCACAGCTCATTCGCTTACTTGGTTAGGTTACCGGAGCGTAGCAGATCGAAGATGAATAGCTAAGTAATAGTAAGAGATAAGCTCGAAGGTACTCCTTAAGACTAGTTGCTCCTACTACTCTTTTGAAGATCATTCGATAAACTGTCTAAAGATTAATATCATCTTACATGTCCTCGTCAATCCAAGTAGTCAAGAAAAAGTGGTACAATATTTTTTTATTACTTAGATGGGCGGAGAAGCTTACAGCCCACCTGGTGTTAAGTGGTTACTGGAGCCTATAGACATCTACAACGTGAATACGCCACCCAACTTGAGATATAAGTTCTAAGGTCTCAAGTATAGTTACAACGGCTGCCCCGCCCTTCAACGCATTACTGCTTCACGGCAGAAATAGGCAGGGTGGTGGTACCTACACGCGCGGACTCACAAGAGGTCCAGTAAAACAAATCCATATACATTTTAACATTCCCGTTTAAGACACCTCGAACATCATGTTGGAGAAGCCTTTATTATAACGTCTACATATAAGGGCTACAAACCATAAACCAATTTCGCTTATACAGCTGATACATAAATAACAAAGCGGCGAATGAGCCGGCTTAAGCTCGGTTTGTTGGCATTACAATCTGATCGTGGGGCGCGCGCCGCGACGACCGATTCTACTATCATTATCACCCGGTTTTAAAATTAACCAGGTATTAACAACCATCGGATTTAGTAAAATATCGCTTTTTACTTGGTTTAGTTCTGATTTCTTCAATTTCTTATTTGGTACTTTTTTTTTAAGTGATTTTATGACCTGGTAACGAAGACCTTTAGGTCATGTCTTATTTTAATTTATATTTTTATGAAAAATGAAAAATGATGAAATGGAGTGAAATGAAATGAAGATGATTAATTTGAGATATTAATCAACTGGGATGAATTTAAATGTAGTGAGATGAGATGATATGGGATGAAATATAATCTCAGTAAAATGGTGGTCATTTACTGAGATTTTTTCAGTAGACTTTTTGGAGGATCCAGAGAAGTTACGTCCAGCGGCTTTGTTTTATTTTCTGACATTTGTGCACTTTCACAGATATTAAACAGTTAATAAACCACCGTTATTAAATATTATTAAACATTTAAACCTGAACAAACACTAAATAGACAAAATAAAACAAATCACACAACTTCACTCCTCGCGTTCCCGCCAAAAAGTCTTATTTGGTACTATTATTTACCGAATCCATAAGTGTTAAGCCATATCGCCGGATATTGCCGATCACTACAACTTTTCTGTAAGAAATCTGTGTATGCTTCATAATGCTTATTATTTAATTAATAAGTATTATTTAATATCAGCCCGCACTTAAACGAACATTTAGGAAAAGACAAGAGGGAAGTTGTGTAAAGAGCGAGATAGCTACATTTTAGAGTGACAGAATCTGTAAACGCATTTAGGAATCGGTTTAATATCTCACAGAATCAATTGCCGGAGAGCATAATAAATTTACATTTAATTTTTCATATCGGAACAGCTATAATTGAAACTGTGATTTATTGTACATTGGAAACAAACAGAGCTTCAAATGCAGAGTGGCGCGATCGATAACCGGCTAAATATATTCGTCCAGGTCGTCTACCTGCAACACTCATTTGGAACCGAACCTTCTGGTATCATAACCGATTTACTGTGATCGAAATATTTCATGGTATTTCAAGAGTTTTCTTTTATCGCTTCCTTAGTTCAGTTGTAATTGAGCCTGATTATTACCTCGTGGGCTAGTTTGGTTCCGGTCACAGAGCTGTGAGCAATAATATTTTTATTATTTAGAGTCAAAATTCAAATAATCGCATAACCTAACCACATAAACAGTTCAAAGTAGTTTAGGTATTTATTTGAAATAACACAGCTCAAAACTCAGCTGTAACCATCCCACACACACAACCGGTTACCAAAATCCGGTTCGCATTACTAACACAATACCCGGTTTCGCTCGACTACCGACATTTAACCCTAAAACCGCTGACATAATCCGTAAAACGGTCCCCAAAATCAACAATACACCCCCATACCGCACCGCAGAACTATTTTTGCTACAAACACCACTTAAGCCGGCCTTTCATGTACGTACAGCGTTAAATACTCTTAGCCCTGCAAAAAGGGCTGACGGACCGCCGCCCGTAATTAACTAGCAATTGGTTCATTACACCGTCGACCCTTTTAGGGCCTGGGTTATTATGTGACGACCGCCGGTTGTCATTGTTGGTCGCAGTTATGGTCGGCAGGCTTACCTACGCCGCTCTGAGGTTTATTGAATTTCTCTTGCTATATAATCGTTCGTCGCGAGACCGCGAAAGGTTGTCTTTGCGAGGGAATCGTTGATTTATACAAAACGTTGCTCGGCTGGACTTAGATCGGTGTATTAGCTATGTAAAAGTCCGTACAGATTGGTAGGGAACATAATCACTGCTATTTCTGCCACCATGAAATCATGCTACTGGTGGTAGGACCTCTTGTGAGTCCGCACGGGTAGGTACCACCACCCTGACTAATTCTACCGTGAAGCAGTAATGCATTTCGGTCTGAAGGGCGGGGCAGCCGTTGTAACTATACTGAAACCTTAGAACTTATATCTCAAGGTGGGTGGCGCATTTACGTTGTAGATGTCTATGGGCTCCGGTAACCACTTAACACGAGGTGCGATGTGAGCTCGTCCACCCATCTAAGCAATAAATAAAAAATGTATCCCGCTTTAAATATAAAATGACAATTCTAATTGGATTTAAAGTTCGACTTCACGTCTCAAAGAGGACTACGCTATTCTGATATCACCATCAGTCTGCTTACCAAACGCGAATTTAAAACACATTTGAACTAAAAACGTCCAACAGCCGCATTGAAGTTAATAATTAATTATAAGTGGAGCGGGGAGAGAATTAAAATGAATTAAAATGCAGCTACCGACTGTATGAATAAAATCAGTGAACGTTTGGTATAATGCGGCCAATTTGTATGCACGACGAGTCGCGACTACCCTCACTGTCCAATGGGAACATTCTACCGAGGGAGGACTTTAACTAACATTATCTAAATTTAATTTGTTCAGCTTGTTTCACGACACGTGCTTAGTAAGTAGCGGGCCAATCTCAAGCACCCGGGACCACGTTTTTGGTTTCCTACACGCAGAGACCAACCATACACCATTAATATCCTATCACGTATAATATTAGATAGCTTTTGCCAGCGACTTCGTCCGCGTGGAATAGTTACTTTGGCATAACGCAAAATTTTACCCGCCTCTTCATTTACGTAGAAAGTGATAATATTTTTGAATAATAGAATGTTAGATCTTTTAAAGGGGAACAATTCTCTCATACATTACTTTAGCGAAACTTTAGCCGATTCCGCAGCACACGCAGTGGAAGCTCTCAAAAAGGGTTAAAGCACCAATTTTGAAATATTCTTTATTGGTGATCTGATTACATTGGTCTTAGCGTAATGCTATATAGCCGATAGCCTTCCTCGATAAATGGGCTATCTAACACTGAAAGAATTTTTCAAATCGGACCAGTAGTTCCTGAGATTAGCGCGATCAAGCAAACAAACTCTTCAGCTTTATAATATTAGTATAGATTGAGATTCGCTAACAATTCTAAAAAAAAACTATGTACTAAAAATAATTACGTACGTAAGAGTTAATATTATCATGATACTTTAATACCTCCTAAGCAATAATTAGATGAGCAGAACAAATTATTTTCGAGTATACTAATAATAGAATTGGTATTTCAAAGAAAACAGTAGGTAGTGATTCACCGAAGATCACGGTACGGAAAAATAGAATTCCAATATCCGGAGTAATGGTAAAAATTCACTTAGACTAGGAATCTTTAATGAAACTATTTGAATGCGAAATATCACCGTTTGAATCATTATTCGTTGTGGTCTCTCACACGCTTCGTGCCGGAATCGAAGTTTGCAATTGCTTGACGAGCTAAACGAACGAAATGCGAAGTTTCATTGTATCATTCATAGTTTTTACGGGATTTAAATTCATTATACATTTTACACTTATTTGTTGTTTTGGGGATGCACAAACCGAGGTCAGGGGCTATCTGAGCTCAGAAAAAACAAAAATCTGCATCATTGTAATATAAAACACTAGTCGTGCTCGCCCGCTTCGCTGGGCATTTAAAATTAACATTATTATTTATTGTCATTATCATCAGGGAGTTCAACACTCATATAAATATTAGCCTATCCATTAAGTACATGTATTTTCTACATGGATACCAAGTTTCAAGTCAATTGGATGCATGGTTCAGTAGTTATAACGGAACATCCGTAAAAACCACTGTAGATTTCTATATTAGTATAGATTTACAATCGTTGTTATATATTTAATCATTTTTAACCTAAACTTTAAAAAAAATTGTAGTAAAACAATCACGCAACGCAAGTTCAAATCCGTCTTCTCCAACAGAAACAGTAATAGCTGCTGATCAGAGGAATAGCTATTAATTAATCAGATTATCGGCAAACAGCTCGTCTTCAGCATTCTCAGATTTCTGAGACTTCTGCAATGGTAGTATATTAAACTTCGTTTTTAGCTTACCCCTCCTACTAAATCTTCTTTTATAATTCAAAAGAAAAGCTCCCGTTGGCAATACTGAAAATCAAAAACCCTCGCGATAACGGAAAGTAAAAAATTAAGCAACGCTAAACAATAATTCGTTAAATCAAATAGAACTCTAATCAACAAGATAAAAATCTCTTTGATTACCCTTTTTTTTGCATTCGAAAAATAAGCTCATCAAACCGAAAGCTTCGCCTAGCTCGGTCCACGTCTCCGTTAGAACAAAGTAATAAAAGCTATTAAGCTCGGAACATAAATCATCATTATTAAGGCTGTCGTGATCATCCATCTAGACTGAAATAATATTTTTACAAAGAAACGATTCGAAATATGATTTATTTGAAAGCCTGTCATGAATAAATGGAGTCGGTCGGTCGGCTCGTGTATATCAATTAGAGACATTTTCAAGAATAATCTTAATTTTTTCTGTCAATTACGTAACTGCGATATCCGTTTTTTTCTCTATACTTTTATCAACGAACGGGCTCTTAGTTAGTTCTTGGAATCTTGCTAGTTATAGGAGTAGAACGCACGAATAAATGCGTGGCAGATATATCCATCAGTGCTTATACCCTACCACCTGTAAATTCATGGACAGGGACTTAAAACCAATAAAAAATTATAATTAATTAAATAATAATGAGTATACTCTAAGATGTCCCGAGTGTGACCAAGTATAATTTCTGCCACAATATCAGGCACTTCTTAAGAAAATTGCGATCGATTTTTTACAAACATTTTTAATTCACAATCACTTCTCTTCACTAATATGTACAATCTCAACAAAAATACACTTCAACAAAAACAAAATAATAGCAATAAAAAAAAACCTCTGATTCATTCACCGCTCCATTGCCGTGAGCATGAAAGNTGAGTGTGACCAAGTATAATTTCTGCCACAATATCAGGCACTTCTTAAGAAAATTGCGATCGATTTTTTACAAACATTTTTAATTCACAATCACTTCTCTTCACTAATATGTACAATCTCAACAAAAATACACTTCAACAAAAACAAAATAATAGCAATAAAAAAAAACCTCTGATTCATTCACCGCTCCATTGCCGTGAGCATGAAAGAAAAGTTTATTCGAAAACAAATAAAATGCGAGTTACATTCTAAACGTAAAGGAATGAATGAAAACCGTATAAAATGATTCTGGATGCGCTCGTGAATAATGAGGGCTGCTGTTTGTGGTTAATTACGGAGCTTGGTTAGCGGGGGCTTGCTTCAGACCACGCCCAGCCACGGGGAATGGGTCAGACGTGACATTTACAACTTATATTTTGACTCTACTTTCGATTGATTTCCTTTCAGCATGACGCGATTCCGACCCTGCGGTAGATTCAGCTAAGCAGGGCAGATGTTAGCAAACTCTTTCGATTGAGACCCGTAAGCTCATCCACCAATCAAGGTGAAGCCAGATTAGGTCACTGAGACTACTGGTAGATCGGTAGACAAAATGAAAGTTGATTTTTATAATGTTATGCGTGCTCTACCTAATATAACTACTATTAGAACTGTTAGACGTGTACGCGAGTAAGTTGATTGAATATTGAAGCATGAAAAATATAGATAATAGGTTCCTTTCAAAATCGTTAGCTTGCTCGTTACTACCCACTTATCATCACCGTAATACGTTTATAGCCCTCCCTGCCGTCAGTAATGTCCACCAGTGGAGGCAAATAGAACTGATCGACATTTTTCTGTCCAAATTTATTATTTCTTAGCTATCATGTTATACACTGACCAAGTTCCTGTGATTTACATCTAATTTCAATAACATGTTACACAGTTACACAAAAAACTCGTAAGTTCAAACTACAGTAATGCTGTCCTACTAATTTTCTACGTACTTCTACGCTCAGTTCCGTATAAATTCCACTCAATCGTCATACGAACAATGACAAAATTAAATACTCGTAGTCCATCACAAGGATTCCGTTTTTAATATAAATATCTCCGAAAACCGTTAAAAACGTTATCTATACAGATAATGAAAGTAAACTGATCCAAAGCTGGGTCAAGATCCCAGGGTATTGTACTTACTGAGATTTTGGGACAAAAAGTCGTGGAATATATACCGAGAGGATTAATTTATGTTACCCTGGGACCCTGAACCCAGCCAGAGACAATTAGATATATATATAATAAGACACAGAGATATACATACATTTAATTTCGTAGACCATGCAATATTTGAGTCCAAGACTATATACTGTAAATAAATTTTGATTAAAACTGAGCGCTAAACAGCTGCAATACACAATTAGTACGAAGCTTGCTCCGCTAGAACTCGGCCGAGCTGTCGAGAATTCATAATTATTAAATTGTATATAACTCGGTTAGCTGCTGAATAATGACCTAGTTAGACTTGTCAATGGAATTGATTGAGCCTTGTTTTGTAAATACACTAAGCGTGTCTCGTGCTGTCACTGGTTTAATATGAATGTTGTTCGGTCTTTGCGGATGATCAAACTATTCAATCTATGGACTCATTTTCCAGGTTGCGGGCGACCAGTGTCATTTATCAAAGTTGCAAATCTAGTCATAACTATAGTCTGATAATTCATAAAACATGCTAAGGTTTTTTTGATACAGAGGATCTTGATGCCTTGCAGTCTGATTTGAGACATCATCCATAAGATTGGAACACACTATGCGTAAAATGAGCATCAAAAAGCTTTCGTGCAAGCGTATTCCTCGTAAGAAACACGAGGACAATGTGATTTAAACTGCATACAAAAAGTTTAACACAATCATAGGGTCGACGCGACATTTAACCAACATAGAGTTTTTGATCATTACGAGTTACGAGACGTGGATGCCCTCGTTATATTTATTGTCCTCGGAGATGAAATAAATGGTTTTTATGACTACGTGTGTTGAATGTAGGTACATATTTTCCATATAGCTCTTAAGATCGTGACCCTGCTAGTTCTTATTCACAGCTCTGACCAAATCCAGCCATCTTATTTAATGTCTGCCTACATTTCAATTCAAGTTCGAGGTAATAATTATATTTTTCTTCTGCTCCATCTATACGGCATAAGTATCCTACTCACTGCCATTTTATCTGGTCTGTTAGGCCTGTATGAAATTTGTCCTATTCCGAATTTCCATCCTTCTATCGAAAGGATTTCGAGCTATTTTTTGCAGCATCTCAACAATTCTTTAAGAAGAGAACAGTTGAAATTTAGATTAGATTTTTGAACACAAAATGTATCCATGCACTGTTGGATGGATATAGGTAATCAGTAAACACAACTGAGCTGTCAATTGTTATTACATATTTTGAGATGAGTATACCATAGAAACCACAACGTGACTGCTGCCTAGTTTAAAGAGTTAAAGTCTCAATCATATTATACTCAAGCCTGTCTTCGCAAGAGCTCACGCCATTGAAAGCTGTGCCAGATCTTGAACCTGCTACATTTTTTTTATTGTAAGGAACAAAAAAAACCTAAACATCTTTACAAACATCTGAAAGTACCTGTAAGTTCTTCAATAAACCTTTCAGTTAAGTATAGAATAGTCGGGTCCTTTATACGTCAAAATGACAGATGCGTGATAAAGGTGCCCTTTGTGACAGTCCTAGTATGGAAACGTCATCGCGTGTGTGATTGATGTTGTAGATTACATGAATTTCGTAACGTATTTTCAAATGATTGATTTTTGAAAATTGATGATTGTTCAGTTGATTACAAATACTACTATTAGAGAAGTGTTACATGTATATATAGAGGCCATTTCCAGTCCGCCTCCGAAAGTTAATCTGTAGTCGCTTATTTTTTTATACCAATACATGAGCCAGTTACTGCCCCTGCCATCAATTCTCTCAATCAATTACCGACAGTCTTCCCAGCTACGAACATGAAACATTCAGAAGAACTTATCGCTATCGGTCGTCATGTAAGCCCACAAGTAGCCGTCACCATCTTGTCTACTTCTATAGTCAAACGAGGATGTGTTTAATTTTCAATATATTTTTTATCCAATGCAAATGAAAAACTAACATCGCGTAATTTGCCCTAATCTTTGTTTGCCTGAGCTGAGAAGAAATAGATAACTCTTTGCCGATGACACGGCTGTTTACGATTCGAGTAGAAACAAGTCCGAATCAATCGTAAATAAACCCCAACCACAGCCGTAATCCACGGACAGTGATGCCAGAAATGGCCCACCAATGCTAATATAGCGAAAAGCACAGCTGTGCTTTTTCAAAGGGGGACTCAACACGAATTTTTTCCCATGATAGGCGGATTTTTTTTCACTTTTCGGCCAATTAGCACCCTAGATCTGGAAGGTCAAGTATCCGGGTATAGCAAAAGTGCTTCCGTGGCCGCCACCTTTTTTCCTCAATAGACCTTACCTCATGGTGCGCAAGCGGAGTAAAATGTCCTTATGTAATAAGTTGACACTTAACAAATCTTGCATACGGCCTATAATGCGAGTGCAGTGTTTGCTCATACGCCAGCACTCACATAGTACATAGACAACTTTCAGCCCCTTCAATCCCCAATTTTGCAGAATAGCCGTTGGAGCACTATGGTTTGTGAGTAACGACAATCTGGGCCTCAAATCCAGTAACCGTACTTGTAAAACTCGTCAAAGAGTTTGACGTAAAACCTAATCTATATCAGGCCACTGAGTTTTTCGCGATCTCAGCGGGTCGCGACTCCGATCCGGTAGTAGATTAATTCGCAAAGCAGCTGCTCTTGAGCTGTTAGTACTTCTTTAGAGGTACTCGGGCAGCCGTTAGCAAATCCCATGCCTCCAAACTGAGACCGTGTATATACCCCGTGCCTTTCCAGTTTCACCAGAACACGTACCCAAAGACCTCCGGGCTATCAGTAATCCCATCCTCTAAAAATATGAGAAATAGAGTGTTTCTTGCCCTGCTCGCGAACATACGACATCCGTTTGAAATCATTATTAGCACAACTAAAAAAGCCTCGTTACATAAAATAACAATGTATCGCACACATCGGGCACAAGATGGGGCGCAAGATGGGCGCCATAAAACTGAGGTAAGCTATAAAAGACACGGTCGAGACAGTCGGCTGCAAGCGCTCGGGATTAACGCGTGCGACGAGACATACGCCGGATTACCATACATGGCCGGCTAGCGCAAAGTTATAACACTAATAAATAATACTATTTTAGTAGTGAGTTCTCGTAGTAGTCGGCTTGTATGGACACCCATATAAATAAAACATCTAGATTATCCATATCATCTTAGCCTAGCTAAATAGTTATTTTATGCGTAATCACACGCTAGCAAGTAACTTTTATATTGAAATTTGTTTTGAATCATAATCATTCATTCATCATCATTCATTTTGAGTCATCATTCTCCTGCCCTTCTCCCAATCATTTGAGGGCGGCACAACATGTTTTCTCCTTCCATATTCCTCTATCATATACCATTTCTTCGATAACTCCTTTCTTACACTTGTCATCTTTCACGCAATCCATCAATTTTTTCTTAGATCTACCTTTTCCGCTAAAGCCTTCCACATTCATAGTTAAAACTCTCTTAAAAACCTCATTGTCATTTGTCTTGAGTGTTGATAGAAAAAATGCTAAGAAAACTATCGGTTTTTTGCTGTTAGTGTTAGTTATCACACCATATACCGTAGCTTTTTTGTAGTATTCAATGCTCAAACACTTGTCACAAAGTTTTTAGAAATGTACACAAACCCCGGACTATGTTTCCTCCGCAGTTTTTCCTAACTGTTCCAAGACGACTTTTTTAACGCGAGCCTTAAGCAGAGTATGTATCAGCTAGCAACGATAAACTGCTGGCAATAAACTTCAATACCTAGTTTTCCAAGAATAACAATATCAGTCTAATGACGATTTAGTAAATCAAATGTAACACATATAAATATAAAAAAACATTTTTTTAAAAAGCCGTTTTTGTTGTGAAAACAAAATGAAACATCCCGAAACAAAACAGGCAAGCTCTCTGAATCCGTTGTCGAACGAACGGAAATTAAAGCGCCAGAGCTTCCGAAGTTCCGTTGCCAACGATACAATTAGAGAGGAACATATCTGGCATTCGAGAAAATTAAAAAAAAAGCATAATTATACAAAGTATATAATATCATGTTGGAGATTCATTCGGATTGTTGATATTTTGTTCGACATTTAGTATATACCTACATTCGAGAACATTCAACGTATAATTCGTGTGTATTTCCTCAGAAACATAATTCACAAAGCTTAATACGAGTACATCAACCGCGTACACCGAGTACACATTCAGCTTTTTTTTAAGCCACAACAAGCTTAGATTGTAGCTTTGTAGAGCGGCCGTTAATGCTTCAAAATTAATATTAGAAGATTAGTATCGTAGTCTAAAATCAACCCACTGCACCTTTCCAAAAAAGCGCTTTAAGCTTTTTTACTGGTGGTAGGACCTCTTATGAGTCCGCTCGGGTAGGTACCACCACCCCGTCTATTTCTGCCGTGAAGCAGTAATGCGTTTCGGTTTGAAGGGTTGGGTAGCCGTTGTAACTATACTGAGACCTTAGAACTTATATCTCAAGGTGGGTGGCGCATTTACGTTGTAGATGTCTATGGGCTCCAGTAACCACTTAAAATCTGGTAGGCTGTAAGCTCGTCCAACCATCTAAGCAATAACTTAAAATAAAAAAAGCAAAACATTAGGCTTGTCAAAGCACAAAAAATTCAATTAATTAAAAACAAAAACATATGAGTCGTACACGTTAATAACAGGATCTGTTTGCCAATGAAGCCATCAATCAAGCGCCGCGAACATACGTCAAAGACAATACGTTTGCCGAAATTAAATTTTAATTAACATTTCGCGCACGAATGATTTAATTTTACATGTGATTAATTCTGATATACTATGTGAACTCGATTGCATGTCGAATCGGAATTCAGCGAGCGAGAAAAAAACTACAGCGATTTCCCTAATTTATATTTTAAACACAAAAAATGTACACGTAGACTTATAGTGCATATTGTCGTAGTAAAGAGCCTTAAGATGATTAAGATTTAAAGGTCCAGTTAGAGCTTTATACTCCTGAAACGTGAACTGAAACGACATAATTGCGCCGCGTAGGACTCCGCTGACTTACATGACAATCAATCTATATCTATACTCTATACTTAATATTATAAAGAAGAAAGATTTGTATGTTTATTTGTATTGAATAGGCTCCAAAACTACTGAACCGATTTGAAAAATTCTATTACTGTTTGGAAGCTACACTATTCCCGAGTGACCTAGACTATTTTTTTTTTTTTTAATTTGCTATCCTTGCTAAGAGTCCAATAATGTAACCCAAGATGTCAAAAAGTGCCTAAAATATTATTTACATTGCGTGCCCTGCGAAAACTATTGATAATATAATAAAATAATGTACTACGAATTTGTAGAACACATTATTATTTACAAAAAGTATCGCGACAACATATGTCTAACTATTAAAGATATGCCACAATAAGTGTTCTTTTATTTAAAAAAAAAATACAACGTCAAATATAATTGAAATTTTTGTTAAAGACCCGAGCGGAGCCGGAGCGGGCCGCTAGTGTGTTAATATATCAGTTTAGACATCGGCCGATAGCCCAGTAACTTAATACAATCACAACATAGTTTCAGCTCACACTAAAAATTAACACAAAACTGGTATAGAACGAATCATTCTTCATGATGGAAAGCAATAAATCATATTTCATTAAACAAAACGAAATCACAATAAGGTAATTGCGAACGTGTAATTACGTTTCCGGATCGAGTGCCCAGTAAAGGGCTCTGGCTCTGAGGATTGTGCAAGTAATGAAAAGGCCTAAACAAATTAAACCGTGCTCGGCCGTGAATAATTGACGAGTTTTCGCTTTAATAAATTCGTGAAACTGATAGTAGGGGCGAGTGAAATTGATGTTCGAAATTAAGGGGAATTCTATTTTTTTAAATCATGTATCTGAAGTTCTCACGAGTCACAACAGCACACACAGGAGAAACAAACATGGGACTTCTGTAAGGACGAAAATAGTCCGCCGGTTTAATAGTGCTAATTTGGTACCAAGTAGTGCCAAGATCACCGTTACGATGGACCAACCAAATAAAGGCAGCTCTAAACGGTCCCGTTAACAACGCGACGTCTGGTGAAGCGCACCACCACCCGAAGTGATGACCATGACTACTCTGCCAAGAGTGCATGCGACTGAAAAGAAGGTAAAAATATAGCTAATAGATGCTCACGAACCAATTCCACCATTAAAAATCAACTTTATGTAGTGAAACGACATTATAATTCCGTGGATATGAACCACCTTCCCATCGACTGCCTACTACGGCGCAGTATTAAGCATTTCAATTTTAAAGGTGAGTTGACCGCTATTCCGATAAAATTGAGGATTCTGCCTCAAATGCGGTGGCTGTAGGTCCACTGAAGTTGACCACTATTCCGATAAAATTGAGGATTCAGCCTCAAACGTCGAATGGAGCGATGGCTGTAAATCCACTGACCGGGCCCATGAACTTGTCTGCCCAGTTATGCCAATAAAACAATACGGCATTGACAATTGTCCATAGCGTGATGCCAAAACCTACAGCAGGGCTGCATGGCGCTGAAATGGGCATGGGCAGTCGCCATCCCTCGTGAACAATGCATTTTATAACATATAGTAATCACACCCACACCTCACATGAATGTTCACATGCCTATAGTCTATATATAGTATAGTATTAGCGCATAGTAATAGCGGAAATAATTTATATTTAAAAACTAGCTGACCCGACAGACTTTGTAGTGCCTTTATTGCAATTGCAATCGATAAATAAAAGACCTAAACATTTGTATAAAATAAACTTAAAACAAACAAAAGGAATCCGTCCGACGGGGGACACATCAAAGGAAAAACAAAATTGTTATTTTTATTTAATTCCGAACATTTTCATATTTATCTACATTTTAAACCTTCTCTGGGCTTCCACAAATAATTCAAGACAAAAATTAGCCAAATCGGTCCAGCCGTTCTCAAGTTTTAGCGAGACTAACGAACAGCAATTTATTTTTATATATAGGTATATAGAAGACTATAAGGCTGGTGACAGGCAAGGTATGCGGGAGAAGGCACAGAGGCAGAAATCCAATGCGATGGTTGGACCAAATACGCTCCACTCTCAATACCTCAGTCCACGTTGCTATCCACACAGCCGAGGACAGGCAGGAATGGCGCAAGATGATGCAGGAGAAAGTGATTAGAGGAGGCCACGACCCTCAGCACTGAGGATTATCGACGCAAGGAGGAGGAGGAGAAGACTATTATACCATTTAAGCTTGGTAATCCGCTACTGTTATATTGAGACTGTTCGTGCATGTGTGCAATTACGATTAAGTCAGTAGTTTGTCTTCTAGCGTAACAATTGTAATAAAGATGAACTGTATAACGATAAACCAATTTAATCCTTAACTAAATAAAAATAACACTTAAATTTGCTCAAGCATTTTACGGAACAATAGACTATATTTTCCTCGTAAATGCAACGTCCGTAGTGAAACCACTAAAATGCAGGCGTCCACTAATTTTGCTTCTCTTGGGTCGGAAAGGAAAATAAAAAAGAAAAGTTTGCTTTTAGCGTTGATTTTTATAGGTGACGATACGAACACGACACGATTCGTGAAAATTATTTTATTTTTTATTAATGACTCTGGTTGTTTCATTGGACTAGTATTATTAAATGGGGCTTATTTTAAACAGTAGGATAACTAACAGGTCACTATTGATTAACTATTGTCGAAAATAGTTAATTGTTCTATTAATCATTTATACAACAAACAAATAGTAAATGATTCTATCAAATAGTTAAACATTCTAGCACGAGCAGTGTTTCGCTGTATCTACCAGCCCAAAGACTTCATTACGGATCCTCCTGATTAATTAACGGCGCTTTTATACCACAAGCACCGGTCACCGTCCTCGTCGAACCGAAGGGCGCGACGAGCAAATTAACCCACAGAAACAGCCCACTGATTTTCTCGCCGGATCTTCTCAGTGGGTCGCGTTTCCGATACGGTGGTAGATTCTGCGAAGTACGGCTCTTGCTAGGGTTCGTGTTAGCAACGTCGTTAGATTTGAGCTCCGTGAGCCCACCTACTAGTTAAGGTTATGCTGGAATAGCCACTCAAGGCTCTCAGCTTAGGTAGGAAAAAAAAAAAATGTCTACCACAGGATCGCAATCGCGATCCACTGAGAAGATCCGATGAGAAACTCAGTAAGCTGTGGGCTGAGTTGTACGAAGAATCCGACGTCGCATTCGACGGGCTCGATGAGAGCGGTGACCGGTGCTTGCAATGAGTAAGAGCACCGAGAATGAGTCGGGAGGATCCAAAATGACGTGTTTAGTACGATAGCGACTGTATGATGTTTAGTCGTTTGGATCGGGTATTTTATGTGCGGCGTCCACGATAAAGAGTGTTATCGTGTTACGCCACTTTCGAAAAAGTGTTCTGGCGCTGTCTTAAGATACTTACGAATGGATACTAATTTTAAGTCGTTGTGAAGATTTTTTTCCTACCCTTACCCAATAGAAGGTCTGAAACAAAATACCGCACGCATCTTTTCGAATCTCTGCGTTGACGGAGAGGCTTTGTGTCTTTCTGTCTTATGTTCCATGGGAAGTGTTTTTATTCCACGAACTATCCGACTTTGAATTGATCTCCCTTTCATGGTGCTACCCAAGCACTATGACATTTTCTTATTCAAACGGGGTTTGAAGAGGGTCCTCAGTAATTGACAGCAGCTTGGCTGTTTCGCTGGCATTGCTGGTGTTTATGAGCGATGGTGGCTATTTACTATTACGTGTATCATATACTCCACTGCCTAAAGTTTCAACAAAAAAGAACATACAACGATCAAAATGTTGGACGCACACTAAATGTTTGAATTGCCTTCATTTTATAGTTAAGTAAATTTAAAAAGTCGTAAGTTATAAACAGGAAAGTATCGAGTTGTCTAATTGTAGGGGACAGCCGCACGGTCAACGCTAACCGTATTTTCTTGGCGAAACAAACAAATACTGCGCTGGTCTGCACTCTATTGATTTAAACTGAAAAGTACTAACTTCACTTGGAATTAATTCAGTGGAAGCTGATGAACTATTCATACATAATAAGTATTAAAATTGCATGGCATTGAAACTTTGACTTTATGTTTTGAAAATAAAAGTTTCTATGACTGGGGTTTTAACTTTCAGTAAAAAATGTAAGCATCTTTTCCAGCGCGCGATCTAGTTTAGATTAAATAAGAACTGCCGTCTATTATTAATTATGATACATTTACGACAATTTATTTTGTTTTAAAATATTCTGCTTAGATAACACTAACGCAAACTAACATTTACATATTTTAAATAAATGACATATCTCGGGAATATTTTCAACACTATACTAGTTATATGCACATTTAATAAGAGCACATTTATTAAAATTAATAATTAAATTACTGCCTGCTGACTCATTGGCAAACGTAAATTATGATATAAATACTTCTTAGCCAACAAAGGTATTCTCAGAGATCAAATATATTAACAATTCAGTATCTACGAATTTACAATCTACGATTGTTTTTGCAATCCAAATACGTCTCGTAGACTATTCGTAGCAGATGCTACGAGCTACGAGAGCTACGCCTCCACGAAGCTCGTATTAAAATCTTGATCTACGAATTAAGTTTTATGTTGATATTGGTTTTCTTTGGGAACTTTGTGTATAGGGTTTTTTGTTCAGCATATATAGTTGGAAACAAAACTGACCACCCCATATTAGCCATAGTTATTAATATAAAGAAAGTCTTATCAGTTCTAAACAGAATTTAGAACACAAACTCAACTTTTTTATTTTTTATTGCTTAGATGGGTGGACGAGCTCACAGCCCATCTGGTGTTAAGTGGTACTGGAGCCCATAGACATCTACGACGTAAATGCGCCACCCACCTTGAGATATAAGCTCGAAGGTTTCAGTATAGTTACAACGGCTGTTCCACGCTTCAAACCAAAACACATAACTGCTTCACAACAGAAATAGGCAGGGTGGTGGTACCTACCCGTACGGACTCACAAGAGGTCTTACCACCAGTAATAAGCCTTGATGTAAGCGGTAATATTCGCGTTATTTTATCTGAGGACTTCATGTTTAACATCAGGTGGGATATATCACTTCACCATAGGAATGCGTAGGAAGGTCCCAGCGGGAGGACTGTATATACAAAATTGAAACTAGTGTGACAATACTAATGTCACGGGCGGATGATGAGGTCGTCGACGCCTACACCGGTAGCTTCTTGTACCATCTGACGCGTAATAATCGGACTAACAATTTCAATGGTGCCAATGAACAACATTCATGTAGACTTCAAACTTAATTTGAATTAAATCGGACGCCACGCGGCAAACACGACCGCATACAATTAATTCACGCGCTATTTGCACAGGATTTAAACGAATATTACATTTGAACATCTAACTTTTGTTAAACAGCCGCAAACCGCGCGTCACTGGACCGCGGCGGCACGGCTATTCATCTATATAACACGCGTAATCATTGTCCTTTTGATTATACAGTTGTAAAACGTAAACAAAATTAATTACTTTATGCTTAATATCACTTTATAATTAACGTTATGTTTACGTTAACGTCACTTTATAATTAACTTGCTGGTGTTAGGACCTCTTGTGAGTCCGCACGCGTAAGTACCGCCACTCTTAATATTTCAACCGTGAAGTAGTAATGCGTTTCGGTTTGAAGTGTGGGGCAGCCGTTGTAACTATAGTGAGACCTAAGAACTCGTATCTCTAGGTGGGTGGCGCATTTACGTTGTAGATGTCTATGAGCTCTGGTAACCACTTAACATCAGGTGAGCCGTGAGCTGGTTCACCTATCTAACCAATAAAAAATAAAAAGGTTTAAAATTACAGCAGTCTCTTATACTTTACAGTTTTCGTGGTATAAAGATAACAAAGGTGTTATTTGACGAAACTTTAAAATTTCCCTTCAAAGTGCCTGTCTAAAAAACGTTCAACGTTTTTTACAATTTTTCTATAGTGAATTTGCCTTCGCCTTTTTCCTCACGACGGTAATACCCAAACGTGTGAGCTCCTTGTAATCTCCATCAGTACTTTTGCATATTTATAGATTTTGTGGATATATTTTATAGTACACGATGTAAATAACTTTAATTTATTAATGTCTGCTTGTGGTTTTCGACTCATGTGTAATGTTAATGCTGGTAACTTTAACGTAACTGGTAATGTTGGTTTTTGGGTACCTACTCTTAATATCTCTCTTTTAATATCTTTTAGATCTCGCGGACGATCTCCAACACGATGGACCCCATAAAATCGGTGACTCATTTCAACATAAATGATTGCTCCCACTCTGCGAAACACCGTGCCACATGGCGTCGCATCGCGAGAGCATCGGTATCGCAGTATACGAGTGATGCATGACCACGACCATTCTGTCAAGAGTGTAAGAATAGGAAGGAAGGAACTTTTGATATAGCATATGGATGTTTTGTACTGTTGGTGTCCCAAGTAAATAAAGTAATTATTTCGTGAACATTCATGAACAGTTCACAGCACTAAGCCCCGGTATGACGTCACTCAGTCGGAGTACTTGGGGTTCTCATCCATCATGTCAACTTTAAAACTAGCCCGGATACGATTTTCAATTTGTTGACTATATTTTTCATGTAAGCCTTGTCAGTTAAATCTCAAATTATCAAATTCGCGTGGTACCGTGTATAGACTTCGCTAAGCTCGTTACACTAAGAGCCCGTTTGAACATTAAACGTCTCCGAGGTAGGATCCTCTGTTGAGCAATTTTTCTCCAAGGAAACGTCCGCTCAGACACCCCCGACTCCCAAATATTTTCAACAAAGGTACATGACGACTACGACAACTATCATTCTAGTCTATCGTCAACTTTATTTAAAGAGATAATCGCGTTAATAATATCACGATTAACTCTAAGAAGAGGGGTGACGTTGTAACTGTTTTTCACTTTTCCCCTTAACTTAATTTACATGAAAAACGAGCCCGAATCGAAATAATTAATACGCAGTGTTCTATTAATTATTCAAACGATATTAATATAAAGTGGAGCAGGAGACAACAGGGAGTGTACAGGAGATTTTACTGTACAATTGTTAATTTGATCGTTAGGGTTACAGTTGGTTGATATAATTTGCGTAATCACTGGTGGTAGGACCTCTTGTGAGTCCGCACGGGTAGGTACCACTACCCCGCCTATTTCCGTCGTGAAGCAGTAATGCGTTTCGGTTCGAAGGGTGGGGTAGCCGTTGTAACTATACTGAGACCTTGGAACTTATATCTCGAGGTGGGTGGCGCATTTACGTTGTAGATGTCTATGGGCTCCAGTAACCACTTAACACCAGATGGGCTGTAAGCTCGTCCATCCATCCATCTAAGCAATAAAAAAAAAAAAGATATTTTGTCTAAATTAGCGTCGATTTTTTGCCTTTGTAGATAGACGGGCACACAGCAGCCGATGATGAGGGACTACCATCGCTCATGGACGCTAACAATGCCAGGGCCACAGTAAAGCTGTTGTCTATTGTTGAGGACTCTCCTCAAGCCTTTTTTGAAGATCTACATATATGTTATAAGTTCTAGAAAATACCGTTGAGGGAGATTCGTTCCTTAGCCGGATGGTACGTGGCAAAGTTAAGAACAAACTTGTTTGCTTTTACGTAAAGAAGTGCATGTTCACGGCTACTCACGATTATCGTGATTCATGAATTGCTCCGAAATTGGACGACTCTTTTTATTATTTAGATTGGTTGACGAGCTCACGGCCCATCTGCTGTTAAGTGATTACCGAAGCTTATAGATAAGGTAAATACCGCCACCCACCTTGACATGTGAGTTCTAAGTCGCAATTTAACCGTACAACGTCTGCCCCGCCTTACAAACCGAAATGCATTACTGCTTCATGGTACAATTATGCAAGGTAGTGGTTCCTGACTATGCAAACTCACAAGACGCATTAGTAATTATGCAGATTATAATTTTTGCGAATTTGATTTTTATATCACGGTGTTATTCCTTCGGAAGGAAGTCATTCGTGAACATTTGTTAAGTATAGTCGCATAGGCATAGTCACATTGCTCGATACGAATGCACTGGATGTCTTATCCTTTAAGCCACGACGACTTGAAATGAAAATGTCATAACGGAAACACCCAACGTAATTTAATATCGGGAAAGTGATCTCTGACAGTCCGGTTCGAATTGCTCGCTATTATGAAGGCTTTGCACCAAGCATAGGTAAAGTTACACTACTGCACCTGTTCTTAGAAGCTGTGAGACTCACAATACGCTCTACCACGTGTACATGTCCATAGAGTGGACCATACTTACTAATTAATTTTAGTATGGCATACAATTGGCGTTGTTGAACTTTCTCGACCGCTATCTGTGTTACTAATGAAAAAAAAGTTCATTAGACTAGGATACAAGGATAAAAGTATGGAGTGTCACTGGTTCGGTCTCCCCAAGCACCGGAGTTGAGCTTACTTGACCCCGTTTCGAAGGGAGAGCTTTTGTTTCGATATGAATTACTGAAACCGGGGAACGGGCGATTCGAGAATTATATTTTTACTTCGTAGCGTTTCGTATTTAAGGGTTTTGAGTTTTGTATTGCGCTGTGATTGAGATTATTGTAGTGCGCGTTGAGAACGTTCAGGAGGAGTAGATAATGAGACAGTATTTACGACAATTGTGACTTGTGCTGTCTACGGCATGATAATTACAGTTTTTGTAAAGTAAAACACATATGTACACCACTTAATAGAAATTTTTTTATCCTAAGATCATTTGTATCAATAATTTTCAAATAGTGATAATTACCGGGCGAATAATTTAGAATTAACTTAAAATAAAATAAATGAATCCAGAAAATGACTACCTGAATTTCTTGGTTTGTAAAAGTAAAAGCTTGTGTAAGCGGAACTTCTGAAGCCTTTCCAAAACTTTATGAGGAAATCGCGTTTGTCTTGTAACGAAAGTTTAGCGAAAAATTAAGAATTCGTTTCCGAAATGTATCACGTTGAACCAAGTGGAATCGTTTTAAATATTTTAATCGTGAAGGGATCACTTGACCATGGTAAACGAAAACTGTGGCGTTGATAAGTTCCTTTGCACTGATAGATTATTGTTCTAAAGCTCTGTGCTATTCCTGTCACAAAAACAAGATGTTTCGACTGGGAAGGCACTTCGTGAGGTACATTTTGAAGTCGTCGTGGCCTAAAGGATAAGACGTCCGGTGCATTCGTATCGAGCGATGTACTGGTGTTCGAGTCTCGCTGGCGGGTACCAATTTTTCTAATAAAATACGTACTCAACAAATGATCACGATTGACTTCCACGGTGAAGGAATAACATCGTGCAATAAAAAACAAACCCGCAAAATTATAATTTGCGGAATTACTGGTGGTAGGACCTCTTGTGAGTTCGCACGGGTAGGTACCACCGCCCCGCCTATTTCTGCCGTGAAGCAGTAATGCCTTTCGGTTTGAAGGGTGGGGCAGCCGTTGTGACTATACTGAGAACTTAGAACTATATCTCAAGGTGTGTGGCGCATTTACGTTGTAGATGTCTATGGGCTCCAGTAACCATTTAACACCAGGTGGTGGTGGAGGCTGTGAGCTCGTCCACACACCTAAGCAATAAAAAAAATATAAAAAAACATACATAAATAAAAACTAGTAAATACGTAATTTTAAAAATTTGTTGAGTTCTAAGCGTAATTATTTAGAGACACAGTAGCCGATATCCTACACGCTATACTCTTGAGCGACAAACCGGGCACGCCGTACTGTACCGTCTCGTCAACTGTTTTTGTATTTTGAATCAAGTGTCAGTGTGACGAAGGTATAAAAACGTACAGTCATCCATCAACAAGGCTTATTTTATCCAGACTCCATGACCGCGACATCGAAGTTATGTATATAAATTATAATTGTCCTGATTTTCATGTCATGTTGTCAAAGTTCCACCGGGAAGTTTTACTAATTGGGCAGTGAATTTATTGTGCTCTACGGATGACTACGGTAACTCATTATCTGGTGGACTAGACTATATACTCGTTTACATTCGAGGACAATACTTAATACTTAATCAATACTTAAATTAAGAAAAACTAGCGTTCCTTTTTCAGTTCGTCCTATATTCTAAACCATTTATGACATTGAGTTGGCTCTGCAGTGAAGGTTTTGTCGTGGTATCATCAAACCAGCAAAAGAGCGTCTTACTGTACAGTGAGCTGTAATTACAAGAGCACAGAATGTACTCGATGTTAATTAAAAACAAATGTAAAATTTTGCAGCACCCTTCAAAATTTTATTCATGTCTTTTGGATCACCGATATGGACGTTATATAATTATCGACTTGTAGTTCGACCAACCGCGCTATGAGCGTTGAACATCACATCAACATGAAATTTATAATTGAATATGATGATTTAATGATTGAGAATCTGAAGAAGGACAGCGGAGTGATAAGCTACTTTAATATATACATATGTACATGCATATATACAAATTCGTGTGAATCATCTATAGGGATATACTTCAAGATAATTGTAACATGTTACATTGTTCAAAGCATAGTTCAAATAAAACTTGTGTTCGATTTATTTTATTGCTTGTATACGCTCACGGCCCACCCGGTGTTATGTGGCTACCGGAGCCCATAGACATCAGTATGTGAATGCCGTCATTCACTCACTTTGAGAAACATTGTCTAAGTCTGAACTGTATGAGGCAACGGCTTTTTAGCCTTCAAACCAAACGCATTACTGCTTCGTGGGAAATAGGCAGATATCAGTGATGGATAAATAACAAGTAAAATATCCGATATATTTTTTTGCGTTGTACAGGTGGCATGCTATGAGCCTTTGCTAGTACTCTGCACGTTCCTCTCGTGAAGCAATCATACGCTTCGGACTGGATAACCGTAATTATATTACAAGTGAGACTACAACCTCAACCCACACAACGGTGTCCACGCATCGCGATGCGGTGACCACACGCCAGATTGGGTAAATGATCCTCTATTCATTAAGCCATTATGAATCAAAGTGAGGCATGTTATTAGGTTGTTATCACAAGCTTCATTACTATATTAGGCCAAAAACTTTAGTTTCAAATCATGATAAATTTCTAAGGTAAAGACAGGATATTGAAACATTTAAAGCATGAATATTACCCCTCTTTCAGCTCAGTATTCCGGGCTTAGAGTACGATTATTTTTAGATAAAATATGTAATAGTTTTGGGGCATGGACGTGTGGGTCATTTGTCAAAGAGCAACTGCTACACTAAATAATGTAGTTCACTAAGCGGGTTGGAATTTTAGTTTAGTTTGTTTAAACAGTCCTATTAGCGTTAGTGTAATTTAAGTTATCGAGATGCGTACTATAGATAGGGCTCTTTGTGAGATAAGGCTCTTTTAGAACATCTCAGAATGAATTATTATGAACAAAAAAAATATTTTTTTATACATATTTGAAGCAAAAATATTATTTAGTAAATTTGCGTCAAGATTCTATAAGTACGGTAACTTTTTGGTTTTCATTACCGTAATTTGGAACAATATGATTCAATAAAGTTGGGTTAGACGTACTTTTGTTCTCGTCTGTAATCTAAAATGAAAACTTCATAAATTAAGTTATCGTTACTGCTGTATATTTCAAAAGCTATAAATAGAGGTGAGATAAAACCGTGAACGAGCTTTTATTGTCCGAGCTTTACAAAACGGAGCTTTTCGAACTTAAACGTTGTTTGGTTTGTTCTAAAGATTGAAAGCGACACCGAAAGGCGTACGTAACTGTATTTATAATTACTCGCCCCGTTCATCGTTCATCTCCCGTGCCGTTACCTGTGAAAACTTTTCTTGGGCATCCAGGATCTCGATGAACAGTGAAAGCTTGTAGTCCATGATGGGAAAGCCATTGCGGGGCTGTTGCAGCAAATGCCGCACTGCCTCCCTTACGGCCGCCGGAGTGCTCGGCGTGGACGGGGTCGCCAAATTCACCTGGGCCCCCACCAGCCCCGAGAGTCCGTGGAACGTGGCAGAGGTCTTCGGCGGTGGGTTGATACCGCCCGGCAACGACAACCGCCGCGACGTCGACGGCGGAACAGCACCATAACCGTTTGTCATAATAGCCGGGCGCTGTAACTGATAGTCACTTCTGGAAGACGGCAGCGTAAAGTTCGGAGCGACCCGCGGCAGCGTCGACATCGCGCCGGACACGGGCCGCGGCCGGCGCGGCACCGGCTGCAGCAGCGGCACCGCGGGCCACTCATCGTCCACAGAACCGATGGAGTGCGGCCGTCGCACCAGCTGGTTCACAGGCCGCGGGGACACCACACTGTGGGGCCTCCGCCGGTCCGCAACGTGCGGCGTGTAAGGGCTGAACCCGCCGAAATCGTCCTTAATGACCGGATTCGGTTGCCTAGTCTCGGGCGNCGGCCGGCGCGGCACCGGCTGCAGCAGCGGCACCGCGGGCCACTCATCGTCCACAGAACCGATGGAGTGCGGCCGTCGCACCAGCTGGTTCACAGGCCGCGGGGACACCACACTGTGGGGCCTCCGCCGGTCCGCAACGTGCGGCGTGTAAGGGCTGAACCCGCCGAAATCGTCCTTAATGACCGGATTCGGTTGCCTAGTTTCGGGCGCCGGCGGGGGTGGATCGTCCCATGGCCAAGCCAGGGCCAGGGAGTTCGGTTTCCGGGGCGGCTGGGGCCTCGGCCGGGCCGCCCCCTCCGTCATGTTGTGTGAGCGCCGCGTCACATGACGCGCGAGAGTCGGGCTCGGCGTCCGCCGGTCGACTGGCGCGTCGTGATGCTGCATCCGCCGCGTGTAGGGGCGCTTTGCATCGACGCACGACGTTTTTAGGGTTTGTTTTGGGGACGTGTTGCGTCCGAGGAATTCGAATGTCGCCCATTGTTCTTGTTGCAGTTGAATTTTTAAATTTAATTGTTTAGGATGGCGCGGCCCGCTTTATAGTTTGTTTATCTGTGCGACTAGTTCAGTCGTAGACTTCACTATACCCAAATCTATACAACGCATTGATAATTGTAAAACTAGTATCGAGTACAAGATAAACCGACACCAGGTGTTGGACCAGTATTGGGGCTACTGGACATCACAATACGAGGCCACCACTGCCCTTGCGACATGAGGTGTCAATTACTCGCCTTCCATTCGATTTATAAGATATAAACCAAGATGACGAACGGCTCGTTGGATACTAAGTGTAATATTTTGAGATAAATACAATCAAAATGAATTCTCATTTGCATTAGTACAACGAAAGTCTGTCATGTCTTTTATCTTTCATAATAATACTTATGTTTCTTAATTTTTATGATGAGCTATCTTCACGCCACACACAATAAGTCTGAACTACCGGCAATCTGATATGTAATCGTATTGTTTGGAAATAATCATCAATATGCTATGATGCCACGATAAGCCCATTAATGCGTTGACAATCACTATTCAACCTAGACGACACAAATACGCCCGATTAACAATACTATTACAACCGGCAACTTGTTAAGGCAATAATCTCGATATATAAAATGTAATTGATGAAATTTATGGCATTATTAACAGGAACGTTTTCCCATAAAACTACCCTCGGGGTCCTGCGTTACTCTTTCATAACCGAAGCCTTAATGTTGAAATAAATCAGGGGAGCTACATCGGCGACACAATTTAGTATTTAATCGTTGACTGAAAGGCACTCAACGTTTGACCTCGAGTTTTGGAAACGTTCATTTTACGATTTACGACATTTTCAACAATTTTCAGTTTTACTGATAGGTGTGTGGCGCATTTATGTTGTAGATGTCTATGGGTTCCAGTAACCACTTAACACCAGGTGGGCTGTGAGCTCGTCCACAAATCTAGGCAATAAAAAAAATAAAAAAAAGTACTAAGATAATATTTTTACAGGTGGTTTTACAGGCGCGCTGCCTTTTGTGAGGGCGCATGATTAAGTACCACTATCTTGCTGAAAGTCGCCGTGAAACGCTTATGCGATTGGTTTTTAGAGTTAGTCAGCAGCTATGCAATACAGCTGAGATTTCAATTTCACGTCTCAAGGTGAGTGGCGGTTGCTAGGTGTAATGTTCACAGGATTCAGTACTCAATGACCACCAGGTGGGTTGTGGGTTTTTTTTATTACGCTTATTAACATATGGCCCACCTGATAGTGAGTGGTTACCGTCGCCCATGGACATCAGTAATTCCAGGAGCAGAGCCAAGCCGCTGCCTACCGTTAAGTACACTCAACAAGCCAAGTTCGAATACTCTTGAATGAAAAACTTATTTTAAAAAGTCCTGTATGCCGAATACATGCACTTGCGAAACAAGATTAACGGCCGTCTGGTGTAGTGGTAAGTGACATGGTCACTACACAAGGGGGTCGCGGGTTCGAATCCCGCCAAGGGAAGATATTTGTATGATAAATATAAATGTATTTTCCAGGGTTATGGATGTATATTAAATATATGTATGTGTATAATAAAAATCTTACATTTATTTCCGTCATCTGGTACCTGTAACACAAGTTCTTTACGAACTTATCACGGGACCAGTTAACGTGGCGTGATTGTTAGTAAATTTTTATTTATCTATATAAAAAAAAAAAAACCTGTAGCACTTAACTATGGTAACGTTAAGAGACACGTGAAGGTCGATAATCAGGTTGTAATGTCTACCAGATCTAATAACGTTAAACACTATCTATAGCTCGTCGTGAGATAAGAGTTCAATAGAGAAAAGCGTTGATCATAAACAAATGTTTCAACCGTGTGGGAGATATACGTTCTGGCTTACAGATACTCAGTTATACAGTTAAGAATTTGGCCTCACGTCTCAAGATGGGATCATTCACATTTAAAAGTTACTTGAGCTTTAATTAAAGGGTCGGTTCTGCAGTAAGTTAAGGGTCGGACAGTTAATAATAACTAAAATTAAACAGTGAGTACAAGTGGTAGCAACGACCTCTGTATTGTAACGAAAATAATGTACATCGAGTGCTCCTTAAAGCTCTACTCGGCTTTAACGATCGATTATTTGTAGCCATTGAAACGATCAGCGCTTTGTACCAGTTATTTTTGTGCGACCGATGGACCACCGTTATATACGTATATACTCGTATCGATACGTTTTTTTTTTATTGCATAGATGGGTGGACGAGCTCACAGCCCACTTGGTGTTAAGTGGTTACTGGAGCCCATAGACATCTACAACGTAAATGCGCCACCCACCTAATACGTAATTCTGCATTTCAGTTTTGTTGGATCTCATTCTAATGCAATAGAGCCTTCCAAGTCATATGTGGAGGATCCAAGGTACAGGATACATACATACATTTTAAAGTCATCGTGGCCTAAAGGATAAGACGTCCGGTGCATTCGTGTTGAGCGATGCACCGGTGTTCGAATCCCGCAGGCGGGTACCATTTTTTTATAATGAAATACGTACTCAACAAATGTTCACGATTGACTTCCACGGTGAAGGAATAACATCGTGTAATAAAAATCAAACCCGCAAAATTATAAGTAGCGTAATTACTGGTGGTAGGACCTCTTGTGAGTCCGCATGGGTAGGTACCACCGCCCTGCCTATTTCTGCCGTGAAGCAGTGATGCGTTTCGGTTTGAAGGGTGGGGCAGCCTTTGTAACTATACTGAGACCTTAGAACATATCTCAAAGTGGGTGGCGGATTTACATCGTAGATGTCTATGGGCTTCAGTAACCACTTAACACCAGGTGGACTGTGAGCTCGTCCACCCATCCATGCACTAAAAAAAAACATACATATAATCATTGGCAAATGAAACAAAATTATTTTTTTGACAAATAAAATGCGAGTCAACACGCGGGGCACGGTTAGTAATTTACAAATCATCGAAATTCAAAATTACCTAACGTTACGTGTTCACGCATCTGCAATGCTAAGGATGTCGATCCGTAAAATTATTGTATCTGTATTTTATTATTAGCATTTTTATATTGGTATTATTGTATAAATTTTCGCGACCAATTATAATCGAGCTGTGTGTGACGCTAGAAACGTGTGCGGTTGCTGTTGGATAAGAATATTGTTCCCTGACCCCACTATCCTATAAAACTGTAAGATTGCTAATTCAAAATATACACGCCAACAGGTATCTCGAAAAGTAAACATAAATAAATATCCTTATATAAACCTAATATATTTGGCATTGCTCAACAATTCTCAAATCCAAAACAAAAGCTAAGTTCAAGTACGGCATATCTATTGCCGCTACATTATGTATTATCTTACATAAAAAGGTAGAAAACCTATCGATACCGCATAATATCCACAGTTTCAATTCTCGTTAGCCATCCTTCGTGCCGACTGGCTGCCGAAAAACATTTTAAATCAAAAAAAATCTCAAAAGAAGCTTTTAATCCCAAAGTAAACAAAACCGTTGAAGGGATCAAAGCGACCTAAGGGAGGCACTGCCCAAGTAATTCCTTAATAAGGCACAAGGCATGCGTGCAAAGCAATTTTCATATGAAACTATAAATCAATTTGGCATCGCTCAGGAATCGGTCGAGCAAGCACAGTTGCTCGCTTAGGGAGGGGAAACCGCCCTAAACTTGGCTAATTTGTCGATAGATCGCTAAAAGAAAAATTAATATACAAACTTCCGGGGATGTTTACAAGGGGCGGCATTGCGGGGGTGGGGGGGAGGGAGCGAAACCTTAATCATTTTTTCATTTGTAAACACGGACTAGACGTGGTCGGTTAATGGAGAATTAGGGTGCTCCGATGGAAGTTGGATTCTTTGTTGAGTTGGAATATTAATCCGTCGCTACGATGTTATCACTCAATCGAGGTAATTAGAACATTCGAGTAAAAAGTTTAAGGTCACACAGGTGGTCATACAAAATATCTGGTAGGCAGCGGCTTGGCTCTGCTCCTGGCATTGCTGAAGTTGCCATGACCGACGGCAATGACTCACTATCAGTTTTTTTATTTATTGCCTAGTTGGGTGGACGAGCTTACGGCTCACCTAGTATTAAGTATTACCGTAGCCCATAGACACCTACGACGTAAATGCCGCCATGTACCTTGAGATAAGAGTTTTTTGGTCTCCGTTTTTACAGTACAAGACTGCCCAATCCCTCAAACCGAAACGCATTACTCCTTCACGGCAGAAATATGCAGATTGATGGTACCTACTCGTGCGAAAATCCACGTTAATGATATTTATCAATAATAATATTATAAAGCTGAAGAGTTTCTTTGTTTGTTTGAACCCGCTAATCTCAGGAACTACATTTCCGATTTGAAAAGATCTTTCAGCGTGAGATAGCCCATTTATTGAGGAAAGCTATAGGCTATATAACATCACGGTAAGACACCATGTGGACCACCAATAAAGAATATTTCAAAATAGGGGTTTAAATAGCTCCTTAACATTCTATAATTAAAAAATATTTTCACTTTCTACGTAAATGAAGTCGGGAGTAAAATTTAGCGTTATACCAAAGTAACTATTCCACGCGGACGGAGTCGCGGGTAAAAGCTAGTTTACTTATAATTATTCCGCTAGCAGCTCGAATATTGAGATCTTACAGAGATTCCCGAACATTGCTCTTAGAACTATCTCAAACGCGCATTGGTTTATAAGAAATAATGAGATTCACGAATATTTAGAAATGCCGACTGTTAGAGAGGAAGTCAACAAAAACAGCAAGAGATACAAAGAAAGACTAAATGAGCGCTCAAACGAACTGGCGAGGTGCCTCCTAGACACGACTGGAGATGTAAAAAGATGGCAAATTTTAGACTTAGAATTAGACCAAAGAAATTAAATTTACTGCTGTAATTGATGGCATTTAATGTATTGTCATCCACAATTCGAACCCTTGGAACACATCTTGTTATGGCTATATAGTCGATTGCAGATAATATAAGAAAAAAATATACAATAATTAATTCTACATGTAAAGTTTAACCAATACTTTTTTTTTTTTATTGCTTAGATTGATGGACGAGCCCACAGCTCACCTGGTGTTAAGTGGTTACTGGAGCCCATAGACATCTACAATGTAAATGCGCCACTCACCTCGAGATATAAGTTCTAAGATCTCAGGTATAGTTACAACGGCTACCGCACCCTTCGAACCGAAACGCATTACTGCTTCACGGCGGAATTGGCGGGGTGGTGGTACCTACCCGTGCGGACTCACAAGAGGTCCTACCACCAGTGACATACAATACAGTGTTGTCGTATCACCCGCATCATCTGTTAAGATGTTCTTTATATGATTATACTCTGTACGTTACTAAAGCTTTAGTCCGATTATCGTGAAACACAGTCCAGTTATTGCGGGTACTTTAAGAAAGCTCCCTGTGATATTAACATCTATTTAGAGATGGTCTTAGCGGAGTGCTTCATTGTTATATTTGCAATGTAACTTGTGCTATTTATAAATAAACCAAAACAGGGGAACCGTTTCGGCAAGTCAACATAAAAGCTTGGGATTAACAAAGTCCACCTTACCTTATCCGTCCCCGGTTAACGTCAGTCTCTTTGTTATAGACGTATTTGTTATCCGGGCTCTCTGTGTACTTGTACTTGTTTCGTTTGTTACCGGTACACATGACACACGATTTGAGGTTGAGGTTGAGGAGATTTAAGGTTGAGGTCAGCGGATGGGGATCGCGTACTAACCCAAAATAATTAAAAAAAGGATGTGTTGTGTCGTGGGACACCGGGTAGGAACGAAGTTCCATATTATAAAAAGATTGATTTTAAGTTCTATTCGAGGTATAAAGAAAATAAAACTGGAGGTTTCGCAACAACCCACGGTCATTCGGTAACGTGCGAACTTATTGTGGTACACTTCATTCACGGTTGTTTGCATAAGAGTCAGTGTATTGCGCAAACGAACGCTCTGAGATCGTGGTCAATGAATGATAAAAAAATATGTTATTTTTTGTACGTTATTACAAAGTTAAGTCGTACACTGTGTGCAGTACTAATAAAAATCTTACGTTACGGACGTTTTTTCCAGTTAGGGTACCCCTCCGCATCGTACCATAAGGAACTTCGTTCCAAAAATAATTATTATATTATAATTTTAACAAAGGGGCCTACTGATTGAAATTTACTCTTTACGTTTTTACAACAAGCGACGATGAATTTTATCGATAAGTAAATAAGCAATGAGATTAGACAGCACATCACTAAACTATCGTTCCACACGAGTTAACATCAGTAGGAATAATGTCTGAATGTGAAACAGGAGCGAGTGTTGGCAGCGTCGATGCCTTCACGATACAAGGTTGGTCGTGAGAGAACTATTCTCGAAATGTTGAGAAGTCTCGGATCGTCCATCAACGTCTGCTTGAAAGGTTTCTTGAGGAATAGCTAGCTCTCTGTAGAAATTGTTTTTTTTTTATAAAGATTGTCTAAAGCCGAACCACAGGACCGCTTTCGCGGCAGAAATAGCCGGACTACGGTATCTTAACATCTAACTCTCAGTAAACAGTACCATTGGTAAACATACATTTTTAGTATTGAGAATTTCGTTTATATAAGATAATGATTCCTTCATAATGGAAATCGCTTACGACATATTGAGTGCCTGCGTATTTACCAAGAAAATATGGTAATTATAGTGGGATTTTATATCCTCGTATGATGGCTACAAGTGATGGCTGTCTGAGCCTTTAGGATACAGTGTCAGATACTTCATATATTATTGCTCAGCTTGATCAGCTTACACTGATCATCAGTAAGTTATTTGTTGCAATATCGTTAACAATGACATGATAAAAAAAAAAATGGAGAAGGTTTCTCGGCATTAATACTTCTTTATGATTTTAAAATTTTGAATGTTCTGTTTTTAGTTTGCGACCGTTAGAATGTTTACTTCTAAAAAGTATACTTGTACAATCATTTATCTGAGAGAAAAACAAACTCTTCTTTATAGCAATATGAATTACTGCTGTAGCATTACGGATAAATATTCTTATATAACAAACAACAGATCATTACCTAGGATACGCATCGAATAGGGATCGAACAATAATCGTTAACTTAAAATCATTAGCCGATCATTATCGATAGCCGAGAGCATCAATTCGAATGATTCCGTCCATTTCCGATTGTCGACGTTACGATCCTTTGTCGATTGAAAATGTAATTACAAATCTACGATTCGAACCCAGCGATAGATTGATTATTGGGGCTTGTATCGGAAAGGGATTAGTGAAGGGAAATAGTCGGTTCAATGATACAGATTCGAAAGGAAATTAGGTTGATTTGTAACCAACTGAACTGTTCTCGTGGTATCCCTATGGATGACATGATAAATAATACACTTTACTAAAGTCAAAACTACTTTTAACGGAACAACGGAAAGTCTAAATTCAGCAAACAAATATTCCTTTTTTTAATAAATCTAACGCGACTTTAAAATTGTGTGAATCAACTGAGAGTTGTGCATCAAACACGCGTAAACGTTCCATGCACTGTGTATTTTCCCGAAAGTGCAATTAGTTTTTTTTTTGTTGCTTAGATGGATGGACGAGCTCACAGCCCACCTGGTGTTAAGTGGTTACTGGAGCCCATAGACATCTATAACGTAAATGCGCCACCCACCTCGAGATATAAGTTATAAGGTCTCACTATAGTTACAACGGCTACCCCACCTTTCGAACCTAAACGCATTACTGCTTCACGGCGGAAATAGGCGGGGTGGTGGTACCTACCCATGCGGACTCCCAAGAGGTCCTACCACCAGTGATTACGCAAATTATAATTTTGCGGGTTTGGTTTTATTACACGATGTTATTCCTTCACCGTGGAAGTCAATCGTGAACATTTGTTGAGTACGTATTTGTTGAGTACGTACGTATTATTAGTGGCTTAAACGTGGCGGTTTACTATAAATATAACAAAATAGTCGACCATCTGTCGACAGTCTCGCGTACCCGGCTTGTTAGAGTTTCCCTATTTCCTCAAATTATGCCCATCTAACTTTCTCTACTTCTCACACAAATGCTTATATATATTTATGACGAATTGTAGAGCATGTTTAGAGCAGATTTGCCTCTTCACTGCTGCAAAAAAAATCAGAGTTCCTATTCTAATATACACAACATACAATACATACAAATACTAATAGACACCATGAGGTAGTGCCTAGTGCCTGGTCGTGTCGGTGTGCACATGACCTCTTCGTCTGCGTTTCAATACACGTGCATTACTGCGCTAACGACATTTTAATGTGTCGTAGTAAACTTCCGTTTCCGAATTTTCATTGTTTTCTTAATGGCACAATATACTTATGATGCTTAGGAGTACTCAAAACTTATATAACGATATTCTTTAAGAAGATTACTTACAAGCTACTTAAGCTAATTCTGCATCAGAGAAAGTAAACTTTCTGAATACTGGTTATAAAGCAAGGTTTTTATTTTATGTCTTATACCTTTATTACAAGAAAAGCCTGTGCCGTAGTCGGATTTAGAAGCAGGTTCTTCTAGAAATAATTTATTCTACAAACTGATGAACAGCAAATGAGTCGGAAATTGAGGTCCGTGTAAGCGAAGAAGCTGCTTTTGTCTCGTTCTATGAATTGTATGATGGTTTCCTGCTGTGAAGGCTGGTTGACTTTGGATTGTATAATTTTCATGAAATTGGACAAACTAGAGGTCCCGCAGAAGTCGAAATTCGACTATAATTAATTGGAATTTTAAATTTGCACACTACTATGATTGTATTTTATACTTCTATAATAACAAATTTCGCCAAGGCTACGCTATAAAAAAATATTAATAAAGATAAACAATATTTAATGTATTCTCAATTTGACCACAGACGTCAAGGACAAAGGTTTGACAATAAATAGTATGCATGCATGTGTGCGTCAAATACATGGTATGTAGTGTGTGTAATGTTTTCTTTATTGATTTAATGTATCTTTTATGCATTATTTTAAAAAAATATTAGCATTGTGTACTTCTTCTCTATAAGTGTGGAAAATTTCATACTCCTCCATCCGCGCAATTTTCGTAAAAAGGGATACAAAGTTTTTGCTTCACGTATTAATATATAGATGTGGATGTCATGTTGCAGTTCGATGACACGCTTGTATAGCAAAATAAAATCATTCAAAACTTACAAATTTTAACAAGTCGAAGTATTTTTTAACTGGAAAAGCTTTCGGAAGCTCCTGAAAGTTCCGGATGTCTACGACTTCGGAATCACTTTGTATGTTTAACTTTTCAAACTGATTTTTGCTTCCTTTTCCGTTTTGTACGTTTGTTTCCGTAACTCGTTTTGAATTTCAATTTTGGTTTTAAGAGAACATGCGCCGTGTGCTGCTCAAGTTATGCACGGCCACACATGTGAGGATCGACAAACGAGTCTCCGTGATACTTAAATTTGTTCCTCATTAAGCAAACATTTTCCTCTCGTCTTTATCTCAACAGTTGTGGGTTATTTAACTTAATACCGACCAATATGTTGACGTACCACTATACGGTAGTACGGTAAACGATGTAGAATCAGCAAATTAAGATAAATAATTGTAGCTTAATAATAGTGTAGTGTAATAAAATCAACTCCCCACTGAGCAGCCTGAGTTGCAAAGTGCTGTGGAAACGAATGTATTCACTAATCAATTTAGCGTTGTTGTTGCATAGCTATTGTTTTGATGTTTATGAACCTCCACCATTTGTCTCAAGGCGAACAACAGTATTGAGGTTGTATTTAATTACCTTAAAATTGTTTCCCACTATAGCTTAGATTGTATTGGTCTGTGAACACGACTTGGTAATAACGGGCGAGATTTTAATGTAAGAAAGCTTTCTCTTAGCCCGTTCAAGCGTAAAACTTGAAATTCATTGCAGCTTAAAAGAAAAATTGTCGAACACGGGTCAATGAACTTATTTTCGTCGAAAGAACCTTAAATGATTATTCTATTGTCTTATGAAAGTGACAAATGGTTTTGACGACCATTTGAATTGGAGCCCCTGGATTTTTTGGGTTCAACTTTTATTGTTTGTGAGATGTTAAAATTTAAGTACTTTTTTTGTTGAATTTATGCTTTTCATTTTACGTTGTCTACAATAAGCTTACTTCTTTAATTTTAAGTTTCATTAACCACGTTCGTAGCTTCAAAGTTATTCGGGAATAACGATTGTAATTACGGAGCGCGTGGCTTCATCACTGTAGTAATAAGCAAGATGATGGCACCTTAACACAACTAATTACGCAAACTTTTATGTTTGAATAATATCATTTTTATTCTACGAACTTTTTCTTTAGCCATGAACGTTGTTCGTGAACATGTTTTTTATTTTTATTTATTGCTTAGATGAGTGGACGAGCTCACAGCCCACCTGGTGTTAACTGGTTACTGGAGCCCATAGACATCTACAACGTAAATGCGCCACCCACCTTGAGACATAAGTTCTAAGGTCTCAGGTATAGTTACAGCGGCTGCCCCACCCTTCAAGCCGAAACGCATTACTTCTTCACGGCAGAAATAAGCAGGGTGGTGGTACCTACCCACGCAGACTCTCAAGAGGTCCTACCACCAGTTATTACGCAAATTATAATTTTGCGGGTTTGATTTTTATTACACGATGTTATGTACATGTTGAGTACATATTTCATTAGAAGAATTGGTACCCGCCTGCGGGATTTGAACACCGGTGCATCGCTCAACACGTACGCACCGGATGTCTTATCCTTTAGGCCACGATGACTAAAATGTGTCATATATAAATTTACTTAACAAAAGCTTAATCCTGCCTTCAGTATTCAAGCTTTGGTATGACCGGCTTTGAGACAAGTACTCCGAGCAGCGGCAAGAAGATGACGCGAGTACGTCTGACAAAGGCTGCGTCGTCTCGTTAGGGCTTGTTATTTATTTTCAAACAATATTTCAGAATATTCCAATATCATATTCTCAATGACAGTTTGTGGCGGGACGCGCTCTGGCTTATTACGCTTATTGAATTTGTATCTTCGTTATTATGCACTGTCTTTCAACAGAATTTCTTTTTTGTATAGTTAATTAAGGAAAATAGTTGAAGTATCTCTTTTCCGGTAGATAAAATAAAAAAGAAAAAACGAAAATGAAATAAAAATATAACAATGAAAACAAAAAAATGTAAAACATATAATTATTAAGAATCTTGAGGTGTCCAAATGATTAAGGTTAAATATATAGTATTGACTTAATAACACGCCTCCGCGCTTATTTTGGCGCGATAGACTCAAAAACTCCTGAGCAGATTTTCATAGAGTTTTCGTCATTGGACAGAATGATGAGGTTGTAAATATCATACCGACTGAGAGCTTTACTAGCGCGCACCGCGTAGACCGCTTTAAGTTACAAGCAAGAATGCTTCTTCTAAAAATAATCTATTAAACTGTAACAACGCTATATATCTATCTTCGATTATTTACATACAATAAATGAATAATACTACTACTGCGCTGGCGCTATGACCCCGAAGTGGGTCTTGACTTCCGACAATAAACTCGCCATTATTATTATTGTAATATTATTGTTAAATTATTAAATGAATAATACTGATATAAAATGTTATTAAACATCTCTGTAAGTTAAACAATTTTTGGGGTAATTATTTGTAATATATCCATTTTAAATTAAATTAGACCATCTTTTTTTGCATTTTATCTAGATTAACAAGTGTATTCATCCTAAATTACTTTTTTTACTTACGTTTTTACTTACGTTATCGTTAATTTAATTTTTACAAGTGTTCCGATCCGATGCACGATACCTTCACGGAAAAAATGCTTTGCAAGTCGTCAGTGGCCCAGGAGGGTAGAATTCAGCCCGATTACGGTGATTACAAATAAAAAAAATGGGTACGGTAATTTTACCTGTAGATGCACTGATGTGTGAAAAATCTTGAAAAAATATACTAATTTAAGATGTAATACAGATTAGATAGGTTCAAAAACTTCGAGTCTGACTCACCATATTTCCAATGAGTACAAGTCTTACCTGAAAAAGATAATGAAATTATTACATTGTTAAAAATATTCTATCTATTATAATATTCTTGTTTCTATTTTGTTACAATTAATTCAAGGACCAAGCTTAAGATCGCGTATTAAATTTCTTTAAGCTACGGTCTCCCAATCAGACACTTGGATTCCAATCAGTGTAATAAGTTTAATTCAAAGGTACAGGCGTCAAGCTGCAGTTGAGATTCCAAGTTTATTTATAAAGCTCAAGAGGTAGCGCGGGTTGCATCTAAACGTCCACTAACTATACGTTAACTGGTCATGTTCAGATAGCCAGTAAACTATTTTATGAATAAAACAAAATAAAGTACAAATTATAAGGTTTTCTTATAATTTATTTGAAGCTTCGCGGGGATCAAAAGTACACTTTTACATTGTAGTCTAGTCTCAAATGATTTCCATACCGAGTTTAATTATGATCTGGTCAGTGGATTGAACGTAAAAAATGTATCAGTTAGACCAACTTTTCTCAGCGTGAAAGTATAATAATAAGCACCAGGGATTTTGCTTTTTTGCAACAATTGGTTGCATTGATGATACAAAGCCCATGATTTTACTCCTAATTAAACTATCTGTCTACGAAAACTGCATTAAAATGCGTTCAGTAGTTCTGGAGATGTATGAGCACAAACCAACAGAAGTATTATGATGTAAGTAATGAGTTTATATTATTATTTAATATTTTCTATGTTTACACAACAATATCTATACTAATATTATAAAGCTAAAAAGTTTGTTTGTTTGTTTGAACGCGCTAATCTCAGGAACTACTGTCCCGATTTGAAAAAATCTTTCATTGTTAGATAGCACATTTATTGAGGAAGGCTATAGGCTATATAACATCATGCTAAGACTAATACAAGTGGAGCATCAATAAAGAATGTTTCAAAATAGGGCTTAAAATAGCTCCTTCACATTACATTCTATATTTCAAAAATATTCAAACTTCTTACGTAAATGAAGTCGCATCGGTAAAATTTAACGTTACGCCAAAGTAACTATTCCACGCGGACGGAGTCGCGGGCAAAAGCTAGTTTATTATATAATATTGGTAGCTATTTTAAATTAAAAATGTATAAAACGCGAAACGTGAAAATTATTATTAAGTATTTTTAATTCAAGGAGCGCTTATTCCGTGCAAATATAACGACGGTGATAGAGTGTTAAAATCATATTCTTCGTGCAGATCTGCGTTTCACCCTAAAACTGATTGTTTCTAGAATTATTATTAATGTGAACTTGGTCCAATAAATTGTTAATTGCGAAGTATAGATTTAGTCACGAGAACATTCACCGCTGTTAAACACTGATTCTAATTTGAACTACTAAACTACTCGGGTCAAAAAAATCCTTGGGGCTTAGGTGATCCGTCTACATTTTTCTGCTAACTCATTCTGTTTGAAATAAATCGTATGCCTTTATTTTTTTCCATTCACTGTGGGCATAAAGCTTTCCTATTGGTGTGTGGTCAGCCTTGCTAATACACGTCAGCAATACCAGGAACACTACCACGTTTCAGAAAACAGATGTCATAGCGCTCAGGATCTGTGTTCGTGAAGAGTAAATCATTTTAGAACAGGTCCACAGCAGGGAACGCAGCAAACCTTTTTTTTTATTGCCCTTGTAGGCAGACGAGCATACGGCCCACCTGATGGTGAGTGGTTACCGTCGCCCATGGACTTCAGCAATGCCAGGGGCAGAGCCAAGCCGCTGTCTACCGCTTAATACTCTCCACAAGCCTCGTTTGAAGAAGGACATGTCATAGGGCTCGGGAAACACCGTGGAGGGGAGCTCATTCCATAGCCGGATGGTACGTGGCAAAAAAGACTTCTGGAAACGCACTGTAGATGACCGCAGTGGCTCCAGGTACTATGGATGAACTCTACTCCGGTGGCGGGCGAAGCAATGGTAAAAACGAGATGCCGATATCATCTCGAACAATTCCTCAGAGCACTCCCCGTGGAACATACGATACAAAATATAGAGGGAACCGAAGTCCCTCCGCAGACCCAGAGGCTCCAAACGATCCGTGAGAATGGGATTATCGACAATCCTACTGAGTGTGGATGAGTTCAGCTCCGGTGGAGAGTGATAGAGTGGTGCGAACAACTCCTCAGAGGTGGTTAACGAGTTAGCTATCCATTTTCTAATTAAGCATTCCAAAATAAACCGGCTCGAACTAAAAATATCTGTTACTGAAACTGCGCCTCGAAACTCGCTGTAAAAGCTTTTCGCTTAACTTTCATTACTTTAATGGATTCCCATTAATATGTTCATATATTTTATGGCGAATGCGATAATTTGAAATTATTACCTAATCTATATAACTCTTAGTTTAAGGTTTAAGGTTGTTTTGGACGGATCAAAGAATTTATTGCTTTAAAATTCGATTGATTTTCAAATAATGAATCCTTAGAGTACTGCGAGTTTATACGTGTAAGCGTCCTCTTTTTATCTTTTTTTTGGTCAGGAGGAAATCGCCGGACTCCCACCTTCCACTGGGGATGGAGGGCGGGGCATGTCGGAGTCGAACCGACTAAAACCTCCTATCGCTCAACAACCAGCATTCAAACCTCGCATGAGACAGAATCATGTGTTTTATTGATACGACAACCTTTGCAATTATAAGCCCTTTGGTCTTAGATCAAGATGAGCGGCGGCATATCGACGTTGGATAACAACTTAACGCTGAGGAGAACGTCAGTCTCTTCTACCATCTAGATTCTAAAGCATTAAATTTAGCTTGAAATTGATAATTTCCAATCTTACATCAATCTTATAATCAAACGACAGTATTTATTCAGTCGCCATATACCCTACACTATTGTTGACAACACTACGCAAGCATGCACAAAGATACCAGATAGCCGGAGACCCATTTACAACTGATAATTTCAGTTGTTTGGCATAGCTTGGTTGTTTGTGCTATGGCGATGTCCATGAAACGAACTACACCTACATGTGAGATCTACTTCTCCCCGTGCTTAAATCGAGAAAACTTATAGCTTTGAGGAGCGAAGCTAGTCCCAGAGCTATCATATTGGTTTTTCCTTCAATAATACTTATAATTTTAATTCGCATTCCTTATAACTAGACGGTCGATGGGGCAGAAAGATCCTGGAGTGGCGACCACGTACTGGCAAGCGCAGTGTGGGACGGCCACCTACTAGATGGACCGACGACCTAGTAAAAAGTGCTGGGTCTCGTTGGATGCAGGTGGCAATGGACCGGTCGCACTGGAAATCTATTGGAGAGGCCTATGTTCAGCAGTGGACGGCGATAGGCTGAAATGANAACTGCAACACGGTCTTCTTTAAGCGTCCACTCCATATTTAAAAATGAGTAAAATTCTAAAAGTATACATTTTTATTTTCATGAACAATTCGAAATTCGAATTCAATAAACTTTTTTGTGGCCAGCATTCTAAAAGAAAAGTTTTTACTGTGTGACAATACTTATGACCTGACTAGGTATATAAAAATGAATTGCTGTTCGTTAGTCTCGCTAAAACTCGAGAACGGCTGGACCGATTTGGCTAATTTTGGTCTTAAATTATTTGTGGAAGTCCAGAGAAGGTTTAAAAGGTAGATAAATATGAAAATGCTAGGTATTAAATAAAAATAACAATTTTGTTTTTCCTTTGACGTGTCCCCCGTCGGACGGATTCTTTTTGTTTGTTTTAAGTTTATTTTATACAAAAGCTTAGGTATTTTCTTTATCGATTGAGGCATTACGAAGTCTGCCAGGTCAGCTAGTCTATTATAATATTCTTGTTTCTATTGTGTTACAATTAATTCAAGGACCAAGCTTAAGGTCGCGTATTAAATTTCTTTAAGCTACGGTCTCCCAATCAGACAGTTGGATTCCAATCAGTGTAATATGTTTAAGTCAAGGGTACAGGCGTCAAGCTGCAGTTAAGATTCCAAGTTTATTTATAAAGCTCAAGAGGTGGCGCGGGTTGCACGCTCCGCATCTAAACGTTCTCAAACTATACGTTTAATGGTCATGTTCAGATAGCCAGTAAACTATTTTATGAATAAAACAAAAGAAATAACAAATTATAAGGTTTTCTTATAATTTATTTGAAGCTTCGCGGGGATCAAAAGTACACTTTTACATTGTTCCTAGTCTCAAATGATTTCCATACCGAGTTTAATTATGATCTGATCAGTGGATTGAACGTAAAAAATGTATCAATTAGACCAACTTTTCCCAGCGTGAAAGTATAATAATAAGCACCAGGGATTTTTCTTTTTTGCAAAAACCGGTTGTAAAGATACAAAACCTATAATTTTACTCCTAATTAAACTATCTGTCTACGAAAACTGCATTAAAATGCGTTCAGTAGTTCTGGAGATGTATGAGCACAAACCAACAGAAGTATTATGATGTAAATAATGAGTTTATATTATTATTTAATATTTTTCTATGTTTACACAACAATATCTATACTAATATTATAAAGCTAAAAAGTTTGTTTGTTTGTTTGAACGCGCTAATCTCAGGAACTACTGTCCCGATTTGAAAAATTCTTTCATTGTTAGTTAGATAGCGCATTTATTGAGGAAGGCTATAGGCTATATAACATCACGCTAAGACTAATACAAGTGGAGCACCAATAAAGAATGTTCCAAAATAGGGCTTAAAATAGCACCTTCACATTACATTCTATAATTCAAAAATATTCAAACTTCTTACGTAAATGAAGTCGCATCGGTAAAATTTAACGTTACGCCAAAGTAACTATTCCACGCGGACGGAGTCGCGGGCAAAAGCTAGTTTATTATATAATATTGGTAGCTATTTTAGATTAAAAATGTATAAAACGCGAAACGTGAATTTTATTATTAAGTATTTTTAATTCAAGGAGCGCTTATTCCGTGCAAATATAACGACGGTGATAGAGTGTTAAAATCATATTCTTCAGGCAGATCTGCGTTTCACCCTAAAACTGATTGTTTCTAGAATTATTATTAATGTGAACTTGGTCCAATAAATTGTTAATTGCGAAGTATAGATTTAGTCACGAGAACATTCACCGCTGTTAAACACTGATTCTAATTTGAACTACTAAACTACTCGAGTCAAAAAAATCCTTGGGGCTTAGGTGATCCGTCTACATTTTTCTGCTAACTCATTCTGTTTGAAATATATCGTATGCCTTTATTTTTTTCATTCACTGTGGGCATACAGCCTTTCTGTTGGTGTGTGGTCAGCCTTGCTAATATACGTCAGCAATACCAGGAGCACTACCACGTTTCAGAAAACAGATGTCATAGCGCTCAGAGTCTGTGTTCGTGAAGAGTAAATCATTTTAGAACTGGTCCACAGCAGGGAACACAGCAATCCCACTGAGTGTGGATGAGCTCAGCTCCAGTGGAGAGTGATAGAGTGGTGCGAACAACTCCTCAGAGCTGGATGACGATCTATCCATTTTCTAATTAAACATTCCAAAATAAACCGGCTCGAACTAAAAATATCTGTTACTGAAACTGCGCCTCGAAACTCGCTGTAAAAGCTTTTCGCTTAACTTTCATTACTTTAATGGATTCCCATTAATATGTTCATATATTTTACGGCGAATGCGATAATTTGAAATTATTACCTAATCTATATAGCTCGTAGTTTAAGGTTGTTTTGGACGGATCAAAGAATTTATTGCTTTAAAATTCCGAAAGATTTTCAAATAATGAATCCTTAGAGTACTGCGAGCCTGTACGTGTAAGCGTCCTCTTTTTATCTTTTTTTGGTCAGAAATATCGCCGGACTCCCAACTTGCACTGGGGATGGCGGGCGGAGCATGTCGGAGTCGAACCGACTAACACTTCTTGTCACTCAACAACCCACGTCCAAACCTCGCATGAGACAGAATCATGAGTTTTATTGATACGACAACCTTTGCAATTATAAGCCCTTTGGTCTTAGATCAAGATGAGCGACGGCATATCGACGTTGGATAACAACTTAACGCTGAGCAGAACGTCAGTCTCTTCTACCATCTAGATTCTAAAGCATTAAATTTAGCTTGAAATTGATAATTTCCAATCTTACAATAATTTTATAATCAAACGACAGTATTTATTCAGTCGCCATATACCCTACACTATTGTTGACAACACTACGCAAACATGCACAAAGATACCAGATAGCCGGAGACCCATTTACAACTGATCATTTCAGTAAATGGCATAACTGGTTTACTGGTTTACTGGTGGCAGGACCTATTGTGAGTCCGCGCGGGTAGGTACCACCGCCCTGTCTATTTCTGCCGTGAAGCAGTACTGCGTTTCGGTTTGAAGGGTGGGGCAGCCGTTGTAACTATACTGAGACCTTACAACTTATATCTCAAGGTGGGTGGCGCATTTACGTTGTAGATGTCTATGGGCTCCAGTAACCACTTAACTCCAGGTGGGCTGTGAGCTCGACCACACATCTAAGCAATAAAAAAATAAATAAAAAAAACTTGGTTGTTTGTGCTAATGGCGATGTCCATGAAACGAACTACACCTACATGTGAGATCTACTTCTCCTCGTGCTTAAATAGAGACAACTTATAGCTTTGAGGAGCGAAGCTAGTCCCAGAGCTATCAAATTGGTTTTTCCTTCATTATTACTTATAATTTTAATTCGCATTCCTTATAACTAAAACACTGTTATCTGTCATTCTTATTAGAAATACTTTATAAGAAAAATACCTTGAAAATTTTCTATAAAAATTCCTCGTTAAGATGTCTTGAAATATGGGAAACAATATTTCAGAAATTTGTAAAAAAAATACAACGTAACTTTTTCATTCTGGTGAGAGCTTCTTATTAAAAAGGTATTTCTAACTTTTCTTCGCATAAAGACTTTTTTGTATCTACTTTACGTCCTGCGTCAATGTTTAGGGTTGTGCCAGCCTCAACAATAGTGATGCGTCGACATCTACATACTTAAGTCTTTATGAAGTTACTGTTTTACAGGACTGGCTATTTGAATCTTAATGTATGTAATGTATGGCTGGCAATAAATACTAAAATACAATGAATTTTATTTTGAATAATGGAATTATATTTTCAAATTCAGTCATTGGTTTATTTATGAATTCTATATAGGTATTTTCATACAACCCAGACCCAGGGATTCGTTCTGCCATTCTAAAAGCGCTGATGATAAAGTCACTAGTTATGTTAGACATTCCTAGGGTTTTCATCTTTATTTTCAAATATTGAAGTACTTGCCGCACGGATCGTTTGTCTTCTAAATAAGCTACAACCAGAAACCACTCCTATCGCCAAGTGCCTTCATACCAGAGACATCATAAATTTAGGTACCACTACGTTATCAAGCTGACCGAAAATATTTCAATTAAATGGTCAGCATCCGGCGTTACGCAAGAATAGGCCCCCGGTCTCTGGAATTCGACGAACATTTAACGAAACCAGGCAAATTCACGAAACAGCCAAAGTTCTGTAAAGTTAAAGTTCTTGTGGCTATCAACTTACACATTAGGTAAGTTCTTGTCGGAGACGGCTTCTCGCGTAATGTTTTGAGGCGAGCTTTTGCGACTAATTCCCGTATTCCATTTAAAAAAATTCTTAATATAAACTTTAATATTCATCTCGTTCAAGTTTTATAATGATAAAATATATTAAACTTGTTTTCTGTTTAAATGGCATTCAAACCAATTTATACCAACAATGCCAACATGCTGTCAGTCTTACAGTCAAACGCGAAATGTAGGTTGTGCCCAGTGAATTAACAATAAACCTTTAACACTACGTGGGTCGTGAGCACGTGCAGATACCTAGTGCATAAAGTGTCCCAAATCGATGCCATGATTTTAGCATTTTGTGAATTCGAGTGACTTTCAAACTATTTAGAGGTCTTATGCTGACATCTGTTATCTTCTGAGGACAACATCCTTTAAAATTGTTTCATGTGGGCTCTCTTCAATTTTAGTTTGCATGCGCATTCACAGATGGCGCTGTTTGCTTTGTAATATCTGTGCTTAGTAGTAAAGTAATCAGAAAGCCAAATTTATATCTTAAATAACAAGTACAAAATATAGAACAGTTCCACATTTAAGCTAGACCATAATTTTTACAATATTTCCATGGACAACATCAAGGAAATCTGGATAAATGACTTACTCATATTGTGATTGTTGTGGTCATAATCTAATTTTTTTTCGAGGTTTTCGTCTGTCGACGTCATTCGAACCTATACCGAAGATCTTAAACGAGTCTTCTACCAGGTGGTATATAATATTGCCCTAAAGCGACTGCTTCTTTAGTATTATTATCCACATAACATTTAACATAATTTCCTATTTTTCCTACGGACGGTGGAGCGTATTGTGCGCCTGCAAGACTAGACTAGATCACCATGTCTATTTTGGAAAAGTTCCTTAGAGCTTAGAGCTTAGAGAGGCTTATATATCAAAGCACATATATATTCGGCGTTATAGGTAGTATCCATTTGTAGTTAAAGTGGTAAAAAGCTTGTCGAATTTATTTATATAGTTCGGAAATGTAATCAGAGATGGCACTGATATCAATTTTTTAAGTACGGTTTAGAGCAGGGGTCGGCAACGCGGCGCCCGCGGGCGCCATAGCACCCCCGATTGATTTTAATGCGCCCTCGCTGGACTAATAATGTAAATGTATGACAGCCAGAGCTATTTACTTACTCTTGTCAAACGGCGATATACAGCAAGTAGTAGTGAGTTTAGGAATGTGCATAGATTAGCAGTTTGCTAACCTTGAGCGTATCTAATAACAAGCACGTATTTTTTGTTAGTGTGTGAGACCATAACCCTGCATTTAAAACTATCCAGTAATCCGAAATAATTATTTTCTTTCAATACCGAAAAAGCTTAATAGCTCACATTTAGATTTTTGTTTAAGGACCGAGAACTCTAAATATATCGCCAATTATAATAAATTAGCTGAAAATATGGACACCCAAGCTTCAAACTGAATTATGTATATGTATCATTATGTATGACACCAACAAAATAAAGTTATAAAAAATCTGTTTTTTTTTAATGCTTATTGATACCTGTTGATTATCTGTAAAATATGCGCCCTCGGTGATTTTCAAATTTAGTATTGCGCCCTTAAGGACAAACAGGACCCCTGGTCTAGAGCTTTCCTCGAATTTTAAAATTATATGAGCAACTGTTTTAAATTAATCTATAAAGTAGTTTAAGTTTTACTTCACAGATGGCGCTGCGATTTATATTCGCACATACCTTCTGTGGACAGAAATTCCCGGCTTTTGATTTACTGCCATCTAGCGATTCTTTATAGAAACTGAGCAAGGGTTGAGTTCTCTGTTTCTAAACTGGCACCCTTCTTTCCAATCAATAACCAAGTATTGAATTGGATAGAATTAGTATCATGAAGGTATTATCTTAGGCAAAATCTGTAATTCTTTTTCTCTATTACTTTGCTGATGTTTGAAATATCGTAATAAAGTTGTATTTTGTTTACCTTTAACAGATGAGGATCCCTTTCTGCTGCATCCAGCATCGACTCCGCTTCACTCAGCCAAGCGACGAAGTTCTCCAGAGAACGATCAAAGTTCTGCAGCGACGACACCGCTGAATGTAACGCCTTGCCTCGTGCCACAATACTGGTAATAAAAACATTCATCTTACCAATGGTTCATAACTAGAAAGAAACTTGATATACACACCACCACAATATACCTAGTATACACATAGCTCATAGATTTTTTGAATTTTATGAGACTACGATTCATTCAGATTTTTAATGTCAAAAATGCGTATTTTTGATCAAGCAAAATTCAGATCATGCAAATATTTCAATACAAAGTGCTACCAGAATAATGTAAGAACAATTTACTAATCATGAAAACCACAATGAAAACACGAGTCCCCTAATGTTTGCCGACGAGTACTGACCCTTTGTAATCTCTAAATAGTGCTGGTCTATGTGTCAATCAACGAGATATTACGAATTTTTACAAACTTGTATTGTACGTGTAAGATTCACAACTTGTAAAGAAATATTTTTACTGCAAATTTGGATGAATCGACCCTTTAGTACTACTACTGTAGTTCTTTATTAAACTACCGAACTACCGCGCAAAAAATATTTTTAATATTTTATGAAGGCCTACAAAATTGAAAATAATAATTCTCAAAGGTCGAGTTAAAAGGCATAAATTATTCTGCTTCCAAAATTAATTAGCAAGTTTCGCGGCACGCTGTTTACGTTGTGAAGCATCTGATGAATATTTAGGGACCCTTGTCGTTCATCAAAATGTATAAGAACCGGAGCGACTGACTGGTTCGCGGCAGAAATAGGCAGGAGAGCGGCAGATGTCCGTGCGGGCTCGCAATACGTTCTAACACTAGTAGTGATTTTATTTATTGCTTAGATGGGTGGGCGAGCTCACAGCCCACCTGATGTTAAGTAGTTACTGGAGCCCATAGACATCTACAACATAAATGCGCTACCCACCTTGAGATTTAAGTTCTAAGGTCCCAGTATAGTTACAACGGCTGTCCCACCCTTAAAGCCGAAACGGAATACTGCTTCACAGCAGAAATAGGCAGGGAGGTGGTACCTACCCGTGCGGATTCACAAGAGGTACTACCACCAGTGTTCTCGTGCTTGTGCAGTGAAACTTACTTATTGTTTAGTTCGTTGTATCTGTGGTTGATGGCCTCGGTGGAGCGCTTGATGCGTGACGTGTCATCGTTGCGGTACACGGCTATCAGCCGCTGGGTTTGCTGATTGAACAGCTCGATCTGGTGCTTGTACTGGTGGACCTCTGCGTGGAACGACTGCGAATAAAACAAACTTGACTATCAACACGGCCTTACAGAAAAAGCTAGTCTTGACATGGAATTTTTTCTCCTACCGACGCCGAAAGTTCGGTTTCACCCCGCTGTACAGGGAAGAAAGTCTAATATTTCCTCCCTGGGTACTGACAAGTGCGCATGCGCGTTAGTGTCTACGTCTGCTCTCACGCACCTAAAATTCTCCGCCATTGTTGTGCTCGGGTAATTTGCAATATTGTGTTTAGTGTAAAAGTGGAATAAACAAAAGGCAATAAAATTTAATAGTGAAGTATTAAACAAAGATGAGTTCATCAGACAATTCTTATTCAATTGAGTAGTAGTAGTTTATTTAAAAATTAAAAAACAGTTAAATTGTTTTTTTATGAGTATACTATCGACTATTTATGAGTATCGGTACTCCACGAACTTTCGGCCTGGTACGAGAAAAAATTGTATGTGCACCGCGGGAGAAAAGTAGGACAACTATTTTTTATTTTATAGTTTAGATGGTTGGACGAGCTCACAGCCCACCTCGTGTTAAGTGGTTACTGGAATCCATAGACATCTATAACGTAAATGCGCCACCCACCTTGTGATATAGGTTCTAAGGTCTCAAGTATAGTTAGAACGGCTGCCCCACCCTTCAAACCGAAACGCATTACTGCTTCACGGCAGAAATAGGCAGGGTGGCGGTACCTACCCGTACGGACTCACAAGAGGTCCTACCACCAGTAAAAAATCCGCGTGTTTGCCACAATGTACTATAGAAAGAAACCTTAGCCCATCAATAATGCCAGGGGTACCACCCAGTTCCACTTGACAATGAAAATTGCTCAAAGGTCGCTTAAACAGAACCACGACAGAGTTCTGGAATCGCCGAGAAGGGGATTTGTTTCCAAAGCGCCATGGTACGTTACAAATCCATCTGGTTTAATTTTAAAAAAAACGCATAAATTGTATCTTACTAGCTTTGCCATATTATTATCAAAACAACTTCATAACATTGACCCAACACAACAATGTTTAGCTGAACACGATGATACCCTAACCTCGCTACCCAAACCCCGTCATCAGCTATTTGCGACCCTCCAACAGTCAATTAGTACAGATTTATCACACTCTCGTGTGTTACTTGATATTGTGTATTCAATTATCTTCATTCTGTTGGGAGGTGTGATTTGGGCCGACTAGGGCGCCGCTAAAATGAGTTATCAGTTTAGCGGCCTGCGTCTCCAAAGTGCTCGACACGCACACTCTAATGATGAGAATATTTTTTTTACCTATTCTAGTAACTTCGAGGGGTTATTCTAGATTCGCGGAGCTTGTAGGTGAGCTCACAGGGCTAAAAACATGACGACGTTGCTAACACGAACCCTAGCATGAGCCGTACTCGCAGAATCTACCACCGGATCGGAAACGCGAACCACTAAGAAGATTCAGCGAGAAACTCGGTGGGTTTGTATCCAGAGTAAAAGGACGTAATATGATTTACGTAATACAAAATAAGATTTTACCGTTCATACTCGTTCAGGTAAAATAAAAATTTGGGAAATCCAATAAATAAATTATCCACGTCGATGCCTCTATTCGTGAGGTCTGCCGGCACCTTAGCACAATGGGATCGGAGTCGCCGAGTCGTGTAACACAGAGCGACAGCTCCGTGAGGCCGTCTCAATGATTCTCATTGAAACGTTCAGATGGTTTCCGATAATGGAATCGACGACTGTATCGATATAATTATGTTTGTATTCGATTTTCTCATGCCCTTTTTCTTAAACCTTGCCGTAATTCTAACCACCCATCGGTATATGGTTACTGGAGCCCATGGTCATCATGCTGTGAATCCGCCACCTTTTGACATGAAGTCGAAGTCTCAATGACAGTCTAGTGAAGTCGAAGTCTCTGACAAGCTCAACTGTTGTATATACCTAACTCTATAAATATACATGAGTAGCCAGGGCGTTAGATAATAATATGGCTAACATTTTGTTTGGGCGGATTCTGAAGAAATGTAAAATTATAATAACTTGGCTTAACTAGGTTTTGTCACTAAACAAGTCGAGAATTTCACTCAAAGGTGACTTCTAAAAACTTCATTACATACCTAGCGAAGCAGTAGATTACTCGCTACTTCTGCGGAAGTTTGACCCGCCTGCTTCCGAAGCGAGCAAAGTGTAAATACACACTTTATGTTCCGTACAAAGTCAATATATCTCTCACCTTCTGCTCTCTAAGCTGCATTTCCAGGACATCAGCGGTGTGTCCAGGGATAGGCATCGCCGCCAGTCGCGTCTCCATGCGGGTCAGCCACGCGTCCGCCTCCCGCCGCCTCGCCTCGTAGCGCTGCGAGTCGCCCAGCATGGCGTCCAGCTGTGCCTTCCGCTGCAGTACTCTGTTGTTGGCCTCATCCCAGTGCTCGCGGAGTGCTGTAACTGAAATAAGAAAAACACGTTCAAATGAAGTCGTCGTGGCCTAACGGATAAGACGTCCGGTGCATTCGTGTTGAGCGATGCACCGGTGTTCGAATCCCGCTGGCGGGTACCAATTTTTCTAATGAAATACGTACTCAACAAATGTTAACGGCTGACTTCCACGGTGAAGGAATAACATCGTGTAATAAAAATCAAACCCGCAAAATTATAATTTACGTAATTACTGGTGGTAGGACCTCTTGTGAGTCCGCGCGGGTAGGTACAATCACTCTGCCTATTTCTGCCGTAAAGCAGTAATGCGTTTCAGTTTGAAGGGTGGGGCAGCCGTTGTAACTATACTTGAGACCTTAGAACTTATATCTCAAGGTGGGTGGCGCATTTACGTTGTAGATGTCTATTGGCTCCAGTAACCACTTAACACCAGGTGGGCTGTTTGCTCGTCCACCCACCTAAGCAATAAAAAAATGTTTTGATTTTTGCATGTTTTATGTACATTAGTATTCCAAAAGTCATTTAAGTAAGCCCCGTGCGCTGGTAGCATGCACCCTATAGCCGGCTACGGAATTAATGATATCATTGGTGTTCCAGTATGACGAGGCGTAGAATATTGCGGTTCACTCGGAGATTTGGGACCAGCAATGATTCCATGTAAGCGCGTAAATAAAACAACGTTCAAGGCAACATAAGAGAAAAGCCGTGTCGTAGGTACCAAAAGTATTTATTTGGATGCCCGTGCTGCGCTGCAAATTAGGAAAATAGAGCTCTGGTAAAATTAAAAATAATGAGTATTACCGAAACTATTAGCAATGTAGTGGGGACCCACAGAGACAACGGCACTCAGGGTCTTAAAGCCATACTAGATAAAACGTACTCTCATCGACATATTATTTAAAAAATTCATAGCAAGCCAGCTTACATTTATTGTCGGCAGCTGTATTGTGTGGCAGTACGGGTAATTACCACTGTGTGTTTCAAAGGCTTTGTTTTTAAAATTGATACAACCGTGTTCCAAAAAAAATGAGCCTTCGATGACAAGATGGGGACTCTCACTTTTAAGTGCCTAGAGACTCTACAAGCCGTTGGAGACAAGGTGAGCAATCTCATCCTCTACCCATCATTAAGAGCAATAGTTGCTGTAAGTAGAGCCCAGTCGCATGAGATGAAAATCCTTCTAATAGGAATAAGCAAACGTTAAAATAGGTAGGATTGACAAGTGATCGCCAATAATCGATTGGAATGTTTGTGGGAACCAAACTCATATAATTCACACAAAAAACGCTCTCGCAAAACAAAAGGCAAAATGTTCACAGAACTCAATTGTAATTAATAAGTGCATGCACTACATTACACCGGCGCGCACTTCAAACTATGCAAATACAAGAGCACCAAGCGCTTTAGTGCAGTGGCGAGCGAGTACCCTCACCTCGCACCTCAACGTATGCAACTTTGAGGGATCTACCGGAAAAACATATCCAGATAAACAATTAGTCGTCATATTTAAAAATTATACTTGTGTGTATATAGATACACATATAGATATACATCACTACATAGTATAAAACAAAGTCGCTTACTCTGTCCCTATATATGTATGCTTAAATCTTTAAGACTATGCAATGGATTTTGATGCGGTTTTTTTAATAGATAGAGTGATTGAAAAGGAAGGTTTGTATGTATAATAACATCCATTAAATAGTGGAGAAATACTGTTATTTTTGAGGTTTCTAATGTGATAATCAATAATAAAATTTCATGTTTCCGAAGCGAAGCGAGAGCAGGTCGCTAATGGTTTATACTTAAAAAAATAGGAATAATGCACTTACGACTCAAGAAACACAGTAGTCAACGATGCAAAGATTACTTAATTTAGGAATAATAAAGTCGAAAACCGCGGCTGATTAGAAGCTACAAGAAAAGCATTTTGTTTGTATCGCCACGCGCAGCGCATCCATTCCTTACTGTTATTGTAAATTACTGTTTTTTTTTATTTCCCAATTTAATTCACATCATATCGCAAGATTATTACGTAAATCTAAACATTGGCAGCTTAAAGTCGGATAATGGGTTTAATTTTAATTGAATGGGCACATGAATGGGCATTTAAATGATCTATTTACTTTTTATATTATTTAGGAACAAAAAAACATATAGAGACCGCAAAAGCAACAAAAAATTTGAAGACTTCGTACAAAAAAATTTACTGGTGGTAAGGACCTCGTGAAGCAGTAATGTGTTTCAGTTTGAAGGGTGGGGCTGCCGTTGTAACTATACTGAGACCTTAAAACTTATATCTCAAGGTGAGTGGCGCATTTACGTTGTACATGTCTATGAGCTCCAGTCACCATTTAACACCAGGTGGGCTGTAAGTTCGTCCACCCATCTTCCCCTCATCTCAGCAAAAAAAAACAAACAAAAAACGATGTTGAAAAAAATATCGATGTACATACTATTTACTAATAGCAAGAAATGTATTTGAAAGAAGGCGCTGACCCTGAGTGAGTGCGGCAGTGGACCCAAAGTACTCACACGCCCGAACTACGAGCTAAGCAAGTATCGAGCTGTACCTTTTTCGTTGTTATTTATTCAATAATACCAAAAAAAATTATTACAGTTAATATTTAATAAATTATTTAATGTGTTGCTATCGTTCCTAAAGTTAGTCACCTGAAAATTTTAAAAATCAAAATATCATATCCAAATTGTAGAACTATTAGAAATTGCATAATAGTATCGCCGAATCCAAATTCCCGAAATCAAATCGTTTCTCTTTGTTGAGTGTCACACGAAAATCAGTGAGTAATATTCAATTAAAAAAATGTTATATCTGTTATTGCGTTCCAATTAATAGAGGCGGGAAAACTTAATTATTTTGAAACCGCGCGCAACGAATGTTATCACAGCGCGAGAGTTATTTGCGCAAATGAAATTATTTGTTTTATAATTGAGTTCCATTACATTTGATGCATAATTATAGGTAATGAAGCGTGTTAAGCTTATGTTTGTTATGTTGTGTTATCCGTAAATGTAAAATGTTTGTTTTTGCTTTGTGTGAAGCGCTTTCGCACCTTTGAGTAAGGACCTCAAGTGTAACAGTGGGGCGCTGGTGTTGGACACCGGGAAGCCTGATGTTCCTGTCGGGAGAGAATGCTTTAATGAATTACGTTTTCCCGAGAGCTTCTTAGCTTCGTGCAGGTCGTCTGGATATCAGTAATTCCAGGGACGAGGGTTGTTCACATGTCACTGGACTTTCAATTTTTAACATTGATATCTATATAAATAAAACTATAGTCTCTGTTTGTAGTATTGAAATAACCGCTTTTTACTACATCCATATGAATATATATACACGGTACATACACCAAAATAACATTTTTTACAATTTTTGTGTCTGTTTGTTCCGGCTAATTTCTGGAACGGCTGGACCAATTTTGACGAGACTTTCACTGATAGGTAGCTGATGATACAAAGAGTAGCTTAGGCTACTTTTTTAAGACTAGCATCGTCCCGCGGTGTCACCCGCGGTACGACAATAACCGCGGGTAACATCGCGGGACTCAGCTATCAATAATAAAATTTAATGTTTCCGAAGCGAAGCGACGCCGCGACGGCGGGTCGCTAGTATTACAGCATATACATACATTTATATATATATATATATATAGTAAGGAATACCCTACTAAAAAGGTATAAAACCGGCGCGCAGCTCCGTCACCGGCGCATTTGTCGGTTGACATTCGTCGAGAGAACATCGTTCAAAGACTTTAAGTGTTAATTTAGGAAACACGAATTTTATAATAATGTTGAGGGTACGGTGCCTATAAATAGCAACGCCTTTGCTCGAAACATTCATTCGATCGGCGGCGTTCGTGAGAAAAGGTAGTCGTGGACATGGTGTGCGTGAGTCATTGTTTTAAGTCTCTGTAAACTTGTGCTAATTGTTATTTTTTTAAATGGTTTTTCTTCTGATTCCTAATATCAGAAGTGGGATAAAGGACTCAAATAGCCCACAGTAGCGTAAAACTCTGAACTTTGTTTTGTTTTACAATGACTGCTTACTTTGATGCTTTCATACTTTATTTGTTATTTTTCTTGTGTGATTGCAAATTTTGACTGTGATACTGAGACATACTGAAACTCCTAGTACACGGAGGCGACCGTCTCGAGATGATTCTCGTAATCGAAAACGATATTATGCTTTCGCGATCACAGAGATGATAGACAGAATCGCGATACGAACGATGCGCTCGCGCACGATAGAACCTGTCGCGACACGTTCTAACGATAAGGCGTGCGCTGAACAGACCACCGATATTCTACGGACAGTTACGACTCCCATGTCGAATATCGTTGGTTCGCAACAAGGCCACGTAGAATCTAGTATCCCTGGTTCCGAGGCGTCTACCCTCGCCAGTGCTTTGATAAAACTTTAATAGTGATACGGGGCATAATGGGCCCTCATATTAGAACCGCGAACGCTAATCTACTCACGATTTGATTTCATTTTTAGTGGAGGTCAGGTTAGGCCGAGTCCTCATAGGGTTCAGGCACTAGTTGAGTCACCAGTGACTCGTAATGTCACACAGGTAGATAATTCCTGAGGTTGACTGCATACTTCCGAAGGTGAATTCGGGACTATGTTGGCAATGGCAATGGTCAACTCAACTTTTGAGATTACAGCTCATTCTGAACATCACAAAATGCAAGACAACAGACATCCGCCCAGCAGCTTCTGGTAGAAAAGACGCCACCACACCTGTGGTGAGGACTCTAATTACTGATGTCACGACTGAGGTTTATCGTTCGAGGTGAGTTCGTCGAGAACTAGGTCGAGGTAGAGCTCATCAATTGGTACCACGAAGTGAAAAGCGATATGATGCTCGCGTGGATGGGCACCGACGAACAGCAGCCGTTTTTAATGTCGATAATCTTGTTTGGGTAATAACTCACAGTCTACAGGAAATGTAGATCCAGCAATCCGTGGACCTTACCGAATGGTGAGGATGGTGCCTCACGGGCATTGCCGCCAGCTCGGGCCCCTCGATGGTTCCTGCGGCAGTAACACGCAAGCGACGTGCCGGTAGCTGCGTAATATCGGTCGGCAGGTAACTTGATTCCGGCATGCGTGGCCCGTATAAGGTTGTCGAAATTCTACCCAGTGGACGCTATACCCTACGGCTGCTCAACGGCAGTTATGGCAAAACTACGCAAGCAGCTGCACAATATATGGTGTCGTGGCGGGGCGAGTGGACCCCTGAGACATGTGCTGCCTTCTTTGAGAGCAAGTAAAGTTAATAATGATCATTGTTCACAAATATACGTATTCCTATGGTGAACCTGAAGGGTGAGCTATAGATGATTGCTCTCTAGTTACGTATCCCTCACTCGGAGTCACGGTGAGATGCCTCAATACGATTGGTCTAGGCTGGCGTATTGAGAAGCCTCGGCACGTTTGAGTATGGTCGGCGTGTCGGGAAGCTTCACACGTTTGAATACGCTCTGCGTGTGGAATGCACTCGTACGTTTTTAATACGATCTTCGTACGAGTGGGTCTGGGACCATTTTAC
>NW_021011678.1:0-67230 GCF_003987935.1 Bombyx mandarina | reverse complement strand
TGTTCGACCAGCCCATACCGTGGGCCCCGAAGGTCAAATATTTAGGCGTCACCCTCGACAGTAGGATGACATTCCGCCCCCACATCAAGACGGTACGCGACCGTGCCGCCTTCATTCTAGGACGTCTCTACCCGATGATATGTAGGCGAAGTAAAATGTCCCTTAGAAATAAGGTGACACTCTACAAAACTTGCATACGCCCCGTCATGACCTATGCAAGTGTAGTGTTCGCTCACGCGGCCCGCATACACTTAAAATCCTTTCAAATTATTCAATCCCGTTTTTGCAGGATAGCCGTCGGAGCCCCGTGGTTCGTCAGGAACGTCGACCTCCATGACGACCTGGACTTAGAGTCCATCAGTAAGTATCTTCAGTCGGCGTCCATGCGCCACTTCGATAAAGCGGCACGACACGAGAACCCTCTCATCGTGGCCGCCGGTAACTACATTCCCGATCCTGCGGACAGAATGGAAAGCAGTCGACGTCGCCCAAAACACGTCATCTCGGATCCTCCCGATCCACTAACGGTGCTTTTAGGTACTTCAAGCACCGGTCACCGTTCTCGTCGAACCCGTCGCTTGCGACGAAGGGCTCGACGAGTAAATTAACTCTCAGACACAGCCCACTGAGTTTCTCGCCGGATCTTCTCAGTGGGTCGCGTTTCCGATCCGGTGGTAGATTCTGCGAAGCACGACTCTTGCTAGGGTTCGTGTTAGCAACGACGTCAGGTTTGAGCCCCGTGAGCTCACCTACTAAAGTTAGGGTTACGCTGACATAGCCTCTCAAGGCTCTCAGCTTAGGTAGGAATATAAAAAAAAAAACGAAACATTCATTCGATCAGCGGCGTTCGTGAGAGAAGGTAGTCGTGGACATGGTGTGCGTGAGTCATTGTTTTAAATCTCTGTAAACGTGTGCTAATTGTTATTTTTTTAAAATGGTTTTTCTTCTGATTCCTAATAATATATATATATCGTGCTCAGTAGCGATCAATTGTAGAGGCCTATGTCCAGCAGTGGACTGCTATAGGCTGATGATTATCTAATATATAAAATTCTCGTGTCACAATGTTCGTTCCCATACTCCTCCGAAACCGCTGGACCGATTTTCATGAAAATTTTTATACATATTCAGTAAGCCTGAGAATCGGCTACTATCTATTTTTCTAACCTTTAAGTGATAAGGGGTGTTCACAGCAAAAATTTTTTTTTGATTTTTTTTTTAATGTTTCATGTTTTGTTATTTTTAAACAACATTCCCTCATCATTCACAGCGCTCCAGGCCTTTTTCACTCATATTCCACATCCTTATACACTTCCAATAAGTTAATAATTTTTTTTCTACACTAGAAATTCTCTAGAAATCATATACATATATGGCAAGACAACGTTTGCCGGGTCAGCTAGTGATATATATACATTGTGTTCAGTAACGCTCACGGACAGCAACCTATCAAAATGGTATTAGCATTTGTAGTGACTTCGACGATCTCTGATGTTACCTGCTGAACTGGGAACGTATCTACAGTTATAAAAAAGGAAGCTTGAAATTAACCTCAAACTTAGACAAACTCTTATTATTAGGGGTTGAAACTACCCCTACAGCTCACTTTGATCGATACATGTAAGTTTCGGCCAGCCACGAGCTAATGTTCGCTCCGACCTCCCCTATATATCTTGTTAGAAGTTAATGTCCCAAAAAATATTATGAACAACCCCTTTTGTCGAGGTTTAACCGTTGTCTGAGTCGTCTTGTTGTATTGCTAGTGATTTTTTGGTGTAGAACATGAACTTATCAATTTAATTTAAGCAATAGTACTTGCAATTGACCTAAAACGTAATACTAAGCAAATAATAAGTCCTCAAATGTTATCTTTCATTACTTATACAGACAGTAGCCTGAGCTTTTGAAAGCTCAACATAAAATATCCTGAAATCAACAAACTTAAAGCTACCTCAATGTCACAGGCTTGTCAGGTTCAAAGAAGATTGATGACCGAAAAAAGCACTCATGAAAATCAAGATTTATGCCGATATAAAGAGCTTTACCTGCTATTTTTAGATTATTTTTTTGGGTTTTTCAGAAAAGAGCATTCGTAATAAAACATCCTAAAGCTTACCACAAGTTAAGCACAAATGGTCTTAATAATAATACATAAGAAGTCTAATACCGTTCAGAAAACTAGTAGTTATATATACCCCAAATATTAGTCTAATCGCCTATTTCTTAAACATGTAATACTAATGGTTCGTAAGGCAATTTTCAAGCCCACGCGAGTCAGTACCATCGGTAGCTGCTTCTATCCCACTTCTGTCAATCTAACAACAAATAATATAAACTCAACTAGAATACAAAAAAGTATAAGTATGTTAAAACTTAAATGAACATAATTATTTTGTTTTTAATTCAGTGGAAGAGCTAGATCATTTTAAACTAATCCATATTATAAATGAAAAAAAGCTGAGGATTCTAGGAGGACCTGTATCTCCAAAATAATTTATTTTGTATGATTTTACAATAAAAGGTTTGCAATGAAAACCTACATTTTTACTACAAATGATTAAAATGAACATTTATAACCACCAAAACAGAATTTGCAAGCTGCATCTGAAGCCTAATTAATCTGGTTACCGCCAGTCACAACCAGTTCGAACCGGTTCGCATTCTGTCTCGTTCTCGCCAACACGGCGTGCCCATCTTGTGTTTTGTTCTTGTTATTTCGACTTTGTCTTTGTAGGTTTAAATTAGCGATCGTGGCCTGCGACCGCGCCGTCGACTAACGAAATTAGAAGGTAGAGAGAAAGATAATTATTTTATTCGATGTGAATGTTAACGCGCTCTTGTGTTTTCTTTCTGCGTTAGATTTACGATCTGCTTGGTAAGGAAACCTCAGTTCATAGAATATGTTAGCGTATAACACACAAATACATTTCTAGACAATAGAACAATACGTAAATACGAACACGGTTTCATCGAAGGTCGAGATGAAGGCACAACAGCACTTAATAAAATTTAAGCACCGCTTTTAAAAACTTTTGTACTATTATAATAACCTAAGGTAGAGCCTGTCTTAAGCACCGAAGGTACCATAATCTTGTTAATTCTGTTGTGAAGTAATTACTAGCTTCAAAGGGCTGGGTTTTTTTACAGCGATTTTATTTTTATTTTTTATTTATTTCTTATATGGGTGGACGAACTCACAACCCACCTGGTATTAAGGGTGGAGCCCATAGACATCTACAACGTAAATGCGCCACCCACCCGATATTCACGATTTAATGTCTAAAAGCCTCTTATTATTATTTTCTGCTACGATTCCAATTGTTTCTGCAGCAGACTGAAAGATCCATATAAAGAATTTCACATCTCAAGTTGCCGACCTCAACCTCACCACTATGAGCTTCGGTTACAGTTTTTTTACGATTCACTATATTTTTTCATTATTGGGTTATAAAGTTTGTTTAGAGAGCCCATTAAATTTATGGCGAAGGACTAAATTTATTACCGTCTTTAATTTACAGCTCAATTTCGCGAGAAGCAATATCTATTATGGTTTTCTGCATTCAACAATATTCAATTGCATAACTGCCTATAAATAATAATAGCTGGCTGCTTCTCCTGAGAATTCACCAATACACAGGGACACCGAACAATCAGCCAACGTACATGCCTGGGCTTGAACCTATAGCTTCAAAAGCTAGTGGTTTGCATGACAGTAATGTCACAATTCTAGTGTTAGGTAAAATACCAATATTCGAAGCGGAAGATTTCTAAGTACACAGAAGAAAAATACAACAAAACATGCACCTACAAAACATCTATCTGCCTCATTTTTTCTTCAACAGACTCAATATTTTATTCTCCAATAACTTAACTCAATTTATTAATGATTTCATGTTATCAATCAATGTGGTTTCGTGTTCAATAACGCTGTCACTAGTCTTTGTTGTACGAAACCTCTCTGTTCTGTGTGTGCTTAGTGCGAGTTATTTACGTAAAACAGTGTTCCTAACGCCAAACGTAAACAAACGTTCCAACATCATAAATAAATTTGAGTTAACTTTTACGCTATCGAGAACGTTAAAAAAGTCGCGCTAAGAACACAGAACTGCACTCGCGACAGCACCGAGCCACGATAGAGAGCTCCGCGACAACACGCGACGTATGCTCTAAACCAATCTCTATGATTTCCATCGTTCAGTAAAATTCGATCTGCCCTCAAACTCGACGAACACGCTGGGGGCTACAATTTCCGTATTTTCCTTATATTTCATCGATACAGCGCCGAAATGAGATCAAATTCGATAGGGCATGTAATTTAAACATTTGGAATTGTACATAATATCAAGATATCGTAGATTTGAGACTGGGAATGCTAATGCGTAGTTCATGCAGCAAGAAGCATGTGCTTACGGATCCTGCGTTACAATTCTCCAGATAGTAATAAAAATAATAATAAAGCCCGTTTATTTCCAATCCACAATAATATCGTTATTACATGCTATTTAATATATATATTTATATACTATGGTAGAATTTCTTTAATTTTCTTTTACTCGCTAACGTTACTTTCTTCTGTACCATTGATCGGAACCACTTCACGGGTAAAAGCCTCCTCCAGCTTCTTCCAAACAACTTTGCCCATGGCTTTCTTTTTCCAATCGCTTCCTGCTATCGCTTTTATATCTTCTATCCACCTTTTTCTAGGGCGCCCTCTTCTTCTTTTCCTCTTGGTCCTTTCCACACAGTTGTCTGTAATGTCCATCTTTTGTCTGTTCGTCTTGCTATATGTCCTGCCCACTGCCATTTCTGTTTTAGAGCATATTGTAAGGCATCTATAACTTTAATTTTTCTCCAGATAATTACATTTTACTTCAGTAATCAGAAAGCGATGCCAAAAGAGCTGGAATGAACGGCGTCACCGCTCGCAGCAGGTTCGATACCAACATCTGACGATATTTAACAGCGGTGGCCTCTGACTCTTCAGTACTTACAAATTTGCAACATTTAAATCACCGGTATCTCTACCTAAATAAGTACGTGTATCAGACATACAACCAAAGCCAAGCGCTAGTGAAGCTGTTTGCTGTAATAACTTAGCGCCTGTGACAAAATAATAATGACAACAGTTTACAGAGTCAATGCAGTCCCCGGAACGTTGCTCATAAATAAAATAATTCCTTTAAGGAAGTTCTGAATAGAAGAGTTCCAAAGTTTTCTAAGTTATATTGAGTTGAGAAACTCGGGAGTGAGAATCAATGTACCTGAGCTTTGTACCGGGCGCAGATTTTACGTTCTTACAGATACACGCAGTTTCTCTAACCCTCTCTAAAACGAGCATTAGAGGAGGATGAAGAAGTTTGTATTAGTTAGTTATTGGATACAGGAATGAGCAAACTCACAAACCCTTCGGTGTTAAGAAATTACTAGAAGCCATAAAAATCACAACGAAAATGCTGCCACCAACCTTGAGATATAAGTTCTAAGGTCTCAAGTATAGTCACAACGGCTGCCCCACCCTTCAAGCCGAAACGCATTACTGCTTCACGCCAGAAATAGGCGGGGCGGTGGTACCTACCCGCGCGAACTCACAAGACGTCCTACCACCGTTTGATTTTTATTACACGTTATTCCTTCACTGTGAAAGTCAATCGTGAAGATTTCTTAAGTACGTATTTCATTAGAAAAATTGGTACCCGCCTGCAGGATTCGAACGCCGGTGCATCGCTACATACGAATGCACCGGACGTCTTATCCTTTAGGCCACGACGAGTTGCTAAGCTTGAGGCATGAGGTCTAAATCTCAATTGTGTAGTATAACGGTTGCTCTGCCTTTGAAGCTGGAACGAATGGAATGAATAATAGGCTGACTAGTGATACGCATGCCGGTTCACGAGGCTTCCCACTACAAGTGACTACGCATTCGTAGTAATATATGATGACATTTCATCGTCGTGATAGTCATTCGTGAAGTTTATTCTGTTCGTATTTCATTAGAAAAATTTGTATCTGCTGAGGGATTTGACTGCCAGTACACAGTCGTGTCGCTCGATGCGTCGATGCATACAAGGCGTCCTGATGATGATCCTTTGGGCTACGTCCGACGATTTCGAAACTACCAATTGGCTGTTTGCGGGGTCTAATGCAGTGCGTGGGAGCAGCGTGATTGTCGTACAATATGCGCTCGGGTTAAAGCAGAATTGTAATCTACAGCCAAGAAAACTGCCGAGAAGGAGCGTTGGAGAACACTCGCATCGCGCATACCTTTGGGACGAACACTTTAGTATCGTAATTTTCAATAATGGACTAAGCAGTTTTCCGCTAGTTTCGTATTCAAGGCATTAGCGTTTTCGTTTTTCTAAAACTTTTGAGGTGTCTTACCACCTAAAATAATTTGTTATTGTTAAGATGCAACAATAACGAACGAGATTTTATCATAGACCTAGGTTTCATACTTCAGTGGACTTTAGTATAAAAACGAAAATTCAGCCAATTTAAAAAACTAGAGGTCCCGCGGTAGTCGAAATTCGACTATAATTAATAGGAATTGTAAGTTTGTACACTATTATGATTGTATTTTATACTTCTATAATCACAAATTTCGCCAAGGCTACACTATACTAATAAAGACAAACAATATTTAATCTATTCTCAATTTGACCACAGACGTCAAGAACAAAAGTTTGACAATAAATAGTATGCATGCGTGTGTGCGTCAAATACATGGTATGTAGTGTGTGTAATGTTTTCTTTATTGATTTAATGTATCTTTTATGCATTATTTTAAAAAAATATTAGCATTGTGCACTTCTTCTCTATATTCTCTATAAGTGTAAAAAATTTCATACTCTTCCATCCGCGCAATTTTCATAAAAAGGGATACAAAGATTTTGCTTCACGTATTAATATATAGATAATAATAATAATGTGAGCAATATTCTGACGTTTCTGTAACATGTACTTAGTTGTCCGTTACTACGGAAGCTATAACTGAACCGAAGCGTCGCAAATGCTAAAACGAAAAAAAAAAGAAACTTGGAACTAGACCAACGAAAATAATGTCAATCGGAACAAACTTTACTTTTAAAATCTCCAATGAGCGTATCATTCTTGGGGTGTGTTTATACGGGGAGTGTTTATATATATAATACGGTACGGCTTACCCCATTACGGATGTAAGGAAAACCAACCCGTGAAAGTAACTTAATTAAAATTTAGAACATTCTGATTGAAGTTTCCAAGATTTCCTTGGTGAACGATAACGATATTATAATTAAATCTGATTCCTGAAACAATCGTTTAAAACTAAATCGCAAATACAAAAACATCCGTGGGCAGTCATGTGACTATCTAAGCGTCATTTTTTTAGCAATGCGCTATGAAAAGAGAAGATTAATTTGGAGAACGACCCACCTTATGTTGAGTGGTTACTGGAGCTCATAGATAGCATAGCATTGATAGGCATAGCAATCATTTGTTGTTCTATAACTGACTTGTTGTTGCTTGATATTGTATTGACATTTCTTCTTTTCTTTTTGATATTACATGACATTTATTAGACATTCATATATTATTCATATATATTAAAATTTCAACAATTATTTATTACTGTTTTACTTGTTAAATTTGCATTTCAAAGTATGTATTCTTTTTTATTTTTATATTATTGTATTCCACCTTCGAGCCGATGAATTGCCAATGTTATGCACGCCATTATTGTCACATGCATCAGGCCATAAATTAAATAGTTTAAGTTATTTTCAGTGTTAAATGCTTGTGATGTGGCAGTACTTTTTTAAATAAATAGCACCTAGAAACATGCTGTGAAGTTTGAGCTGTATAACGGCTCAGAAATAAGTAGCGTAGGGTGCATACTTCCCCGTGTGGGGCTTACAAACTTACTGAATGAAATGAAACAAAAAATTAGAATATGTTTTTTCCCGGTCTGGTCATCAAGCTAAAGTAATAAATTAGTTGTTTTACATCTGTTATAGATATACATATTATGTGTAAATTTTCAAATGAATCGAAGTCTTCAAGCTGTTGAACATTACGTTGATACATACGAGTTGATGAACATGGAGATATATAGGCAGGTAGATACAGATCAAGCTAATAAAAGCGTATTAAAAACATATTATTATATAACGAAACATTACGAACCCCCGTATTACGTACAAGAACTGTAACGCTACATATATAAGACACAGTTTCCCCTAGCACGCCCTCTTCACAGATAACATTACATTTACCAGCCATCGGTGTGAGTGATGTACAAAAGTGTGCGCGGATAAATCTTAAAAGTGATGGATATTTGGAGCTAGAGTTATGAATCTGAGAGGTTGTGTGGAATACGGGATCACTGTTCAAGAGCATTTGAAGATATTTGAAGCACTTCGATAATTTTGTGAGAAATAAAGGAGCGGCGTGATCTTTGCCGTTTGTTTGCGATAAACAGAAGAATATTTTGAAAACAAACTGAACATATTTTTTATTGTATTCGCTATCAGACGAGCATATTTCTCACCTGAACATGCAGAAAGACTTGACACTCGAGACATAAACTGGAGAAGAGCTCATTCCAGAAAACCGGATGGTGCACAGCATAAAGATATCCTGCAATATACTATGCATGCAGCGGCTCCAAGTCCAGGACATAAAGTCGACCGCGGTAAATACCATCCTGCCTACTTTGATAGGGCAGCTGTTACACATTTGTGACATCTCAACTTCACCTAACGCCAGCTGAACCATGAACACACATTTCCGTTCAGTGCAATCAAATCTATCATTTGAATTGTTGTAATCACTGCAAGCGTCACTGAATAATGTATTGAACATTTTCGTCGATCCAGATGTGTGTGCGTACCTTTGGACTCCGACACAAGTATTCACTTGGTGGCTTGGGAGAATGTACTTAAATACGGCCCAATTTCCATACTTAGGAATATTGTTCAAGTTTAAAACTACGTAAAAGTATACATCCTTTCATCATAAGTTTTGGCGGGAACGGCCATGTTGGCGTCTCTCCGCCATTTTGTAATCAAGTCACGTAGAACAGTAGCAGACTGCGCGTTGCGAAAATACATGAGAATACATCCATTTATATTTTCTTTGGATAATACATCTAGATCAGTGTTTTATTTTCTTTCTTTTGTTTGCTGTTTACTGTGTTTTTCATTCGACAAGTAAATTATGGTTTTGCTTTTTTTACAATCATATTAGAATAACATCAAAGAAATTGAACAAGACGGTTTGTTTGAAGAAGTTGAACAAACAAAACTTACAAGTATAAGACTTATGTATATTTTACTAGCCTGTGCCGAGAGAAGGCAAGGATTCATCTACAATCAATTCACAAGCATCAATACAATCCTTCGTAATTGATGTTACCCTTCCCGTTGATATGACCGAGGGTGCCAGTAGCTACTAATACTACCACTAATACTACTCGTAGTATTTCATACTAATCGTATGATGATTTTGAATAAGGCTTTTTAAATATTTGTCTTTAACTCTAACTATGGTTAGCTCTTCGGTAAAATCACATGAGAATCGGTCACTATAACAGTGAAATCACCGCGGGCCAAAGGATAAGAGGTCCGGTGCATTCGTATCTAGCGATGTACCGGTGTTCGAATCCCGCAGGCGGGTACCAATTTTACTACTGAAATACGTACTTAACAAATGTTCACGATTGACTTCCACGGTGAAGAAATAACATATTACTGGTCCACACGGATAGGTACCACCACCTCGCCTATTCCTGCCGTGAAGCATTAATGCGTTTCAGTGTGAAGAGTGGGGCAGCCGTCTGAGACCTTAGAACTTATATCTCAAGATGGGTGGCGCATTTACGTTATAGATGTATATGGGCTCCTGTAACCAATTAACACCAGGTGGCCTGTGAGCTCTTCCACCCATCTAAACAATAAAAAAAGTAACAGTCTAAAAGAGACAACTAAAAGAAATATTAAAGTCATATTTCACTACCAATACATAATACAAATTGCGATCATATTACATAAATTATAAAAGTGCATATCTAATATATAAAATTCTCGTGTCACAGTTTTCGTTGCCATACTCCTCTGAAGCGGCTTGACCGATTTTGATGAAATTTTTTGTGCTTATCCAGTATCTATGAGAATCAGCCAACATCTATTTTTCGTCCCCCTAAATGTTAGGGGTAGTCCACCTAAATTTTATTTTTTTATTTTTAGACAAAAACATTTATTTCTATTTTTTTATGATACAGAATACAAAAATACATACAACCCTAAATTTTCAGCTCTCTACGATCAACCCTTATTTTTTATTTGCTAATTAAAAACTTTAAATTTTTTTGCGAGAATTTTGTTTTTATTTTGTCATGACGTAGAATAAAAAAATTCATATTACTGTGCAATTTTCACCCCTCTACGATCAACCCCTATTTTTTATTTGTTAATTATAAACTTTAATTTTTTTGGCAAGTTTTTTATTTGCTTTTGTCATGACTTAAAATAAAAAAAATCATATTACTCTCAATTTTCACTCTTATACGATCAACCCCTATTTTTCCATTCCGATTAATTTTTTTTTTTTTATTCTATGCACAGATCCGCAATAAGGTTGCAAGATGGCAATCAAATATTATAATTGTAGTACGATAAATTCTTATTCAGAGTTTATAATTTCAAGTTCCTTTAATTATGATTTTTTTTTTAATTGAATTTGATCTCCTGCCCTCGCCGGTCGACTACTGATCAACTATCAATCGATCAGCTATCCCCGCCAGGTGTCACCACTCATCCAGCAAACATAACGTAGTAGGGATGAGGACGAAGCCGGTCTCCTGTCTTACTTACTCACTATACATCATAGATTATACACTTAATATATTTGAGAGCTATACAATACTATACATTTTTCAGCCATGTTCTTTTGGTTTTATTTGTGTATCAATAGTATGTTCAGTAGGTCTGAGAATCGGCTACTATCTATTTTTCATACCCCTAAGTGAAAAGGGTTGTCCACCCCAAACATTTATTTTTTATTTAAATTTTTTGTATATTTTTTTTTGTTTATAATGAGGTTATTATATGGTTAAATGAGGTTTTTTTTTTCTACAGTAGAATTTCCCTAAAAATCTTATTTAAGGCAACACAACGTTTGCCGGGTCAGCTAGTAATAATTATAAAATAATAAAAGTCTGCTGTCGCGTAGACTTAGACACTACGCATATCCGGTGACGTTGTCGATTGTATTAAATCCCCATAATATGTAAAGTACCTGATCATAGCGTGCATATTATGTGTAAAACTAATCTAATGATTCCTGGAAATAGATAATAGTTTCTCGGATATAATTAACTGATTTTATTTGCATAATAATTGTAAATATCTATTACATTAAATAGATTCGGTTGGCTCCGCCCATCTAGCGACGTTGTCGATCGCACCACCATTCCGTCGTGGTGGTGGTGGGGCGATCAGGCGACGCATTCGGGGTACCAGGCATTATCGGCAGAAAGTTGAGAGTGTAAAGACAATCAGTGTAAATTATTATGTAAATGAAAAGTGGATATAAATACTAGTTATAGTAAAGTGACGCATTGTTTAACTAACGCTGAGCTATCCTTAATCCCTTTAACATTCTATAAATATTTTCAAGTAATAATTATGTGCCCTGTGACCATTTGAAAAAGACCAAAACTTCCGCTGAAAAAAACACTTTTCATGAGACATACAAAGCCAGAGAGCGTCATTAGCAATCGTCTATTATTTGTGTAAAAAATGATCGGTACCTACTCTCTGGCAGACCGCAATCAATCATCTGACATTATCTGTGCTGGGGTTGCTACAAAAATAAACACCGGTGTTCCCCACAATCAAAATAATTCAATCCCACCGGTGGAAAATAGATTTGACACGTTTATGTACATAATGATTTTTGTATATTTTTCTTTCGATCGTGAATAAGATTAAGGATAATTGTAATGCGTTCGTAATAAAATGTAATGAGAGATTGTTGTCTCTGAAGATCGGTGATCAATAATAATAGCAATACGCCGAAATACCAATCGTATTTTTTGTGTGATCATACTTAATAGGGACCACCGGCCAACCAACCAACTGAAACCTAGAGGCTCTCTTGGCGGGTGGATGACAGTCTAGATGTAACAGTTCCAAGATGATAAACGTATATTTCTATCCAACTGAACCAAGACTAATGAATCAACCCCACAACAAAAGAAATGATGGTTCTCGCCATTCATGGATTTCGGTAATGTGAGAAGTAACAGCTAGAGTACCGACGAAACGTGAAGGACTTTCTACTTGCATTTTCAAAAAAAGCCTTAGCGCTATTCAAGACATAATTGCTGAAATATGATTCCGTCTCACGAGTACATTTACAGTTCTAGTTCATTTCACTTTCAAGCCTAAACTGGGTTTATGCACCTTACTGAATGCTATTATTAAATTCGCACAAATCAGCGGTAGGCAGCAGCTTGGCTCTGCCCCTGGCATTGCTGAAGTCCATGGGCGACGGTAACCACTCACCATTAGGTGGGCCGTGTGCTCGTCTGCCTACCAGGGTAATAAAAAAAACTTGCTATAATTGTCAAAAAAAGCTATGAGTGCCCATGAGCACGCATCTTGTTACCGTCTTAAAGTACGCAGTCTACACTTGAATAGTTTACATCACAAAACATCCTCCGACTCGTGTTCCGCGACGTCCGCTTCAAACAAAAGCCGACAAACGGTTTCTTCACGCACCGACTCTGAATAAATAAGGATTCAGCAGACAGCACTGAGATGAACGCGAGTTGACAAAGAATACATCAACAAAGAAGGTTCTAGACAATACTTTGCAAACGGATGAAGAGTCTGTGGATATGAGGCAATTGTTTACTAGTAAAGGTACCAAGCTAATATTTAACTTATATCTCCTAGGATATTCACAAGTACTAAATATGACATGATCACGGCTTCACCGAGTTTATGACCTTATATGCTGTTAAGTGACCTTACATAGAGCCCCTAGAAGGTACAACGAGAATATCTTAGTCTTGGATCGAGAAGCTTCAATCGCATTGGAATAATCCAATAAATTAATATATTTTTAATAAGCATTATATGTATTTCACGACAGAAACAGCAAGACGGCGACAATAATCCGTTCTAAACTAAATTTGATAAATCTAATTCATGTAGGACTAAAAAAGTATGTCTTAGGTTCATTGTTTTAATGTAAGACCTCCGTATCCCATATTTTGAAGGCCCAATAAGCCTAGTTTAGTCCAGCTATAAATATTTCAATCAGTTCACGTCAATGTAAAATTCATTGAACATCATTCAAATGTCAAAGCGATGACAGTTTCGCAAACATTTTCAAATTATTGTTAACTCAAACTGTGTTGTTTAGGAACACAGTATCGGCAGGTGGTAGCTTTCACATCTTGCTAACCGTGGACTTCAGCAGACGTTCTACAATCTTGCGCTCGTGGATTTACATTATGATATACCCAGGCACAATTGCAGCTTCTTATATGTGCCCCTATGCCTGATGTCCTCGAGCGACGACTCAGCATCAGGTAGCTGGGCCTTTATATCTTCCATATCGTTCCCTCACTGCTGAGGATCATGACTTCGTCCGATGCCGTCAACCAGCTGTCTCCATCGATCCCGTTTTGTAGCTTGGTGGAGTGCGTCGTTGACCGGTACCCCCAGCTCCTCCGCTATTTGGTCCGACCATCGTTTGCGACCTCTACCCCTTGGCCTTTTTCCCATGAATCGCATGCTTTGTGAGAGTGAATGCCTCAGTGGGACAAGAATGATTCCTTCTTCTGTTTTCGTGAAGAATCGTTAAGATGAAGATGTCTTTAAGTGAAATGGTATCACTGGTCATTCTTACAAAACTTATTCGGGTGGAGATAAAAGTAAAAGGAAGAAGGGAAATATCAAAAAATTCCATGTATTAAGATGTCGGATAATGTTTGGCCAGCCCCTGAAGACCACGCAGATAATATGGTCGGTAAACTCACATGACGTCGAAGGCACACTCTAAAGCCAAATGAACCTACATCAGAAAAGAAGTATTTTTTAGCGTTTCTGAAACTGTACGTAAAGCGAAGTTAATTCGAATATGCCCACGGCTGGCGACATGTTATTGACAGAGATGTTAACGCACTTTTCCATAATGTTATAAAGACTAAATGTTTTACTAAATATAATATCGTGAAGAAGTATAAATGCGTTCCAATGACTGTGTTAGAAACCGTTTAAATCTCGTTGTGTGGGTAGATAACACAACAACAGTGCACGTTTACGACATTATGCTTAATGACGTCATCGATATCAAGCTGTGGGCGAGCGGGATAGATGGCGAGAAGCTTTTTTGCAATTATACCAGCTTTTAAATATTATGAACTGCTATCATTCCTTCGCTTATTTTCACGATTTTTCACTAAAAGGTTCCTCCTTAAATACAGAACGATTTAGCTTTGGAATATTTGAAACGTTTATTACGCATTCTATATTGTATGTAGGGAAATACAAAAACATCTGTATCTACCGATTCAAATATTGATAGGGCATGCGTTGGTTTGCAAGTATGACTGCAAAAGACTGCTTCTCTTACATACCCGATCCTGTGGACCGAATGGTAAACAGTCGATGACACCCTAAGGACGTCTTTACGATCCTCACGATCCATTAACGGTGCTTTTAGGTACGTCAAGCACCGGTCACCGTCCTCGCCGAACCCGGCGCTTGCGACGAAGAGCTCGACGAGTACATTAATCCACAGACACAGCCCACTGAGTTTCTAGCCGGGTCTTCTCAGTGGGTCGCGTTTCCGATCCGGTGATAGATTCTGTGAAGTACTGCTCTTGATAGGGCCAGTGTTAGAAACACTCCCGGTTTGAGAGGGCTCACTTACTCGCCGGTTACAATGACATAGCTTCTCAAGGCTATCATCAGCTTAGGTAGGAAAAAATAAAAGAAAAGCTTCCCTTGAAAGGGAGAAGATAAACATGGACATTACAGCCGCAATATATTCAGGATGTCATATTTAGGCCCCGCATGATCACAACAGTAGTCAGCCGGGAGTCAGCCGCTGTGGAATTACGGGCGAGCCGTGCCGACCCGGGCAGCGCTCATCAACGGCGCTGAAGTGCGGACCATAAAACAAGCGACTTGTAAATTATTCTCACGTCAATAATTTATATGTCGGAGAAGCCACAATGATTACCACTATCGTCAGAAATCGTAGGGGCAAATAGGGTGATCGAACTAAGAGAAATCTTGAGTACACCAATCACGTTTGTTGTCTTAGAACAATTTAGAAATCTTCTCTTGATGTTAGCAAACGAAAACGAATGATAGCTTTTAGGACGGAGGCACCGCTCTTCAAGAAGGCTGGTCGGTAAGTGTGACGTTAGGTTATGTATAATCATACTCTATGGTGTGACGGCGTCCATGCGCCTCCATCGGCTAGGCAATAGAGTAAGATTATGGCTCTGTCGCAGCACGAAGCTAGCCGAGTTCCAACGATACCGCAATCGTGCTGCCATTTTATGGGAACCGTGCTGCGCCTCGTCCAACTATCAAACTAAGGATCGTCTCCGATATAATATACAATATTAAATTTATTGGTAGGTAATGGGTTAAAATTTAGAAATATTTTCTTAAATTCAATAAAATTCTAAAAATAAACGAAATTTATTTGAAAGATGTCCGCGAACAAGAATCATCGTGGTTTGTTTAAACCACATTAAACAATAAATTGAAATTAAATTTATTAAAATAAGCCAATCAGTAATTAATTAAAGCATTCGTTTTATATGAGTCTGAGAAAATAATTTTAGAGTGAGCGCACATTATTTTATCATTTAATTTAGTCTGCGAATCTAATCAGAACGGAACTCTTTACTTCACTCAAAAAGAAACAGATTTTAAATACAGCTCATATACTTTTTAATGAGACGATTAAACATTGTTTTAATCAGTTCCAGTTTTAAAGCGATATCTACATATTATAATTAATTATAAGATCTCGTATTTCGTAGCCACTCGCGGCGCGCGGCACGTATGTGCCCCGGGGCCGCGCGTTTATTCTCATTGCTTTATATAAACACGAAAAGGTAAATTCTGTTTGTTTATGGTAAAACAAGCGACGGATGAGCTGCGGTTCGGATTTCAACATTAGTTTCCGGGATTCAATGCAGTTGTTTTACTCAGAGTAATGTAAATTAGCAATGATTTAACTATCGGATCGACACAAAGTAGGGTCGTTTAATATGGTTTTTGAGTTTATATATTGAAGCTATATTAAAGTTTTATTTGAAATAAAATAAAATGTAAAATGAATGAAGTAAAAGTAAAATGAACGTGTAATCCTTTGATTATATGTGTAACCCAGATGTAGCCATCCGCTTCGCTGGGCATTTAAAATTAATATTATTATTTCTCATCCCCACAAAGATTCTCATCATTAACGCCCCCGCCACTGGTGTATAGAGTCCAACGCTCATATAAAAAGCCTATCTATTAGCCTATCTATTAAGTACATGTATTTTCTACATGGACACCAAGTTTCAAGTCAATCGGATGCAATGGTTCAGTAGTTATAACGGAACATTCGTAAAAACCACTGTAGATTTATATTAGTATAGATAACCCTTTAATTATATGTGTATATAATCAAAGGTGTAATCACTCAAGAGCACTGACTCCCGACGCACACACGTAGACAACACGCTGTCATTTTAAAAGTACCAGTTTGACGTAAAAGAAAATAATATAGCGTTCGCTCGATACACATAGATAATAGAGTTGTTTTGGTAAACAGTTACGTATCCTTGAATAAATCCGCCCCTCGTCAAGTCCCGGGACCGAACCGTAGAGCTCTCTCGGCCTCGCCTGAAGATGCCGGGCGGTTCGACTGCTTTGGTTCGATTCGACATCTTATTTAGTAAAATAAATTCCTATTCAAAAACATTTTGAAGCTTTAATCTCACACTCCCTCAGTTTTTTTGTTTTGTTTTGAAAGCCTTACAGTTTTCTAGGTTACAAACGACAATCAGTTTATATCTCGAATGAATCGACTAGTTCACAGCTGACTTTATACAAAACGATTAACGGAGCTCTCAGAATAAACAACAATATATGAACTATATAATGCAGAATGAGATTATAGATCTCAAAAGATGGACTTCGTGACATTGTCTGGTTGGTAACATAGATTAAAAGATTCGCTCATAGTCCCCCTAATAAAAAGAGTTTACTACAGCCCATGGACACTAGCAACGTTAATACGTATTAAGAGTTTAGCTCAAAGTTTTAGATACAAAATAGGTAGCAATTCTTCAAGACACAAAACCCACCTGCCTCGTGGTACTAATAAGCCGAATGATATTAAAAACTCGTCTAGACTCACAAACTCACTGTTTTTATTTCTGAGATAAAACTAATTACTTAATAATGATACAGCGTCTTGTGATCCCGCACGGGTAGCATTACCCTGACTTTTTCTATAGCGACACAGCCAAAACCGAATGTGTTTTCGATTGAAGAATAAAGCAGGATTTAGAAGACGAAGTTAGAAGCAGGAGAGACTTAGAAATAGTGTATCACGGTGGGCGGTGATATTTACGTTTTTGATGTATATGGGCTTTAAAACTAGGGTCGTGAGCTTTTTCAACGAGCTACACAATAAAATTAATAATAATAACAATTGGCAAAAACCATTAGACCCATTATCCGATCTGCGCTGCTAAAGACTGGGTTTTCTTTCGGACTATTGTCAACAATACATGAAAGTCTCGGCAGCATTAAGAAGAACGCTGCAAGGAGAACTCTAAGTAAATTTACTGCACAATAATATTTAAAAAAATAAAATTACACATTAACGATGTAGGGTACCGGATATTAGTGGAAATGAGGGTTTTATGGGTTAATAACGCTATCACGTTGATGGCTCTGGGCGTTGGCGATGTCCGCGGTACCCAGGGATGGGTTGTAGCGACACACAAACAAAGGCGTGGCTGAACTGTAGCCTGCAGTCGTTTGCTACAATGATGCTTGACGGGACGTGCCCCGAGGTACGGACGGTATCAGTAATTTGGTAAATATAATACTAAGGACGTATTTAATATAATTATTTAGTAAAATATGGAAAAAACATCTAATGAAAACATAATGAAACACACAAAAAATCAGTTTTGTTTTTGTCAAATTTAATACGGATTATTGTGTGATCAAAATACTTGTGATAGGATATTCAGTAAATCCACGCGAGATTATCCTAGCCTTTTTTTCGGGTTCAACGAGAACGGTGACCGGTGCTTGTAGTACCTAAAAGCACTGTTAATGGATCGGGAGGATCCGTAATGACGTGTTTTGGGCGACGTCGATTATTGACAATTTGGTCTACAGGATCGGGTATGTAATTCCCAGCAGCCACGACAAGAGGATACTCATGTCGTGCTGCCTTCTCAAAGTGGCGCAATGATGCCGACTGTAGATACTTACTGACTGAGTCAAGCTCCAGTCATCATGGAGATCCACGTTCCTTAGGAGCCATGAAGCTCCGACAGTTGGGGCGATTGAGGGCATTAGGAGCTCCTTATCTCTGAAGAACCGGTTGAGGAAGCATATGGTGGATTAAATTATTTCTGGGTCTACACCCAGCTCGACCGCAATATTTTAAATATTAACATTTTACTAGCATGTATTTCAGCAAAATTCTTTAAGCCTTTTCAACTATCTTAGCGAAAATATGAACATACGACTTAATTAACTGCAAAAGCTTTACAGTATCATATACTAATGTCAGGAATCGTAAAACTCAACTGAAAAATAAACCACAAATATATTTTAGTAATACATAAGTTCGCATTCGGAAAACTTCAGAAAAAACTAGAGTGTACAATACTTAAGCTCAACACAATCCTTAAGTACAATAATAGTAAATTTATAATATAGTACTTTGAGGTACAATAAAGCATACGCTATTATAAATAATAATATTGTACTCTGTACCAGTACAAACTTCGACTCTACAATACCCGAGGCGATCTATTGTTGTGTAGAGCAAGACCTCTCGGAGCACAATATATTCTGATTCCGTTTGTTAGCAAAGTACACACACATACAAGTTCAACAAAGGTTACATAGCCTTATAATAATAACAGATAAAAGAATAATCCTATCAATTCTACATAAATTTTACATTCCCGTAATTGTGCCTAAATAATTGTTATTAATATTCATTGAAATACTGTTCATACTAGATGGTATTGATATGACGTCATCGTATCGTGAGAAACATTCGTAAGTTAAGCCTTTTGTAACCGTTTCTTCAATAAATTCAACAGTGACGAACAACTTTATCGAGAATTCAAAACATCGATGTAGCAACTATTATTATTATTACGAATATCGGCTTAATCGCCCCAACACCAAATCCTTTGATAGCTAAAGTGGATGTATTACCGGAACTAAGCCGGAAAACGGTAATATTTTCGCTTCTGACAAAGAAATGAGTATTTCTACGTAATGGCCCATAAATATGGAATGAGGAATAGTTTGGATTGCCTCAATGTTTCTTTTTAGCTGTGCCAAGCATGCCACTCAAATATGTGGCTGCCGGCTCAACTTTGTGAACCTTATTTCAGTATTTAAACTTTCAATTAGATTTAGATGAGCAGACCAGTTTACGCCCAGGCCAGTGTCGGGAGGTCACTCAACTCTAAAGACATCCCGATCCTCCATATTAATCAATATAGGTAATATATATATTTTTTTACTGCTTAGATGGGTGGACGAGCTCACAGCCCACCTAGTATTAAGTGGTTACTGGAGCCCATAGACATCTACAACGTAAATGCGCCACCCGCCTTGTGATATAAGTTCTAAGGTTTCAGTATAGTTACAACGGCTGCCCAACCATTCAGACCGAAACGCATAACTGCTTCACGGCACAAATAGGCAAGGTGGTGGTACCTACCGTTGCGAACTCACAAGAGGTCCTACTGTCAGTAAAACATCGAGGTTGATAATACATGAATTAAGTTTTAATAACAGCTCTCCCACCCTTTGAACCAACCGACCGAAAGAAAGACTTCGGTGCCACAGAAATATTATAATGATCGGTAGCTACTCGTTCAACATCAGAAGATGCTCTCTAACTGTATTATATCTCGGCTATCCCGCGCTTCAAACTAGCACGGAGACCTGAAATATTTAGAAAAAATCTGACATTTCTCAGTGAAGGTCACTTAATTACTCAGTAGGTCTCGATTGCGATCTGTCGCAGTCCGGACTAATCTCCACCGCCGACAAATAGCTGTGACACGGATCATTTACTATCGTAGAGTCGACGGGGCAGAATTCGTACTGTGAATTGGTTAATGGTAGAATGGGTTGTCTCTGGAAGACAGACTACTGATTATGAAGTTTTTGAAATATTTTCATTTTTTATGAAATCTGTATCTATGGATATTTACACTATCTGGGGTCTAAAAAATCTACTTGATAATTGAAAAATTTCGGAAAAATCCCGGTAAATACAAAGCTCGTTAGAGCTATTCAAGTCATTGGGTCTTTAAAAAATAAGATGCCTTGTAATTGTAGCAAGCGATTTTTGTGAATTAGAATAAAGCCGTATTTTCCACCTATGCATTGAATGATAGCAGGCGGGGCATGTCTGATTCAAACCGATTAAAAGCGCCTGTCGCTCAAGAATCTGCGTCCGAACCTCACACTCAACCCACTCGTAGCAAGCTAGGGACGGAATGACGTGATTTACACGGACTGTGTGTTTCTACGCAATCATCACGGAATGTCGAAACAGAAATCCTCAGCGCTACAATCTCCAATCTCGGCTACCGGGCCATCCGGAGCCTGGTTAGACAACAGCGCCATCTCATCTTGTGCACAGCAGCGTACTTGGTTATCTTCTTGGGTACCCCTCGGTGGTCACCAAAGAATTGGTCAACCACATGAATATCGCCTTCCTCGATGACACTACGTCGTGGACGCACCATAAACTAGTCATAGAAGAGCTCCTCAAAGAAGATATTGCTACTGCAATATCTTCATTACTATGACTTGTGCAAAGCGATGAGATTTGGGCAATATTCCAGTAAAACTCACAAAATTGTTTATAGTTATCTCTAATATGCATATGCCGCCATTCTGTGCATTTCTGTCGCAAAGTCACTAGTGGTGTGTTCCGGCTTGGAGGATGGAACCAAAATACAATTTGGATCTAATATTTCAACACGGTGACGGACTTCACATTGTGATGTCATGTCACGAGCCCACGTGGGTCGGTATGATCTTCCTATTTCTGTCATCACGCAACTATGCATTTTCGTAAGACGAAGGACTTCAATCTACTGTCTTAACTCGTGACTCGTGAATTAATAGAGCAATAACTTTGTTATCTGCACCCATACCTCATCGTCGGAACATAGATTTGAGTATCACATCTGCGGTTGCTGCTCTATGACCAAGCAAGACCGGCGTCAATCTATTCGGTGGCTAATTAACTGGAGCCGTCTCAATAATTAGTTGGCCTCCTCCGACACATTCATTGTCAGTGATTTTAAAAATAAAAAAAGACTTTTCTGTTGAAGAATTCCGAACGAACAGTTACAAAAAAATAAAGTTAATTTTAAAATTCTCAATAGTTCGACCATACGCGTGTTGATTATCTTCAGCCGCGTAATGTTTAAAATAGCTTTGGAATCAAGTTTTTTTCTTCTTTTTTTTATTTAAGCTCCTGAATGTTCTGCAATACGTACGTATTCCACTATTTTAAAACTACAAGCAAGTTCTGGCGAATTTTCTTTTTTTATTTAACTTAAAATTAAAATTTCAAACTGACACCATCTCAACAATTTGTATTCTTAAAATTTCAATACCTCTTTCCTCCAGTTTCGGAATCTGATTACTTAAAATTCCCCTCGGTGTACCTTTAAGAGTGGTTATAGAAAATTTGCAAATTTCAAATCAATAGTTAGTAATGTTATACAAGCTTAAAGAGGTTATACCTAAACTGGAAAAAACACTTTAATTGTTTCTCTGAATGCGCTTATCCATAGTAGTGGAACCAGATTTTCAAGGTGTGTGGCGCATTTACGTTGTAGATGTCTATGGGCTCCAGTAACCACTTAACACCAGGTGGGCTGTGAGCTCGTCCACACATCTAAGCGATTAAAAAAAAATGATACACGTGGTCGGTGATATTGCTGGTCTTATAGCATTGCCGACATCATTAAGGACGATGGGCACTGTCTATCAGACATGTCTTATGTGCGTTTTTAATTTGAATGACGATAAATAATAATAATAATAATAGCAAATAGTTAGACGTGTCCGTATTACAGCGACTGATACGATCGATCGCACAATCTCAAATCAAAATTTGTAAATTTCGTAGAAGGTGATAAAGGTCACAATCGAACCACACTGTGAGGTCGCGTGCCAAAAACAGTACTATCTCGCGCGTTCACCGGCACACTGCGTTGTAATTACTGTCTGATAATTAGGTCATTCATCAAGGATTTATCTTGTATTCATGTAAACTTAGATAACTGTCCAGCACCCCGGTTTTAGGGGCTTGTTGCAGTCAGTGAAAATTACAAAGTAAAGTGCCTATTAGTAAATGCCGTCACACTAAGAAGGTTGAAAGTTTGAATGAGCTTTACCATTCAAGCATCCAGATCGGTAAAAACTTGTAATTTAAGTACTTGGATTAACAAAAATAAGCTCGACGATACCAAAATGCCCCAGCCGTCGGGGTGTAAAGTATAGCAGCAGGGTTAATTGCTCACCGTAGCGCAATAAACTGTAGGGGTGGAACTTACGGAGCTTTTAGCTTTTATTTCTCAAAGATAAATGGGTACGGCCTAGTTTAGTATTATGGGTTCATCTAAGGAGCTTCCGGCTATGAGCTTTCAAATTGATTTGACGACTAGGATAGAAAAGTCTTTATATCTTTTTTTCTTTTATTCAGACAGTAAAATTATACTTTTATAAGTTAATTTCACAGTTTCTTAGGCGCTCATCAGTAGTTATTTGTATTACACATTGTTCATTGACATAATATGAACCCAGTTGAACGTAGTTTCCCTTCACAGGCAGGTAGGTCTGAGGTAAGCTAGTCACTGATTTTGGCCTAATGTAACAAAGTGACTACATTAGGGTTTTGTAGACTATTGCGTAGAAATTTTAAATAATGAGGCCAATTTTTTGTAAACAAAATAATTATGTTTACAATCTGAGTGCTAAAGTTCGGTAGGCTCAGTACTAATATTCACACTCGAACAAATTTTCTCTAATTACTTAATCCTCAAGCCTCAACGTGAAACTCTCAAAGGTTGAATTCAAAAATATGGTGAACTTTACCCTTTAGCGGGCCACCATCAGTGTTCAAATATCCAGGCTGCCTGCGGTCAGAAATAGACTTGTCCGCGATGCAAACCTCGTACACTGAAACAACTTATTACGACATGGCAATGTCTTAGAGACGCAGCTGTGAATGGGTACACCCATAGATATCGCATTGTTCTTGTCGTCTACTTTAAGACAAACTATTGAATTGAAGTAGCGGAATTCATTATTAAATTGAGAGAGGATACTTGTGAACTGAAATCAATGTCAGGCAAAACGTGGACAGTTTTTATAGAAAACATTAACTTACAAATTCAAAAATATGTGAAAATAAAATTCCCGCATACCCAGTTACTGAACCGATAGCGTGTGACATGATGTAATAACTCTCGTTACAAAGCGCAATTTTATAATTCGCAAACGAAAAAAACGATTTTAAAACAATTTGTTGACTTCACACACACACACCCTCTTACACTCACTCATGCGCAGACTCATTACACACAGAGGGTACATTAATACGTTCATTTCAATATTATTTTTTTGTTAATTTTTATATTTTTAAGCTTACATTTTGTCACTTTTATGTAAACCATGAATTTCAGTGTATTTCTTGTCTATTAACTTCTGTTTCTGTTTCTGTGAAGTAAAGCTGTTGTATTCTTTGTACGAGGAGCACTGCTGCTTGAGATACAGGTTTTATCACCTAGTTCAAGCACAGATGCACGTTATGCTTGTGTTTCTACTTCTATGTTAATAATAAATAAATAAATAAAAAATAAAAATAAAAAAGTCGAAGTATTAATTAGCCGTGAGCAATCGTGAGCACGCTCCAGGTGGGGCACACTTGGTACCGTTTAGTCGCGAGCGTGTCACGAGTGATGTCAATAAAGTTCATCAATCACGATCAATAGCGCTCAACCTCCAGTGGGCACGCACGCACCGGCCGCGCAGTTAACTAAAATCGTTCGCACTTCATACTACTCGTAAAGTAAGTCATTTCACCCGCGTTACACTGAACTATATACCTGCACACATACACACGACAATGGATGAAAATACCCTCATGATTACTGACACTACGATGTATTATTTCTTGGTGTTTTTAATAGATATAAAATTGGGCCGTGTATTCGTAACAACGTTTTGAATATATGATAACAGTTTGCCTACAAGTACACCGTCAGCTTGAAACTTCAGGTCCATTAGAAATTGTTGTCTTTGAGTGTAAAGGCTTAATGTCAGGTGGGTCATGAGTCTATTTACAAAACAACTGGCAAATCCATTTACACGAGATACACCGCTGGGTTATCTCTTCTTATGGATACTAACATTCTATCTTATCTGATGGCTTCCCCCTCCATCCTCCAGTTCGACCACTCAGGGACGTGCGTCACATACCCTCATCGGTGTCACAAGCTGTTTGTAAATTGCCTCGTTATTGTTCTATAAAAGTAGTTACATTCAATATATTGTTTTGTGCAGAACAAATGTACCAAGTTACGGAAGAGGGGCCCAATGTAGGGAGCGTTTTTCACTTTCGTGCCTTCACAAGCAATATCTAACAGTTGCCGGTGATGACGTACATTTATTATTTATTTTATTTCCCCCTAAGGAAAATGGCCCTCCATTCCTCACGGAAACTTCGAACGAATGTATCCTCAAAAGCTACAAGGGTAGCGTTCATTTTTCTTTGTATTCTTATAAATATAAAAGAAGCTTGATTATTAGGTTTTTGGGGCGATGTTTTATTAAATTATTGAAAGGATGAAGGTGCGGTCTGATGTCGATTTATTGTGAGGATTTGAAGACTAGTCGTTGACACAATTACAAGTCTTCAAGATCTCTGTTTGCCAGGGAGCCCCGTCCCATTAAGGCCTTGTTTTATTGGAGCTCTACCTAATACCAAGCTATAGCAAAATATTCTACACAAACCAAATAAAATCATAATATTTTGAGAAATCTAAGAGACAAACTTCAAACATTATTTCTTATTACTACTAGACTTATTATTTTTTTATTCAAAGTTTTTCACTTACCTTGTTCTCTAATACTACATTGTTCTATTAAATGTTTATAATCGTAGAAGTTCTTACCTGTAACAAAAATAGTATTATCAGTACAAATAAATACTTAAGTTTTGTATTCAACAAAAGCTCACTTAATAATAACTATTCATCAGCATCCGTAATGCTATAGGGCAAAATCAAGCCCCTCCATGCCGCTAAACTCTTTTCAAACTCATTTAATATTAAAATGCAACAGTGAAAAGTCATCATTTGTTTCAAGATACTAATCAGATTCAATACATCGTCAGCTCATTTATATCCACGAAAAGTGTAAACTAAAGCTTTGTAAAATAAACAAATTCTCTAGAGTTGAATTATTCACGTAAAGTAAACGATCGTGTGAGAAATTTGGTTTTTATGTTGGAATAATTCTGAGATTAGATTAGCGAAAAAATTTAATGGTTTGTGATTATTATTTATTTGTTAATTAGCTTGCTAACAAAACATATTACTATAATAATACATTATATTACATTTTGAAGTATGAAGCTTAATAGCGTGCTTTATAATATTAATTGAAATCATAATAATTTGTAGTATTCCAAAACTATCGAGCGACGAGACTGTACCGGTGTTCGCATCCCGCAGGCATATACAATTTTTTCTGATAATATACCTACTAAGCCGAACATTTGTTCACAAATGACTTCCACGATGAAAAAATAGCATCGTATAATAAAAACATAATGATAATGTCTAAAAACAAATATTGATGGTCAGAGGAGACAAAGAACCTGATCTGTTTTGTCATTCCCTATGTTTACAGAGAATAATAGCCCCAGCTCTAGGCGCGTCCCGCTACAATGTAATCCGGTGGATACGCGCCTTGTTTACATAAAATACAACGATCCTAGAGCATTTATTATTAACAAGTTGAAGCCCTCGAGCTCGGATTTCTTAGCTCCCGCAGTCCACTAATCGCAGTTCCGTTAAATTTATTTATTTACTATGAGTATATGTGTCCGGGGGCTCTAACAAACTTCATATTCGGAATAAATAACATGAAGTCACGTATATTTAATTGATTGCAGTCGGTTGTGAATAAAAATTGTTTTATTGCTCATTCACTGGGTCCCGACTTAGAAGTAATACAAAATTATACTAGCTCTATATTTTGGATATAATTATAGCTTCAAAATATGAATTTAAAAATATATATTTTAGTTTGCGGAAATGAACAAACAGATATTAAAGAAGCTGGTACGAAGCAACTAGTTCGAAACAAGAGACAGTAGATTGGATTTTTTTTTTGCATTGCTCTGTTTATTTTTGAACGACTTCACTATCCGCTAGCTTCATATTTTTTATACAATAAAAACTTCAATGCTACAGTTGCAAATCTATTTATATTGTTACATTTAAATACAGTTGTGAATCTACACAGTAATCTTATTTAAATGGGTATTAAGATTGTTTAGAGTTGGTAGAGATCTGCGGGCAAAGCGTTTGGTAAACAATATCGTTCGTTTACTAACGCTTCCACAAAAATAAAACACATTTATTTGCTTTGTATTGTACTGGTGACTGGTGTAGTCAGGGACATCTTAAACTAGGATGGGGCCCTCGGGCACACAAGAATTTGAGGCCCTTTTGGAAAGTAAAAAAAGCGAATTATAATAACATTTTTTTACTGAGTTTGAGACCATTTATTATAGGTAATCAAATACAGTATGATATGATGATATGTCATTAATGATATTAGAATGCTGCTGGTTTTTTGGTTACGATTTCGATAACGGTTTCTTTCGGGATTTCTGTTGAGCAAAATCTTCTATTATAGGCATAGTATATGCCTTGTAAATACCTTCTGATTACTGATTTGTAAAAAAGTGTAATGTGCCCGACAAAAATGTTTTGAGAATAATAGTGTGAGAGAAATTGTCGGTCTTTCGGGGCCCCCTGAGAATGGGGGGCCTGGGCACGGGCCCCGTGTGCTCTTATGGTAAAGACGGTATTGGGTGTAGTCCGGCCACGGTGTGACTATTGCTAATTTTATGAAACACATAAATTTGTTGAAACTACTCGCGCGACACCTTTCTTACTTTGAACGTACTCATTTTTGACCTATACGTATGTGCTATCAGATACATGCTTACTGTATTGAGAAGTTTCACCAAAACTTATTTTATAGTTGTAACATGAAGGAGTAACTAACATTCATCTATCCTCGCATATTTCCGCGTATTATAAGAATACTATTGCAATTCTTCGAGAAATAACACGAAATAATCACAAAAAATGCTTTCATTCCACGCGTTCAACAACAGGTCACACAAAAGCCCGTAAATCTAACACATCAATGCAATAAAAAGTTTAAGCCATAAAACTATGAATAGCTTACACTTTCATGATCGCAAACAGCTGCCGTACGATGCCAAGCATTGCAAACTTTTTGCTTGTAGTTCAATTTTAAGCTTTTCGCTTGCATTGTCAACGTTTGTAGCAATCAAATCTATAAAATTCATAACTGTAAGCTAAAGTTAATGATTGCTCGATGTGAAATATTTTGATTATAAAAAACTCACTTGAACGTCTTATGTGATCATAGTCTATTATTTTATTAAAAACATGAATTACCGTAACATCTTTAACAGCTAAAAGTGTTTTTTTTTTATTGCTTAGATGGGTGGATGAGCTCACAGCCCACCTGGTGTTAAGTGGTTACTGGAGCCCATAGACATCTACAGCGTAAATGCGCCACCCACCTTGAGATATATTCTAAGGTCTCAAATATAGTTACATTATATTAAAGAAAAGTTTTAGTTCTCATTCTAAATTCTGTAACTTCTAATAATTTGAAATAAGCACCCAAACTTTTCTAATTGAGTTATTATTAGCAGAAAACACATACGCTCTCTGTAACTAGGACAAACACAAAAAAGCTTTGAAGAGATTTATTGTAAGTAAAGCTTACTATTTCAACTTGCAAAACGTTTAATATTTAACAATATTCACGGCACAAGCGCTGCTCGTAAATGTTGCATACGGACTCGACTCGACAAAGAGTGAGCACTCGTAGATAGATTTGAGAGAGACGCACGGATTTTTTTAATGGTAACGTGATTTTTGACTGGTAAGAAATATATATATCTTTTTTTTATGATTGAAGGATTAATGGTGGCCCGCAGGTATTTCCAGTTTCACCAGGACACGTGGGCGAGCAAAGACTCAACCAGAAGGGGTAGGATTTTCTAACAACTGCTCGAGCGCCTCCGAAGGAGACCTAACAACTCAAGAGCAATTGCTTCGCGAATGAATCTACTACCGGATCGGAATCGCGACCCGCTGAGAAGATCCGGCGAGAAACTCAGCGGGCTGATGTATGTGTTAGGTTGTACGTCGACCTCTTTGTCGAGTTCGACGAGGGTTCCTCAGCCTGCTCTTAGTGTTGAAGGTATCTAATGCAAGAGATATTGGATCTGATGGATCCGTAAGGACATGCTTGGTAAGATATTATTTGGTGCTGTTTCTTTCGTAAACTAATTAATAAGTTAAACTGATTCAACGTTTTAACTACAAATATCAATATAAGCTTAGCAGTCTGTCTGCCATGTATTGACATAGTTAAGACATGAGCGTTACCTGGATTTAAGTCGCTATTATTTCTATTACAAGACTGACTTCTGACTAGCAGAACAGCATAGTATAAAAGAAATAGCATAGGCTAGATTGTTATATAATGTATTTCGACTTATTAAGGCTGATGTTATAACAAGCACAGTTTTTGTTCTTATCTCTTGACATTGATGGCTATATTGACATTCTCTATTTAGGCATCGACTTAATATACTATAGGCTTTAAGCTTCTCTATCTAAGAGTATAAGGGCAGGAAATTTAAAAATTATCGGTGTAAGTCCATTTATTAAACAATTGAATATTTGTTTCACTTGAAATAAACAGTCAAAAACTTAACTCTAGATTTAATTGAGCTTATAAAAATGCTATGGCAAAAAGCTTTCACGAGAAACCTTTTAAGATAACCAAATCAGCAGGTAATCGAGTGGATTTTCTCTCCAGTTTCCGGTGATTTCCCTCCGGACAACTAGGTGTGCAACAGTACCTAAAGAACTGTAAGCTCACAAAAATATTCACGAAAGCTTAAACAACGTTACAGAGTATTCAGTTTTGTTACCATGTTCAAAAATAACATCAACAGAAAATCAAACGAACTAGATATGGACTTCATTTTATACACAATACTCTTATACACCATATCGTTGCGAAAATAAGAAGAGTAAATAAGTGCCTGATGATCATCAGTAACCTGAGCTGGTTTTTTCAAAAAAATATACATAGGATACCACAGACAAACGCAACGCGGTGGTATCGACTCTTGCGTTATTAACTCTACAGTATGCATGAAAATCCATCATTTAGTACATATATCTGTGGTATCTCGCGTGGATTTGCAATTCTATTGATCGCGATTGCAGTTCTATTCTCGTAGAACGCTACTTTGTAGAGTTCTGGATCGTTACCAGGCCTGTTTATCACAAACAGTTTTTATTTCTATTTGATAGCGTTTAAAGTATTTTTAAGCCATTTGTTTATTCATGGCATTAGTTGTTACAGTTCAAATACAAGAATTAATGTTGTTGTCAACATCAGAATATTATTTGTAGTCTATACGATGGGATATTTGATAAAAACATTTTCAACGAAATCGGAGCTACTATTGAATCTATGTTCATATAGGTATCTACGTTAAAACTCTACAATACAGGAAATATAAAATACAAACAGATTCTTCTCTAAATATTTTCGAAACTATAAAACCACCGAAACAAGATGAATGGCCAAACATTTTCGCTTACATCTCGTAAAATTCAAATAAATCACTCTAATAGTAAATATTTCTGCGGCCGGAGTAAATCTACTTTCGCTGAATAAACAAAGCCTGTAATAATTTTTCAGTTTAATCCGATTCAAATAATAATTTGACAGTGAAGTTTTCCAACTGTCGGTGGTCGGGTGTGGATTGAGGCCGCGTCAGCACCACTCTCTCCGCGTACCACCCTCTCTGTTTATAACTGCGGCTAAAAAATCTAGTTTGAAGGAAGATAATCGCGGTTAAGATTTTAGATTTGAGATTTAATCGCAAGTTTCATGATCTGTGCTGACCGTTGGTCTCAGTAATTGCTTAGTGCCAGACGGACCGTAAGCTGGTCTGTCCAACATACGTTACTAGCTTTGTTCTTCAAGTCGTTTATTTTTTATTACCAACACTTAAGTAATATTTCGAATTCCTGGACATACAGAAGGTACACTGCTTTGATGATGCCGCTTTGTGCTTAAGAAAAACTGTTCAGGGCACAAACAACTTTACTAAAAAATTTAATTTGATTACCAAAAGCTAGGGTTGCTACTTATGGTAAAAAGTATAATATTATGATACTTTAATACTTGTAATAAAAAAAATACCGATGATAGGGCCATATCCTGTTAGCTGGTAGTTACCACAGCCTTGCCTATTTCTGCCGTGATGCAGTAATGCGTTTCGGTTTAAAGGGTGGGCAGCTGTTGTTCTGTAAAAACTGAGACTTATAACTCAAGACAAGGTGGATGCCGCCTTTAACGTTTTTGATGTCTATGGGCTCCGGTAAGCACTTAACAATAGGTGGGCCGTAAGCTCGTCCATTCATCTAAGACATTAAAAACACTTTCAGTTATGACTGATTTAGAAAATAAAAAGATATCACCTACGAATTTCACTTTAAGTAGGTATAGTGCCTATTGACGTTAGACATCCAATGATGAGAATATTAATTCTTTTTTTATGAATAAAAGTAAACTATAAAACTAAAGTAAACATAAAATACAAGCAAGAAACTAAGCGAATTCTTTTGCATACGGTTGAAGAAAGGAATTAAAGTAGAAAAAACTAATGGCACTCGAGAACTGCCGCCATAAAGCTATTGCATAGCATTTTTATCAACTTATACAATTACAATTAGACAATTATAATTTTATATTAAAATAATAATAAAATAAGATCACGCTATATTTATAAACATTAAGAAAAGCATAACATTAACTCACACTCATAAGCTAGACCGCGCGAGAGAGAGATGGGCAGAATTTTCATGATGCGCATGCAGTGTGACGTCACGCCGCGAGCTTATTCACAAACACTACACAAGCGCAACGTGAGAATGTGTTGAACGCGAGCTACATGGTAGGCGGAGTGGGGGATGTTAGGTTTTATTTTCGTTACGGAAATTCTTGATTCGGTCGCCGCGCTCAAAGCCCACGCTAAAAGATATGCAATAGCTTAAAAATAAACGTTCAAATACCAATAGCGCGAGAATCCTACTGAGGATGCAAGACCGCGGTGCCTTCAGCTGTCGCATGTACCCTACAAGGGTTATTTAATCATTTACGTTGGCGCCTTGAAGTTGGAACCGGAGCAAGTTATTGAGACTTCTGTACTGTATCACGCTGAACTCACGATCCGTGCGCGCGCCTGTACTGCCTGCCTCTCTCGACGACAACGCATTAACTCTGTATTTGAAGTTTTACAACCCGACTGACCCCGGGACCCGGAAATTTAATGTTTCCATACCAAAACACATTATAAAAGTCACATGTTATTTTATTGGCATAATATTTATAAAGGCGAATTATCGAGTTTTACTAACGATTTGCAGTCCACCTGGCGTTATGGTGAATCCATAAAAATTACCATTCATCTTGGTTTGAATGCTGATCTTTATGGATTGAGGCACTAGGCTAAAGTGTCAGTTGTGCAGCAGAATGAGTATAAGCGGTCCTATGTGGACATGAATGTTGAAAACACTAAGTGATCATAATAATGACTAACACGGCACACGGCTTACAGGGAGAAAAAATCGCTTAATGAATTCAAGAGCTCATAAACATAATCCTTACAAAACGCGTCTCGTAGCGTGAAATAGCGACAGAAAAAGCGACGTAATTACGCAAAGTTATGCGCATTTATTTGCATTCGGAGATCGCTCATTTTCATTATTTTTACGCCTTCCGGACGTGTCGCGCGTGAGGACTTGCCGTCGTAAAGCCTTTACAATCTCAGAGATTACAAATTAAAAAAAAAACCTTTTTTTTATGTATTCGTATTTTTTTTTTGTTACGGTATTCTTACACCAAATCCATATTCTTTGTCTTCTCGAGTGCTTAAGCCGCATGAACTAAAATATATTTCATAATAAAATTTAAAAAATTACTTTGTTTCAATCGATATGAATTAGCGAAAGCGGTTGACAGTGTCTTTGAAGCCTTCTGTATCTTATTTCATGGCGGTACTATTTTTGACTTCTAATTAATACAGCCTTAAGAGTAAAATTTCTGGTATGATACGATAACCTCACGATAGATGGTAGAAGATTATATATTATTATGGTACGTGTCGTGACGTGTCTCGTGTTCGTTTATAACCCAACATTTTGAGATGAGAATATATAGTTATTAAAACTTACAATCCCAAATACTTGGTAATTTCTGTGCTTTTTTCAATTTACAGAGCCAAGATAAATAAAATAAATTAGATAAGTTAAATAGATAAGATAAATTAAATAAAATAAAAAAAATTAAAAAAAGATCTCCCTCCTAGTGAAGTTTTATTCGATATTCGCGAACCAAAAACATTATCAAAACTATTTTAACGGAATAATCTCGTGTTTTTACTGGCATTATTTTAATTCCGACGTTTGAAATAGTTACTTGACAGGGTTCGTGGCCGTGGACTACTAAGGTGTTATTCGACAACGATTCAATATTATACTGAATACCGTCTACTTCTCTATAAAAAAGTAGTAGTCGTCGTGGCCTAAAGGATAAGACGTCCGATGCATTCGAATGTAGCGATGTAACTGTGTTCGAATCCCGAAAGCAGGTAGTAATTTTTCCAATGAAATACGTACTCAACAAATGTTCACGATTGACTTCCACGGTGAAGGAATAACATCGTGTGATAAAAATGAAACCCGCAAAAATTATAATTTGCGTAATCACTGGTGGTAGGACCTCTTGGGAGTCCGCACGGGTAGGTACCACCACCCCGCCTATTTCCGCCGTGAAGCAGTAATGCGTTTCGGTTCGAAGGGTGGGGTAGCCGTTGTAAGCATACTGAGACCGTAGAACTTATATCTCGAAGTGGGTGGCGCATTTACGTTGTAGATGTCTATGGGCTCCAGTAACCACTTAACACCAGGTGGGCTGTGAGCTCGTTCACCCAAAAAATAAATGTTGGTTTACAATTTTTGACATGTTATATTTTCATTCGGTTTAGCATTTTAATCGTAAATCTAAGGTCAAGCTTCATTAGCCGATTTACGATAGAAGGAGATTGAGAGAGATCGGAAAGTGAACAGAACAGACCACGAACTAGCGTCAGCTTATTTATTTATTTCATTCAATACAAACTCAGGCTTACAATTTGCAACAAAACGCCTGACTCGTTAATACAAAAAACATGATTAAAATTATTAAGTACTATTATTATGCTAAAAATATCATTTTTTGGAATAAAGTATTCCGCAACTATCGGCAAATATGTCAGCATCCTGGATTTCGGACAGAAATTTGTTTAACAGCGCAATTGCCCTGGCCGTTGGACAGTTCCTAGCTCTACGGATCGTCTTATGATTTAAAAACCCACGCCATAAGGCTCTGTGATCAATTGCTATCAAACTACCACAGTACCGTACCACAGGCCGGTCTGGTCTAGCCATTAACCGCTCGACTGATAAACATCTTAACGGCCAAACTTGGTGTTGGTGTAGAGTCACGCGGCCGGCAGCGCTGCGTAATAAATCAATGTAATGTGCTTTATGTTAAAGAATATTCTAGAAACGACCAAACTTAACACAAGGAAGAGTCATTTCACTCCTTTTTTGCTCTTGTTCTCTGATCTAATAAATACTGTATTAAACTCGAAAAGCTTTTAATTAAAGACTATACTACGAAGCCTATACAAGTCATCGGACTCTATATTATTTTCCGTGTAACGTATTTCTGTTTTACAGGAAGGGCAGATGAGCTTTAGGTCCACCTGGTGATTGCCATCACTCATTAATATGGCAAAAGCAATGGTACTTCCACAAATTGTAGAAACACAAACTGGACGAGTTAACAAGAAGAAACTAATATTTTACAAAAATGTATTTTAAAATAATTTGAAATAAATATTTTCAACTTGGGATTCTTTTGAAGAATTATCACAGCGCTTGGTTATGCCTACCAACACAGAGCCACAGAGCCCGCCGAGAATAACATATACTGGAAGACGTTGAAATCAAGTTTACGAACGATGAGCTCTGAACACGACACACCTGGGCAGCAGGCTAGTCAGCTGGTTAGTTTGGCTGGTTTGATGCCAACTATGATCACGCAAAAGTTAGATTGTAATGTAACAGTGTGTTCATAAATGCCCACTTAACTACGTGTAAGTACACTATCAGAAATACCGAAAAAGCAGGAAAACTATCCTGGGATATTCCAGGTCCCTGACACTTCTGAAGTCGTCGTGGCCTAAGGGATAAGACGTCCGGTGCATTCGTATATAGCGATCCACCAGTTTTCGGATCCCAGGCGGGTACCAATTGTTCTAATGAAATACGTACTCAACAAATATTCACGATTGACTCCTATGATGAAGGAATAGCATTGTATAATAAAAATCAAACCCGCAAAAATTATAATTTGCGTAAGTGGGTGGCGCATTTACGTCGTAGATGTCTATGAACTCCAGTAACCACTTAACACCAGGTGGGCCGTGAGCTCGTCCACCAATCGAAGCAATAAAAAAAGTGTGCTATCAGAAATACCGAAAAAGCAGGAAAACTATCCTGGTCTTGGCACTTCTGGTATTCTAAAGGGTCATGTCAATAAACTGATCGGGATTTAATATTAAATTTCATAAAAAGCAATGTTTACCTAACGAACTAAATTATACGAGAAGATTTAGATGTGAAACAATTTATTAACATCTTTTTACAAAACAAATTGAATAAGCAAGCTTCTCTGAACATCAAACCACTTAATTACAATGAAACCTTATTATCAATAAAATATCCATTCTTCAACCCTATAATTAACCCTTGTACAATACATATTAAAAATATGAAATCCTAGAACAATTTACGGGGTAGCGAGGCACGCATGAATGAGATCGATAGAAGAGGAGGGGTGCAGGTCGTTGACCTCGGTGCAGCCCAGACTACCCTCGAATTAATAGGTCAATGTTAATCGAAAAACTGCAATTTTTAAACTGCTAAGAAAATCATTCACAAAACTTATTGTGTAGCTCTCTGGCCTTTATTACAATTAAACTGACTGTCCTACTTATTCGGAACAATTGCACCGAGTTTTTTAATCTTCTGAAATGAATCTGATAAATTTAAAATAAAATTAAAGTATTTGTTTTGGTCTTGCATTTTATTCAAACCAACACAAACGTAAAAACTTCAATTTTACCATCTTGAATGAAATTAGCAATGTCAGTGGTTGCACAAGCCAAATGTTGTCAATTACACTAGGCTATTTTTAACTATTTATAATTTTGTTTTCAATAGCCAAAGCTATGTACATTAATACAGGTTTTCTGAGTGCATATATAATTTAGATGGCAATCCAGATTAGATTTAAGTACTACTTGTACGATTTGGCTAATATATTATTATAATGTACTGTAATAATTGTAATTAGTTTTGTGCATCAATAAATTAAAAGAATAATAATAATGTCAAGAAAATTATTTCTAAGAAATAAATCAGAATAGTATTATTAGAGATTATTAATCAGGTTTTAATCCAATTTCAAAAGTTACCTGGATTAATAACTTAATAATCAGTTTCAATCCGATATAATCAGAAGAAGGACGGAATAATATAACTTTGTAACTTCCCACAAAATTCTATTCAAACTATGATCAGACAAAATTTCGGATCTTCCTTAAATTGTATTACTTGTTCTAAAATCGGATGCCTTCACAAGCTGGGAAGGCTGTAAATTAATTTTGACAAGCCGTAAAGATGGGATTTCGTGATGAGACTGATGTTTCAAAAAGATGTTATCGCGAACGAGGATAATCTCTGTGAAATTTTTACTTCTTTATATATTTTTATGAACATTATTATACTTTAGCTTTGTGAAGTCACACTGTAAGAATAATGTTTTACTTTAAGAGTTCTATTGTGGGTAAATGTTGTTTTTATTCAACAGTGATCAGAAGAGCCGGTGCCTCGTCTGTTAGTCATTAGTTACCAGAGCCCAGACCACTACAACGTGAACTCAAGAGTTTATACCACCTTCCTAGGAGTTTTTCAAGCCAGAGATGATTAAATAGCAATAAATCTAAGCAATAAAAAAAAAGGGAAATTTGACCTCATATCTCTACGCAGTTAATGACTTAGGGAGACGTAAGTATTGGATTGGTTTTTTTCTTTTATTGCTTAGATGAGTGGACGAGCTCACAGCCCATCCGGTGTTAAGTGGTTACCGAAGCCCAGACATCTACAACGTAGATGCGCTACCCACCTTGAGATATAAGTTCTAAGGTTTCAAGTATAGTTACAACGGCTGCTTCACCCTCCAAACCGAAGCGCATTACTGCTTCACGGCAGAATGGGCTCCAGTAACCACTTAACACCAAGTGGGCTGTGAGCTCGTCCGCCCATCTAAGAATAAAAGAAAAATAAACATTACGCAAACAGTCTTATGAGCAGAGAATACAACGGACAGAATAGAATTTTAAAATATTACTGTTTTTTTTAATTTAGTTGCGTGTTTGACAATTAATTTGATAAACATTTCAAGTTCAATAAGCTAGTCGTCGTATTCATTGTCCTTGACAACGTCATCAATTCGCAATTACTTGTAAGCGTTCGTGTTACACTTCACGGACCGTTAATCAATGAACACCAATGAAGACCTATCCGAACGAAGGCTTAGTTAGAGAAAAGGTTCTATTGAAATTATCTCAATTATGATATCGAGTGTAATGGTCTCGTGCGGTTCATTATTTTAATTACATCTTGTGTTTCAAAAGCTTAATTGTTTAGATAAACATTTTGTTTTTGTAATCCGTTTGGTTTCAAAGATATTAATTTAACGTCCAAATAATAAGAACACTTTGAAATGAATCCTGCGGTACATATAGCATGCGGATACTAATCACAACGCCGATTTAATATACAAATATACTGAATGTATTTTCTCATACAGTATTCTACATTTTTGAATATATCTTGACTTGATGTTAAGAATTATAATTCTTCTGGCCCAGTACATATAGTTCAAAGTCGCGTTTACGACACATCCTATCTTTTAGCACGTGAACAGTTGAAATTACACCAACGAGTTCCCGTGTCAAATTAATTCGTATTTCTGTAATATTTCGTGCGACATTATTGTACACAAAGTAACTTGTTTAATTGTCTACTTGATTTATGTAAAGGGAAACAGCACGCAACTAGCGAAATACAAATGCTATATAGTTTAGGGTTATAATGAACGAGTGGCCCCGTTTGTTAATAAATAATTAAATATTACATACTGTTTACATCTTTAAATCTGTTTTTTTTACTTCTCGAAATCCTTAGACCAGCTTAGAGCTCACCTGATGTTAAGCTGTTATAAAGTCCATAGCTCCTGAACGACATCGATCTTGAGAAATGAGATTAAACTACAATTACGGTGTTTAATCGCTAGGTCCATTTTTAAATCTACAGCATGTACGGGTTGTATCAATAAAAAGAAAAACATGAATAATCTGAAGGTAACCTAACTACTCAAAAAGTAACTTCACAGCAGTAAGAGTTAAAAGTAACAGGCAGTCGGCTTAAAATAACGTAGACAAACACTTCTAAAACATATTGACAGGAATTTTTAATGAATACCTGACTCTGTTCCTTGTTCCAATGAGTGCAGGTCCTGCTGTGAGCGACGCCGCTGCCGATACTCTGCTCTGTAGTCAGGCCATCGTCCATATTGAGCAGGCATATTCAGGTACTCCTGAGACGAAAACCTGGAAGCTCTAGGGGGCGAAAAGCCAACTTGACCGTAGTAATCGTGCCTAAACACCACATCAGGATGACTGATTCCAGCTGATGTAATCTGACTACCGAAGTGGCTTCGATGACCTAGGTATTCTGGCTTAATCGGCCCATCGGTCAGTTCGTGGCCGTGGATTGAAGTGGAACGTTGAGGTCCATAATCTCGGAGTCTATTGGACACGTCTACCCTGTGCGGGGAGTAATCTAGACCACGTGGACCCATCTCGAAGTGACCGTGCGGCCGGCGGTAGAAATGCGGTGAGAACGGGTTCTTGCTGTCCTGACTCAACCTGCCATAATCGAGTTTAGGTTTTTCTTCTTTGAGTGGTTTTTCCTGCGGCAAAACCTTCTCTGTACCGTTCTGAGTTGGCTCCTTCTTAGGAGTCTCCTGTTTCTTACTAGACTCGGACATGTCTTGTGACATCCTTCGATTTATTTCCTGTACTTTCTCGGACACACTTCCCAGTTGCGCTTGCGACATTATCAATTCGTAAAGTTTTATAAACACGTCAAAACACTACGCATATAAGTTTATAAAAAGTTTTATAAATGTTAGTAAACATTAAACAATTATATTGTGCAGTTATTCGATTATATATCTCTACGTATAGGAAACTTTCACAACCTAATTAGAGCACTGAAATGGAAATGCACGGTTATGATTCGGTGAACGTTCGCGACTGTTCAAATGGTCAACTCAGCTAATGTAAGTGATTCGATCTGTGAGCAGACGTCATACTTCGTTTGGGAAAAGAATTATTTAGGCGTGAATTAAACTAAGTTATTAATGAAAGTTATTTTTTTTGCAGTCTTAAGTGAATAATTAAGTCGTTTGGTAGAATAATTGTCGGTAAATATTAGTTAATAAATGCCAGTCATTCGTCAAGTCTTTTGGGTCACTAATTTAATTAAGTTTATTTTGATACACTTTTTAAACCTAAAGTAGTTAGACATTATATTATACTCGTAATAGACTCTGTAATCGTATTCTGTGACGTCTATAGACGACAACTGTCTGTACTTCAACAATATAATTTATCAATTACTCTTTCTTTTTTAATTAATTAGCGTTGTAAAGCTACTTATTTTACTACCTATGTTCTGTGTTACTTACTACCTGTCTGCAAAGTTAAATTATGTTTCGTCATAATAACCTTTTCTGATTCTTTAACGCCAGTATAATTTCCATACTAATACTGGGGACTTTTATTTTATTTTAGTTACGGAAAACTTTAAGATACTTTTTCGCACGTGACGGTACAATACGAAGATGTGAATTTAACATTTCCTTGTTTTCTATTTCGTGTTGGTTATTGATTATAATGGCCAGAGAGACTAGCATTATCCTCAATTGAACCACCGAACGTCGACCTACTTATCACTCTACCCTCATGTCTACGTGCGGTCCTCACGTCAAAACCACAAGTATTTCTTTATCAGAACGCAATCTTACGCTACACTTTATTACCGGTGGTATTTTTGTCAGGCCGGACAGGGGCCACCAGGACGTACCACCAGACTACCTCCGGTTCCGGCTGATAGGTGGAATAGTCGTTATACTATACAACTGGAAATCTCGCTGTGATGGGTATGAAGTTACAAGTTCATGATTTCCGCAGTCTTCGGTAGTCACTTATACACTAGCGCGTTATGGCAGCCACGTGCTTATCTATTAATGTATTCAAAAAAACCTATGAGTAGTTTGATGTAGAAATGTGTAGGAAGATCGTGTCTACGCATTATTGACATGACCTCCACCAGTCGCGGGCAACAACAAGAAGTTTGTATCTTGAGTCAAAATGAAAATCCACCTTCAACTAAACGGCGAAACTTTAACCGTAGTATTGGCACGTCACCCTCATTATAAGTTGTATCAAGGATATTACCCGACACGTGTACGGCGTCGTGTAATTTCCAACTTCAGACATAAATTTACCGTACCTGCGTGATCTAGTCGTATTATCAGTCACTATGTTACTAGCGATTGTAACTAGTTGTTCTGTAATTGGTACAGATTAATAAGTATTTAGTCCATACTAATATTATAAAGAGGAAAGATTTGCTTGTTTGTTTGTATTAAATAAGCTCTGAAACTACTGAACCGATTTAAAAAATTATTTCACTGTTTGGAAGCTACACTATACCCAAGTAACATAGGCCATAATCTTTTTTGAAAAAAATTAGGGATCCTTACTAAAACTCCAATAGTGTAACCCAAGGTGTAAAAAAATTACCGAAAATATTCTTTAAGCCGCGTGCCCTGCGAAAACTATTGATGATAGAATAAAATAATGTACTACGACTTTGTAGAACACATTATTATTTACAAAAAGTGTCGCGACAGCATATGTCTAACTATTATAGTTATGCCGCAATAAGTGTTCTTTTATTTAAAAAAATAAAACAACGTCGTTGAAATAAAAATTTTGTTGAACACCCGAGCGGAGCCGGAGCGGGCCGCTAGTGTAAACTAAGTGAAGTGACAAAAGAAACAGACAGAAATGTTTTACATAAAAAAAAATATTAATTAAGCTCAACATGCATCTAATTCAAAGAACATTAGTGTTGTTATTTTAATTCAAATGAGAGCTCGCAACAAAACAGATAATGAAATTTACGTTTTTTTTATTGCTCCAAATGTTACATACAGATCTATTGCATCTGTAGGCTCAGACGTATAAATATGACATAGGGCTAAGAGCGTGATTTTTGTCAATCGATATCCATTATTATTCTAGAAATGTACGATACACCCGCTACCGACAGCTCATTCCTTAGCAGAGTAGGTGCTTCAGTGAGCACTGGCGAGCATCCAAGGATCAGTATCGAGTATTAACCGAACTCCTCCAAGGCTTAAATGTTACATCGGAAACATCGAGCTGAGATTTCGTAGCGTTAATTATCTTATAAAACTGAATTGAAACTCTAACCATTCTAGCTTGTTTGTAAACATAAACTTATTCACAGGGCTTATGGTGACAAATAAAACAAAACACGTGTGGCACTCGGGGACTACTGCGGTAAAGCTATTGCATAGCATTTTTCATCAACTTATGCAATTATAATTAAACAATAATAATTTAATATTAAAACAATAATAAAATAAGACCACATATTCATAAACATTAACAAAAGCAAAACATGTCCCCTTCACACTCATAACTTTTCTTTTCATGATGCGCATGCAGTGCGCGCTTATTCACAAACACAAGAGCAACGTGTGAGTGTGTTGAACGCGAGCTACATGGTAGGCGGAGTGGGGGTGTTAGGTTTTATTTTCGTTACGGAATTTCTTGATTCGATCTCCGCGCTCAAAGCCCGCGATAAAAGCTATGCAATAGCTTAAAAATAGTTCTGCATCGTGAAACCAGAATATTCTCCTGTACTATGAGTGCCAGAAACACAAAAGGAAAAATTTAGTTCAATCACAGACCAGTTTATTTATGTTGCCTTAGTAGGCAGACGGGCACATGGCCAAACCGACGTTGAGTGGTCATCGTGTCCTGTGGACATCAGAAATAGACAGATCAGTCAAGACGCTTCTTGCCACTGAGTACTCTCCTCAAAACTGCTTGGAAGAAGGACATGTCATTCTGCTCAGAAAATGTCGAATATCTTTTACAGGAATATTCCGACCGAGAACCGAACCTAAGCTCCACAGCGCAACAGTCAGAGTCACCGCGGCGTGCAGGTGTGCGGGGATGTAACACTTTCGCAACGATACGGGCTCAATATCAAGCCGCAGCCGCCCAAAGACAAACACAAGCTCGGCCCAGCCTACTTCACGCTGGCGCCTCTCCAACATCAAACATTATTTAATACAGACGATCGGAAATACATTTAATTCTCGCCGCGAACTCGTTCCCGAGTGGTATAATTACGAATTGTAATATTTACATATTTTAATACTAATAATAAATAATAATTTAAACAAACTAACAAAATACGCTTTTAAAGCGTGTGCTGCTCTTTTCAGGATATTATCAAAATAGCCCTTCTACTCATATCTGTTCATAAAATATTTATAACTACTGATACCATGCACCTCACGCTTTTTTTACAATAAAATCATTTTTTCTTAAGCTATTTTTAATTCAAATTTATTAAAATTTATTTTCCGTTTTTATTGGATTTTCTATAAAGGCGTATTATTTTAAACTATTATTTATTTTTTCCTTTTTAGGTGAATTAAAAAATTTTTTTTATTTTTTTTTCATTTGTTTTAATAATGAATTGTCATCGGTCCTTAATAAGTATACCAAAATTCGAGTCAATCCGACGTTTTGAAGGGGGTCAAAATCATGTTCAAAGATTTCGTTATATACTAACATACATACGTCTGAAGCTAATAATTATACACCGGGTTGGCTTCCACCGGGTGACGGGACTACAATGAGACTCAAATCCTGAAGCAGATACCGATTTTTTCGGAATAACTACTACTACTGTTTATGCAACACGCAGAATGTGTTGAAAGATTAGATAATCAAGAAACCAATAAAATTCATAATATAATTTACGTAATGACTGGCGTTAGAACGTATTGTGTGCTTGCGGGGGTAGTCACCATCGTATAGTTATACTATACATTTGAGAATGCGAACTCACTTAACACCGAGTGGGCTGTGATCTAATCAGCTCATCAAGAGTAATAAAAAAGTTATTAAATTACTTATCTGCCAACATAAACTAGTAAAAGGAAGTTGAGTTAACTTTAAGTTAATTTGTAAAGCTTTCCTGTTCGTATGAGTGGGGGCTCGCATGTGTTACACGTGCTTAAGACAAAGGAATGAATTATATATGGAGCGAGAGACAAGCGGCCTGCACGCGCACTCCGCCTCACTGTAGCACTTCGCTTCGAAGGGGTGCAACCCGACCTTTGCTAACTGAGGAAGTGAGGGAGAGAGATTTTAAAACATAATTTATTTAGTTTATTCTGCAATTCGTTACTTCATACGAACGTACTCGAACATAATTTAAAGTACTCACAACCTCGTCTAGAAGAACTTAAAGATCAGATACGAAGTTTGTGTAAAATATTACTTATTTGCAGATTCTGATGTTTGTATTCTTATTTATAGACTTTTTATCTCTTCAAACGGGAATATGTGAAACATACATACATATATTATGTACATATAGTGACATATTCGCGTACTTTGAATTAGCTGAGAGCTTAAATATCACATTATATCTTATTTGTTATTCGGATATTTTTTTTAAATCTAAATAAACAAACAATAGATATTTGGCGAAACAAGCAAAACTCAAAATTGTTTCACTCGTAAATGTATGTTTTTTCGGTAATTGGGGACCAACAAACTGCATTAAAGCGATTATAATATTACATTGAATACAACCAGAAGCGTATACTAACTAAGTACTAATCCTTTTCCCCACAGCAGCCTTCAAATCAAGCGCCCTCAACTGGAACACTTTTCAAATGAACATCCTAACCACGTCCTCGGCACGTTTCCAGATATCAAGTTTCGCGGGAATTGAACTCTGTTACTTGATAAAGCCAATGTGGTGAGATATTCTTACTAAAACGAGATTTGAACAAAATTCTCGTAAACAGTCGCATCTGCGAATGATGGTAACAACATTCCAGCACGTGGCAATATAAAACGTTATCTAATTAAATGTAATTGTGGCCAATTTCCAAACTACACCATATTTTTAATACCAGTCGATTTTATTTAAACACNTTGAACTCTGTTACTTGATAAAGCCAATGTGGTGAGATATTCTTACTAAAACGAGATTTGAACAAAATTCTCGTAAACAGTCGCATCTGCGAATGATGGTAACAACATTCCAGCACGTGGCAATATAAAACGTTATCTAATTAAATGTAATTGTGGCCAATTTCCAAACTACACCATATTTTTAATACCAGTCGATTTTATTTAAACACACAACGCTGACAGGACACAATGCTGACACATGAACATCAGTGATTGTCAGGGGTACGATAATTATTCTTTGTTATAAATAAACATTGAAAGATTCCAGAAAATCAAACACGCAATCGCCGCTGGTGTACACACAGCCGACATATTCCCTTATAAAACATGACATGTCCGCCTCATACATATTTATTGACCCGACCCCGCTCGCCTGGACGGAGTCCAAGCAATCGCGAACTCTCTTAGGGATGGAAAACATTTCTTCGATATCTTATATATATTTTAACAGACTTCCATTGTTCTATAAGATTCTAACAGAGTAGCATATATCGACCAATACCACAAAGCTAAGTTGTTAGAGCTAACTGTATTGTTGTTAGAGCTGCATAGAAAAATTGGTAAAGTAATAAGATTAGTTCGTAACGTTAATTTACTAAAAATATGCGAGTTTTATAGTTTTTTTTTGCCTACCTAAGCTGAAAGCCTTGAGAGACTATGCCAGTGTAACTGAGCGATGTCCGTTTTTTCACAAATCAATCAAGTTGTTATTCCTTTTTCTGCAAGTACAAGTATCGATGTCGATATGCCAAACCATGTCCATCACTAAACTCATATTATTATCAAAAGAATAGACCGCGGGCTGCGAGCGTGCGACATATATTATTATTGAATGTAATTACATAACATATGTTTTTATTTATGTTTTATTGTTTAAAGATTTCTTTTGATATATTTTAATTACGCTACCATCATCAGTTGGTACTGTAGTCTATTTTTGCAGCAATAATATTTAAAACGTTCTAATTTAAAGACAACACGATTTGATAGATCGTATACGGAGGAAGATACACTACGATATGTGTTGTTTATGAATATGCGTCATTGGTTTAGATTCGGAAGCTGTTCTCCTACATCCTACACCCTATGTTCAGTTTGTTGTTTTAAACGTATTGAATTTTCTGGTAAGTCTTCCGTTGCTTGGTCCAGAACAGAAAGAACCAGATAAAAAGCTACGGTGTTCAAAAAGAATATTACAACGTAATTTGCGTGTATTTAGTCTCAGATGTTAATGCGATTTGGCGGCGAAACACTCTAAATTCGAGATTCAGACTAAACAATGGACTGACTATTCACTCGTAATTCTAAACAAATGGTAGAGTCAAATATACAAAGAAATTAATTAAGAACACGGTGCGTTTGATTTATTAATACGTGTCGAATGCGGTAGTTTCAGGTCGTAACGACCAATATCGGCTTAGAAGCACAAGCCTGAAGTGCAAATTGCTTTGGTCCAACAGCCGGTCGACTCTTCAAAGCAGAGCTCATTATTGCCCCGCTACAGTGAGGTTGACTTGTAGGTGATCACAACGCAGTTAATAATAACCCCCAACATATTTCAATTTGTATGTATATTTCTAGTATAGTTAGACCCGGGAACTGATAAACTTTTTTGTTTTATATGTATAAAAGAGAGGGTACTTAGCACATTATTCAAATTTCTACTTATTTGTAAGGTCTAAAATAATAAAACAAAAATCGCGAAATTAAGCCGTAAAAGTGTTTTCAATAAGGGACAACTAGTTTTAAATATATGGGTCTTTATCTATAAAATTGTCGTTTAGTAAAGTTAAAGTAATTTTTTATTCATACTTTTTATTTTATTTCTATCCATCAAAATATGTACCATAACCTATCGATAAATCTCTGTTGGCCCAGTAGTAATTTTTTAATGCCCTAGAAGAAGAAGATAGTACAGAACGGAAGCCGGCAAATTTTTCATAGGCATTTTGTACTGCCTCTCGGGTGATGAATTTGTCCCTTTAATTTAATTTTCATTAAATTTAATTCCTATTTCAACTCCATAAGTAAAGATCTATTATTTTTTACTTCTGAATTAAATTGTATTAATTTTTAATATTGTTTTTCCATCTTTGTGTTTTTTCAAACCAAATTTTGTTTCACATTTGCAATTCATCCTTAATGTCTACGATATAGGGTTGGTTTTTCTTTTTGGTCTACGCATTGCTGTCTCGCCGCTTGCGAGATAAGCTGATTTTAAAAATGTCTTATAAATTTTGATGTGCTGTATTCTTGTCCATATGTACATACCTTTGCTACACTTAATACGGGACGATAAAAACGGGACAAAATAAGTGACACCTAACCAACCTATTCACAGAGTAGAGAAAGTAAGGTAAACGGTAGGCAGCGGCTTGGCTCTGCCCCTGGCATTGCTGAAGTCCATGGGCGACGGTAACCACTCACCATCAGGTGGGCCGTATGCTCGTCTACCTACAAGGGCAATAAAAAAAAAAAAGTAAAATCAACTTTGTAATCACAATGAGTGGCTACAGGTCAACTACTGAAGTTACAGCTATAGAAAAATATTTAATATTTTAAACAAACAATTCCCCAAATCAATTTAATATGTAGAGCTATGTTGAACTCAATTAACCAACAATTGTTTACACATTTGGCTTCAATTATAGATTTTATGGCTTCATAAACAAGAGATGTAAGCTTACAGTGATGTTCTGGTTAAAATATTATCGATTATTTAGTACATTGCAATGAGTGGCCAATGAGTTGTAAAGCTCACGGCAGACCAACTCTCCGAGGGCGGTGGTCAGTTTATATTGAAAGTACCTGGTTTATTTTTCTTAAAGGAAAGTGGAGATTTTGGTATTACAAAGAATAAAACTAAACTAAGTACCATCTACCGTCACAGATTCTTTCCAAATGTCAGAACCCTTTAAATAAGATGTTAAAGCGCTCACGAAGCACCAGGCGTCGCTGTGGATGAGCAGAGGTTCCAGGAAATATCAGAGCCATATGACAATATTGCATTTTTATTAGTCCAGGAAGGAAGAAGTAATGAGAGGATGCAGTTATAGAAGATTATCAGTTTATTAGCAGTTTTATAATATAGTGTAAACTACAACACGGTAGAGTCGAAAACTGAACTTACGAGCCAATCGCGAGGGATAACTAGATCCGCCTGTGCATAAGCCTAGATTTGGACCGATTACATTCATATTAACATCGCGCCGTGAATTCCATTACAATTTTAACGCGTACACGCTAGTACATTTTACATTTACGACATTGTAATCTCCTCGCCAGCTATTATTGTATTATTACGATTAGCAGTTTTGTTCCAACGAACAATTCGACATTGTTCTAACAGCACAGTGTACATTTTTATGAAAATAATGATTGTTTTGAAACTACTGATGGTCCGTCGGGTATTGAGCCCGCGTGGATCGATGCCTCGATTATTTCTACAGCCCAGCACTTAAGTACTTACGGCAGTTGTTGTTCCAATGCAAGAATGACTACGACTATGAGTTTCGAGGTAAGGGGCTACGTTGAGACTCCGACCCACCCAATGTTAAACTACAAATATAGACCAACTTGAGACATCAAACCGCGACTTGATTACAAGCATACCGCCTCATTCTTCTACCAAGATTTATCAGAAGCTTTAATTCAATGGAATGAATAATTATTATCTCCAACCACGTTTCGACTTTGGTTTCCCGTTCCCCATTTTCAATGTTGGATTCACATAGTCACTAAGCACCCGGTAAACTCGCTCCCTAACTACACGAAGGGACACACATCTAAAGGTTTGTGGAGACTCTCTGGAACGATAATGAATAGACTTTTGTTGCCGGCGATTCGAATTAAGAAAATAGGTGATCTATTTAGACATTTTATTATCACGACCTATTCATTAGTCATTTAGAGAATTGTCAAGGAAAATTTATCCATGATGGTATAGTCATAAAGACGGAAATGAGACGCCCCCTCCCGGTCTTTTCATTTTATTATCTAGCTGTATTAATACTAATTTTTTCCATATTAGTATTACAATATATCACAGTTTATGATGTATTGTTGTATATTATGCATTTAAGTCATTGTTTATTTGTGAAAAAATAAATCTTTCATGTCAATTCAAGCTCACTGAATTTCTTTCGCCGACTTTCCTTAGGATTGCAGCTCTATTTAAATTCTGGTGCTAGAGCTTACTTTGATACAGAACAACTATGCATATTAACACCTATTTTTATGTATTATGATTTTTTGTTTATTTTGCTACAATTTTTATCTAACTTATTTATACTATCATCTTCATAGGTTAATTTTAACATATTTACATAAAATGGCATTTTTTCATTTTTTATTATAGTATTATTTTAAGTTCAATTATGTAAGTATTTAATGGTATTTTTTTTAAACAGACGACGTAGGCAAATAAAAGTTCATGCTGGAATTTAATGACCCGTCAATATTGAAATATGTTTAGTCACAGTACTCAAGACAACATTCTACCAAACTCTAACTGACACCCGGGAACTTATTATTATTTTGATTTGATTACAATCAGTTCTTCATGTTCTAGGTTATTATTTCACTCACAGAATTTCACGCCACAATAATAACATGATAGTAATTAATTATCGAATTGAACTTAAATATCCCATCAAGTACGCACAAAAGGCTAACACAAAAAGGGATACAAGACCTCCAAAACACGTTTAAGGAGCTTAACTAAACAAAAAAGTCTCACAGAGCGAATCGCTCACTCACTATTCGATGTAAACTGCACCTTAAAACTAAGGGTATACGGTTAAAATCATAATGATATGTAATTTATAGGCCTCTGTTAGATCGACCGGGTGGAGCACGGCGCGGGGACGCGTGCGGCCTGCGCGGCTGTGGGCGGCGACTGCTGCAGGGCGGGCGGCCGCCGCCTCTAGTGACGTGCGGCTCCGTTCACCTGTCGGATTTGCCTGATCGAGCTGGATGATTAATGGACTTCCTATGTNAGGGTATACGGTTAAAATCATAATGATATGTAATTTATAGGCCTCTGTTAGATCGACCGGGTGGAGCACGGCGCGGGGACGCGTGCGGCCTGCGCGGCTGTGGGCGGCGACTGCTGCAGGGCGGGCGGCCGCCGCCTCTAGTGACGTGCGGCTCCGTTCACCTGTCGGATTTGCCTGATCGAGCTGGATGATTAATGGACTTCCTATGTTTACGGCTACCAGAACAAGAGGCTCCTTCAAGCACATCTTTACAGTGATCGACTTGAACCCTGAACCAATTTTATCGTTTGAGTATTGTATTGTGGATGAGCACTGCAGTGTTATGTGCGCTTTGCCATCATCAGAATAGGTAGGAATGGTAATATAGATATGCTGAATAATGAGTCTTAAATATATTGGATCGAGAAAGACATAGATAGTGCAATATCTTAAAAAAATATACAAATATAGCTTTATGGAAAATAAGTATGGAAGAGAACTCTAAGGTATTGAAAATGAATCCTAACTATTGCAGTTGTTTATTAGTAAATAAATATATTTAAACAGAATGAAACTAAAAATTTAGAAGAACAAAAACTGCCAGAGAAATTAATTACTTATGAGAGGTCCTTCCCTCTTTTCTTTATGTGACTAGATGTATGAAAATGGTAGTGTAAAAGTAAAGGAGGAAGAAGTCGATCGAAGAAAACATAGTTGGAGTTCATAAACGACGATATGAGAGAAAGAGGAGTGAGTGTTGAGATGACGGCTGATAGAGGAGAACGGAGTAGAAAAGTTCGCTGCGCCGACCTCACTTATGGGGATTAGGTGGAGACAAAAAAGAAAAAGAAAAGTCTTGGAACACCTAACTAAACCAATCTAAATTTAAGAAAGCGCTATAGATTCAAATGATGTATATATTCTGCTATTATATAGAGCTCCCAATCCCACACAGTGAATAGATTCAAACGATTCATCGCGTCATCTGTGCACATCACTAGTATTCCGTCGTCGTGAAATAGGTTAACGATCACGTTTCCTCGCTGCGATAATACCGCGCCTCATTCCAGATTGTGACTCGAAGGTTGCTCGACTCATTACACTGGACACTCGCTCCAAGGTCCGACACTAAACACTTTTGTTTTCTTTTTGGCGTACACGAGCCAGGGGCCCCACTGCTCTCCTCATTAAAATTTGCTCGAGATCCAATCTAAGTCAATGACCTAAATCCAGGTCAAATTCTCAATTTACTATTTTTTCAAGACTGGCTACTTCTCGAAAAGAATGAATAGGATATACATAAATCCTTACTGGATCACATCAGACTTTCCTACTTTTTGTAAATTCCGGACAGCTTAAACACGTTTACATTTTGATCTTATTACTAAAGTTTAAACTAAAATATTATTCCTTATCAAAGTTAAAGCGTTATAAAAGTTATTCGTCACATATTGAACAATTAATTATTCAGAGTAATCGGTACTAACTTACTCCACGGTTAACCTACGTCATGACGGTCAACTACAATGATCGTCATATCTATTAGAACCCGGACTCTACACACTGTATCATATTACGATATACGTAGTTTATTAGAAGATGTAAATTTCATAGACGTAGAATCGCCAGTTCTAAACACATAGTATATTCACTATTGCTCATGATATTGGCAAAATGTAAGTATGTGTAAATGTTATGTAATTAATTAAAGTAGTGTAATACTAGTAATAGTAAAAGTAATGTAGGTAAATATAACCCATCTAGGGTAGGTTTGCATAAGTATTTATTTCCATTGCCTGGAAATAAATACTTATGCAAACCTTACACATACTTACATTTTGCCTATTAGCTTTGCCTTTCAAAAGTTAAGATGGATAATAAAATAGGTAGTGATTTTTTTCACGGACCCTATTCATTAATCTCCTACGTATTACGACAATGTTGTGAAACAATTAACTTATTGAAAGCTCAGTAATTATGAACGGTAGAGCAATGTCATTTCCCAAAGAAAGTTAAGTATCTATTAATTGTATTAAAAAAATATTTTTAAAACCTGTACGGAAAATAGTTAATTACCATAAAAAAAATCCTATCGACTGAAAATTATTCACTACACAACGCACACTTTTAAATACGTAAAACGATCATGTCTCTAAGGGAGACGAACATGATGACGAACTCGGTTTCATTCACATTGTTGAAATGGTTTAAGGTGATGGTTAATGTATTTCCTTTAATTTCCTTTTCTTTGTAATGAATAAAGAGCTATGATAAGAGACTACAGTTGCCAGTAGATAAGCCAGAGATAAGACTAGGCCATAGCCATTTATATGACTCTTCTAAAATATTGTTGATGTACGTCATGGACGCTTCTAATCTTGTGGTTTTCTCATCGAGTAGCCAAGGCCATTCAAATTGTGTGAAATGTTTTTGCCGATTAAGACTTTTAAATATTACTTGACTTTTATGTTAAAATAAATAATTTCCATAATAACTGATTATATCCCACTATAGATAATTTAGCCAAATTATACCTCCTATTTCCTTCACCGATTACTGCCTTCCCTACGCTTAACATATTTCCCTCGTGTTGTCAAAATTGATAAGAAAACCTTCTAAAATAACATTAGAGAAACAATACAAGTATGATAGAGTTAAGGTCGCGCGGTCGGGCAACATGCGGCTCGTTACACTACACATTGTGTACTAGTCATGGGATTATGTCTATAGATAAATGGGAGTTTATTACAGTATTTGAATCCCAAGTGTCTCGAAATCGTAATGCTAATAAATATTCAAGCATTGATTCTTAAACATATAAACTAGAAGGCGTAGATGATGACAAGTGGACGACCTACGCTGATTTACTTTTAGACTTATAAACAAACATTCAATTAAATTTTCTTTTCTTATCTTTGGAATGCGTTGAACAATGTAAATCAATTTTTGAAACCTCGATAAGCTCTCGAGGGCGTCACTATCATTCAGCCTCAGACATTCTACGACCCTACGCTGTAGCGTACGACCCCTCGTAGCTTCGTAGCCCCGACTACGACGGTCGCCGGATCTCTACGAGCTCCACTACGAGTCACACAATATCGAGTTGAATGAATATATTCACTGACAGTAATCTGAATAAATTTATACAAAATTTGATGGAATTAACTAATGTCTTTGTATAGTTCCAGTTATTCGTACACTAATCAATGTTTCGTCGAGGACGTTCTTAGTTTCCGTGCTCACTGAATATGTACATCTACTGGTATAAAAATAAACTAAATATAAAATCGTAAAAATTTTACAAGTGACTTATAAAACATGAAATGAGGTTATTAAAGGTTATAATAATGTGTCTTATATATTTAAATGGTAAGTTACTTTGCTGATAGATGTCAAAGTTCGTTTGTATATCATTCGTTTGTAACAATGCAGCTCTATTAGTTTTAAGAATCTTACAGGAGGTTAATTTATGATTGCCTAACTTTTTTATACTTGTAAGCCATTTGAAGACAGATCCCTACTACAATACAAACACCACCACTACTCCAATAACTTTGGTATGTTTACAACCATCACACAGGAATTGAACCTGAGCTGCTCCACCGTGAAGCCACGTGGCACGCTCTGAACATAAATTATTCGGTTTATAACAAATTAATTTTTGAACCGTAAAGTTGTGAACAAAACTATTAACTACAGACTGGTATTTAAAGATCAAAGTACTTTGAAGCTTTTAAAATTAATTTCAAATTGTTTTAACAAAGAATTTTGTATTTTAAGGTAATACGGTTAAGGAAGGTATTCCTACATGCTACGAGAAACGTGTAGCAAGATTTCGCCTCAAAAGGGGCATATGAATCAATTTATGGTCTAGAGAGTTATGTATAAAGTGAGAGATTCTTGTATTCATTCTGTGAATTCATTCGTGTACGCTAGGGCTACAATAACAAGAAAGCTCCGCCAATTTTTTTTTTAATATTAATAAGTTTTGCTCGTTCGTCCTAAATTATCCTTAATACACATATGACCTCTTTTTTCTTTAACTTCATAAATATTATAAGGATCTTAGAGATACTGTTATAGGTAGATAATATCAAACATTTCTCTGAATTTTCGAAAATTATACCAGGTTTTTATAACCTATAGTAGGGATGGTCCCTTTGAAGGACACGCTAAAGCCAGCAAAGGGACTCGAGGGTGCGAACTTTGGCTAACGAGATTAAAGACCCGTTTTCATTTACGCGCTCTGCGCGAAAAATCTATTTTCCGCTTACCAAGACATATGAAAGCGCGCTTGATTATATTTCAAAGCTTTTACAAGATTTTTCTTGAAAACTCGTTCAAACTCAGCCATCTTTTCATCCTTTCAAAATATTAAGATGAGTTTGCATGTGAAAATGTATTTTCCGCGTCTCCGGAACGTTCTAAACGCCTGATTAAATTCCGTCTAGATTTTCTTTCAAATATTCCTATTTTCCTGCAAAATTTATAAAATTGGATTTAATTTACAGAGAAAATGAATATGGTATTTTGTTTCTTTCATATTACCAGCTAGATTATTATAAATCTTAGTTATGATATGATTACTGAAATTATTTTCAGTTTTAGAAAAAAAAATAGATATATTTGGCTTACAATAATTGACGTGAACCGCTGTCTTGTTGACAAACCACAGTGCTGAACCCGCGGCCTTATTCTAGTAAAATCCGTTCAACAAACTTTGCGATATCGCTAGTATTGTTATAAATTGCTATAAATCATCATATTGCACATTGCTATAAATCAATCACCATGTTTAAATATGCTCTGTGCTCTGAGCATTCGGTAGCGGAGTACCATCTTGTAACACCTACGTAGGTTCTATGTATGTTCCGGCGACATGGTGCCGAAAATCTTGCAGAATCCAGATTAATCACGCATGCATGTGCGTATATACGTAACGTAATATGGACTTTTTTAGGCACACCATACACATTACAGCTAAAAAAAAAGATACACGTAAAAAATCTGGCTTGTAATATAAGGCGTGTGCGCACGACTAAACAAGACAAATGTGCTGAGTTTGTACACAGCGTTCTTAACAACTATAGGACAAAACAACACGATAACGAAAACTAATCTAACTTATTTATTTAGTTTCTGCTTAAGTCACATAAAGTAATGTATTCACGAGTGCTCACATATAGTAGCCTATTAGCAAACATCAGCCGTGATATAAAAACGAAAGTGTTGTCGCCAGTTGTAGATTTGTTAAAGAAATTATGTTGGTTACGCGTAAAACAAACTTCACCTGAATACTTATGAGGGTCAAAAGTTAGTTTGCGAATAAAAAGAAAATGTAAGGACAAGCTTTATATTCACCAACGCCATTTAATTCACGCCAAGACTCAAATTATACGTATAAAAAAGATATTTGACACGATCTGTCGACTTTTCTTGACAAAATTGGAAAATATTCAGTGACCAATGGTTCTTCTATGGTTATGTAATATTTTTATACCTATATTCAACCATAGAGGGTACCCCAACTGTGTGTAAGAATTCAATAATATAAAATATTTGAATTGAAAAATATACTTGTATCGTGCGTTTCCCACTTGTAGAGGTTCGGCACAGTGAGAAACTGTGAGCGTAGAGCACTCGAATTGATTTCAAGTAACAAAGACATCTGCGTAATCTTCATTGTAACGCCGGTAAGAATAACGCTATCTATCGCCGAATGGAACTAGTAACATCGAGAACGCTCGAGACGTATAACGCCATCTATGGTCAGATAGCGGAAACATACATCGAAGCTCGATAAATCTAGGGATGTCGTATCGACTATAAAAGCGTTGCAGAGATGGCACGAAGGCTAAGTTTTTTTTTATTGCCCTTGTAGGCAGACGAGCACACGACCCACCTGATGGTGAGTGGTTACAGTCGCCTATGGAGTTCAGCAATGCCAAAGGGCAGAGCCAAGCCGCTGCTTATCGTTAACACAAAATGAAACGCAATCTTATTTCCACACTGTAACTATAGGTTCACGAAATTCTTGGGTCTAAAGTTTTCAATAATTTTGCCTGTGTTTCGTTATCTGACTCATAAAATTCAATAGCTTTACTCGCACATCGACTCTACATAAAGCTCTAAAGCGATCGAATCGGATCGAGCTTGCGAGTCACAATAGAACCATTAATCAGCTTCGGAACATTCTTACAAATTAATCTTAGATTTACATTTGTCCCACTTCGCTCGGGCCCGCGCTCGCTCTACTCTGAACAAATTACTTTTAAAGTTTTATTACCTATTAATTCGAGTTTCACTAATGGATATTGGATTGAATCGGAATTGGCCATTTTGTGGCGTACATCTTGTGAGATTATTTCGATGCTGCGGCAGTATTTGTAGTCGCAGTGAACAATACACACTCTGTAATATATTTATAGTTTATGGTGCTATTGAAATGCATCGCACACGCTAGAGAGTGAGTTCTAAGAATTAAATGTGAATTTGAAGTCTTATCACGATTTGAAAAAAAAATCTGCAGGTCTTCAATCTTGCTTCTGTATATCATCCATACACGTAACAAGTTTTTATTGAGAACTAGTTGCTCAAAATATGAGATCAAAGTATCAGTTACAGTGACACAGTAGCTACCCACCTCTCGGAGAAGGATTCTGGCCTAAGCCGTACAGATACGACCCAATATAGTAACGGTGTTTTAATGCACTATTATACTTAAGTATACCAATTAATTTGCAAGCATTAAGTTATTTTAAAGATAAACAAAGTTTTTCAGTTCTAAAACATTAATGAATCACTCGATTCTAATTATGAATCAGAAAGAAGACGTAAACTTAACGGAAAATTTTATATATTTTTCTGGCTCGAGTAACGTCCTGACAAATTGCTTTTAAATTTTAATTAAATAGATCCTTCATTATTATTTTTTATTAAATAATAAAAAGTTCAATATTCATTGCTTTCTGTTTAAATGAATATTGTAACAATTCAATCATTTTGAAGCTAGAAATTGAGCAAACGACAGCACGCGGTAAGTGTTGTGGTTGCGTAGCAATTTGAAAACAAAAACTGAGGCAACTTGAAACTTGTGAGCTTGGAACTCAACCTGGAAGTCAACTGTTCGAAAGAAATCAAGTATTTTTTCATTCACTATTAATAATTTTCTGGATTCTTTATACGTTCCCTTCCAACTTTTACCGAAATAATGAAAATAGTTCCTGTAATAAACACTTTTTTCTTTAAAATATTGTGAATATAATTAGTTTCTACATGACTCACCTTTGCCGTGTAGTTGTTGTCTGTTCTCGGTCCCCTTGAGGCTCTCCGCGGTTTGCAGCAGCTCGTCCAGCTGTGGCTTCTTCTGTTCCAGCTCTCGTAGTACACCCTGGAACCAAAACAACTTTTAATTTCTAAATTTTAAGAGCTAAAATCGTTTGTATTGATTACATTTATTATTTATCATTCGGTCTGTTGTTGACAGGCAGACGAGCTGGTTCGAAGTCCTTATGGCATTATGATAATAATTTCACAGCAGTTAATAATAAAGCAGAAACATATAATAAAAGGTATCGAGGACTTAACTTTTCGCGTCACTACATCTACCTCAAGATGTATATTATAATTATGACAAGACTAGCTTTTGCCCGCGACTTCGTCCTCGTGGAATAGTTCACAAATAATGCTTTATTTTAGAACAAATTTGGTTAGCATAAAAAACGTTATAGTGAGCCAACCTTATTATATAGACATATGCTGTCGCGGACTTTTTTTAGATCCTTTAAAGGGGAACAACTCTCTCATACTTATTACTTTAACGAAACTTTAACCGTTTCCGCAGCGCACGCAGTGGAAGCCCTCAAAAGGGAAAAAACCCCGATTTTGAAACATTCTTTATTGGTGCTCCGCCTGCATTAGTCTTAGCGTGATGCTATATAGCCTATAGCCTTCCTCAATAAATGGGCTATCTAACACTGAAAGAATTTCAAATCGGCATAGTAGTTCCTGAGATTACCGCGTTCAAACAAACAAACTCTTCGGCTTTATTTTATTGGTGCTCCGCCTGCATTAGTCTTAGCGTGATGCTATATAGCCTATAGCCTTCCTCAATAAATGGGCTATCTAACACTGAAAGAATTTCAAATCGGCATAGTAGTTCCTGAGATTACCGCGTTCAAACAAACAAACTCTTCGGCTTTATAATATTAAGTATAGATTAACAATACGATACCCACTAAACTCCTGCAGTTTTCTTCTTACAATTACAAACTCTTAAAGAAATCGATTATTTGAGAGAAGAACCTTAAGCAACCTATGGCGACTGCAGAAGCAAGCTCACAGTCCCGAGACAGAGCTCCATCGAAAATGGAACACATAAAGAACGGGTTTTATTAACATGCAGTCTCTGCGGAGCATTGCTCACTCGTTCCTTCGTTCGTTCGGTCGTTCGCAGTATAGTGGCCTCGTGAAATCAAATGAAAAGTTTGAAAACGGTCACTATTCACGTTCACAACAAATTGTTAGTGTTTCCAAAAGTTTTGCCTACAAACTTAACTTTTTTTTTTTTTTTTTTTATTGCTTATATGGGTGGACGATCTCACAGCCCACCTGGTGTTAAGTGGTTACTGGAGCCCATAGACATCCACAACGTAAATACGCCACCCACCTTGAGATATAAGTTCTAAGGTCTCAAGTTAGTTACAACGGCTGCCCCGCCCTTCAAACCGAAACGCATTACTGCTTCACGGCAGAAATAGGCAGGGCGGTGGTACCTACCCGTGCGGACTCCCAAGAGGTCCTACCACCAGTAATTACGCAAATTATAATTTTGCGGGTTTCATTTTAATTACACGATGTTATTCCTTCACCGTGGAAGTCAATCGTGAACATTTGTTGAGTACGTATTTCATTAGAAAAATTGGTACCCGCCTGCGGGATTCGAACACCGGGTGCATCGCTCAACTTGAATGCACCGGACGTCTTATCCGTTAGGCCACGACGACTTCATAACTAACTAACTTAACTAACTTAGGTCGTATCATAAATATTATTGTGTAACATTATTGTTTAATTGGTGCTAATTATGTACCTCCTACAGGGTCATGATATCGATCCACGTTTGGGTTCAACGGGATCAACATGGAACTGGCACACACACAAAAACGCCCACACAAATCTGCCCGACACTGAGTTGATGGTATTTTTCCCAATACATTACTGTGAAACTCTACTACACCCTCATTACTCAAGTTTAGTGACTAAAGAAACTAGACTGAGTTTTATCTGAAACAATTTGGTCAAAACGAAGTCTTCCCGAGTCCTCCGGGTAACTAACTAATACACAGCACGACTACATAACGACAACGGAATAAGGTTGTAGATTGAAACTCTCATCAGCCCCTCGTTTTGCTAAATAATTATTCTGTGGGCGTCCACTTATTATTTGATGAACTTGTTAACTTGTTTTCGTGGGCTAAGTGTTACTGTATTTACGGTGCTTACGTCATTTGTGTTGGAGCATCCACTCGGATGAATCTGAGATAATAATGCTTCGTTAAATAAATGAGTCTTATTTTTATTTTTAGTATCTTTAGTTGTGAGTATGGTACTGGTGGATGTACAGATGCCACTAATACTGGCACCCGTGAGGAAACTTCATGAATTAGCTTAGAAAAACCAAAAGCGTAACATGCTCATTATAGAAATTGCGGCATCGGACGATTACCACGCAAGTTTAAACATGTGCACCAGTGTTACGTTATCAACTCTTTTGCTTTAGATGCAGGTGAGCATACAGCCTGCTTGATACCCACCTATAGGTACTCATGGACATCAATAATACCAGAGCTATACGGTAACTGAGCCGTTGCTTACTGCTACGAGATTCCTGCAGTCTTGCACGGGTGCCCAGTAACACAAAGACTAACCAAACAGGTGTTCCTCTGCATAACTTTCTCCACGAGCACAACAATCAATTTTAATCAACTCCAGCTCATTAACTTATTTTTAATTAGCTTCGCTTGATACGGAAATGATTAGTTCGTCCCGCGCGATGCCACACCGCGATACTGTGCCCGATTAATTACTGTGACGCGTCACCATTTGTCAACATGATCCGATAATAATCATTAGTCTGGAATATAATCTGCTCTAATAAATATAATTGTAATGAGTATAGCTATAAAGTGTAATGTAATTGTTCTTTAAATATCCGTATTGTAGGGTAATATATACATGAAAAGTGCTTTGCTAGGAACATTGCTAAGTTTTCAAAAGACTGGTATTAGTTGATCTTCAAGTTTCATATTAACTACACGTGATGATTCAATAAGACTTTTTACTTTCAAATTTTTGGAGGTAAAGTTTGTGTTGCAGTCGTATTATTTGGAAATAGTGAATATACTTTTCTGTGCCTCTAGTGTACTACTTACTGCTTGAAAGAGATCGACACAGATCATCGGTCGGCTTCAAGATATTGCCTAGGCGTTTCCACGTGAAATGATCAATAACGATTTCTATTAAAGAAACGGAAACATAAGATTTATTCAGATAAGCCAAAAACCTGTGTACAACTACATTATCCAACCGCGAGGCTTCTTCAAAGAATAAACAAGTAAATTAAGATAAAAATCTTCGAACAAAAGAGCGTGAAACTTTGGTATCGTCCCGCGGAGCACTCAAGCAGCGGAAGACTAACAACTACAGAGAAGCTGTTTATTCTTCACAGAGCTTTGTGTGTTCCAGATAACTCTCGAACTTTGTATGTTAAGCTCATGTTCTGAACATCGCGTCTCTGTTTATTAGATTTTCATTTAAAACACACGGAACAAAAACATCATAAAATGTAACATGCAAATATGAAAGTACTGTAATTACTCGGCCACGCCGCGCCGGGTCAGAGCGCGGGATGTGTGATGTGCAATAACAATGCGACTAATGTTCAGGACGTATCGGTAGTGAGCTCCCGCTTTCACTAGTTACTGTTGTGACAGTCCAATGTTGTGAGATCGAAATCTTAATTGTGTCTCATAGAACACAGCAGAAACAAACAGGATATTTGTATCTATGCCGTGCGGGCCACCAGCGCGCACTATCATCAGTAAATCGCATTGCGTTTGTACAATACTTGGAGCACGATGCTCTTGATCTGATAAATCAGTAAGCCGCCTTCTACGACACTTACAGGAACAGGTAGAGTGTAGCTATTATGGTCCGGCACTAATCAGCTTATATCTAATGAGGTTTTACTAGATGTAGTCGTAGAACTTAAAATGACACTTTACATTTTTTTCTACAAAGGAAATACATTAATTTAGACACAAGAAAAGGCAAATGTAGGCGTCAGTCTGCCAGAAGCTAACCAGAAGTCATTAGCTTTATATTTTTCTATTATATTACCAAACATACTAACTTTTTTAGTACTACAAATAACATTGCCCGATTCCTAGCAGTCAGGTTATATACATACAGATGTTGTGAGCCCTTACACGCTTTCTGGTTAGAAGAGTGAAATCGTCATTATATAATACCTAGCTTAGACCTCAGAAATTCAGACTTTAGTTCTCAAGGTGGGTAATGGTACACCGCTGAGAGTAGAACTGTTCTCCCTATATAGAGCAATAAAAGAGGAACTCTACATTTTCTATCGTACGTTTTCTTCCGGCCGCATGGATTCATACCAACGGTATTCTATTAGTACCGGTAACAAACATGAGTCCTGGCTTGAAGGGTGGCGTAGTCATAAACTTGTGACTAATAATTTTATTAACAATCAGTTTGAGCTCCGATACGGCCACTGCTTCGCTCTAAGACGGTCGTGATCCCTCGTTTACATGGATGGTCACTAAAAGCATCCGTAATCTGGAATTATTCATCACCTAATTTAGTTACAGCTTCGAGCATTAGACAAACGCAAAGTAATAACGTATAAAGCTGAGTCGATAGCTTTCCAAACCTGTCAATTATCAAATGCTACCAAAAAGAAACCAATTTATTATTCAGAAAGGAGGGAGAGAATAATTCACGATATTGTCTCATACAATTAGACAAACCTTTTAGTCGTGTCTTTAACAGAACGGCTCTAGACGAAGCGGCTTCCTTTATCTCTTACCCCCTTATTGATCCCCCCTCTGCTTAAAAAGGACCAACACATTGAGAGCTCCGGTTGTCGTGACTTCGAATAGAATTTGACAAAATTTCCGTAGCTTTGTACTAAGCCGAGAGATCAGCTTGGAGCGGCGAACACGAAATAAGCAGGTGGGGAGTATTTTCATTTTTACGAGCGGATCGTGGAGAGTTTTTGTCTTAATTTAAGAAAATATTTACAATTATTAGAACCGTTTCCTTTTGATGTTATCGAAGAGGAAATTGCTGAGGTTATATTTTGAGACGTCGAATACTTTTATGGAAATCTTTTAATTTTAAATTTATTTTTAGTACAGGGCTGACTGGCAGGACTGACAGGACTGGCTTAGTCAAGATCTTTTCTATCAAGTTTTATTAATAACCAAGTCTAGAGATACAATAGAAGTACGATTGCTGCCGAATTGTACTATGGACTCGGGAATTCACTCACAGAAGACTGTCCCTTCAAATGCACGTTCAAGATTGCTTTGTAATAGATATAAACAAACACTTGGTTCCGATTCACAGCATACGCTAGTATTAGTAGATCCGAGTAATCTTAAGTTAGATCTACGTCACAATAGAATAGGCTTGATGATTGTGTGTTTAGTTTAACTATTGAATGAGGGTCCCGAGTTATCCATGTAGACCTTTATAAACATAAGTTCAAAATATCTTATAAGTAATATTTTTCGGGACCACCAATCATTTTGACAGTCAGGACCAGTAAGGACCATGGGGTTAGCGGCTGTTTATTCCCTGGATAGTTGGTGATAACTACTTCAAGTTGTTCGAAACTTCGGAATCTTTATTAAGAGTAAAAGAGACCGTTTATTGGAAGCTGCCACCTACCATCGTGCCCTTGGGACGTGAAGTGGTAGTATGTGTAAACATCTTTACAAGCGATATTGCTGTATCTATTTTTGAACACTTCACTACAACAATACACATGATATAGATAGGTAACAAAGTATTAGGTATGTTCTTGCTTTTTGTTAAAAATAGATCAAAACATTTTCGTAAGCGTGAGATCTTATAAATACAAGGTTTCCCAGCGCGTTCGCGCCTATAATAAAACATATTTCTTTGTACTGTCGGGCGGAAAATACTTTTGAACTTATTTTTGTCCAATTGTTTTATAATTGAAGTCGCAGAGGGTGCTTTTATTTTCTATTCATATGTATTTGCAAAACCAGAATAAAAGTTTAACTACTTGCAGATGTAGAGTTATAGAACGTAGTATTAAATCTGATATAGTTATATCTCCTTTTAAATTAAACTAAACGATGACCGAGCTTTACTCGGCATTTTTTTGATAAATTGTGTTTTTTGAAATTATATTTAAATACGAATTACATATTGATAAAATGATGAAATATTCCAAGATCGTTTAGGCATTTTTAAGTGAACACGTTAAAAAGACACAAATAATATAAATAAACAATTCATTTTCTTGGTCTAACCTTAAACCAAACACTCATTGGCTTCCGGTGGCTCAACAACGCCATCTGCTGAAATAGCTTTAGTGTTATTGTGTCTTTAAAGCAGTTAGTTGCTCTCAATTATGAAAAATAGTATTATTATTCGCCAATAGATGTCGGGAAGAGTCATAAAATATCGATAAAGTTGATTATTGAAAACACGAATAAAACAACATTTTCTAAAAAATAAATCGTAGCTAGATCCATTTATCGCCCCCGAAATCCCCTGTATACTAAATTTTATAAAAATCATTGGAGCCGTTTCCGAGATTCAGATTATATACCTATATATACAAGAATTGCTCGTTTAAAGGTATAAGATAAGATACTAATATCTATTTCAGTATTTACAACATCAAGCAATGTTCCCAGGTAAGGGCTGAGCTCAACACCGACAACTGTAGATTATTTGACAGGGCAAACATCGCGCGCGTTTCGCTGGGTTTTCAGTTTCCCACAAAGTCATATGAAGTACACAAAATGTACATAATATGTGTAAGGTACTAGATTTACTCGAGCGCTCGCGGGTCATACCGTTTCAGAAAATTATTGAATTATTGCTTTGATCTGTCTGATTTTTGTATGCTAAACGTTTGTACTAAATTTAGAAAATAAACGAACCTACATACATCCACTCCGGCCGACGGCTTTATCCGAATGACAGCTGCTTAGCTTGCCGGGCGGTGGTCGCCTAGCAACGAATCCCCGCCCCCTACTACCCTAACCCGCTTTTAGAGATGGTTTGAGGTAGGGTGATCAATTTAGTGACGCGCGGTACGTCGATATAAAAATTGTCGATAGTTACGTTATCGATGAATAAACCAACCGCGTTACCTAGCTACCTACGGCCGTGCGGTGCTCATCAGATGCACTAGCCTTTGTCTGTCGCCAAGTGACAACCCCTTTGTTTTGGTCTGATCTGATTGTCTGGTCTGTAGACTGTCATGGCGATCGATTTTAGATGATTAAGATTTTTAAATATTTACATTAGGTAATCATTAGACAAATGAAAAACTATGCAAGAAAAATCTTATTATATATATACAAATGGATGATCAGTTACGCAGATGTTAATTAAAACTACTACAAGATTTAATCTCGCGTTCATTATGTTCAGTCAACAATTATGTCAGTCCTATGATTGTTATTGCATAGATATTTATTAGTAACTTCGAATAACGAAAATTTACTAATACATATTGACAACTTGTTATTTACACATTGTTTTTGAAGTGAAACTTGTTTAGGTGCATGAGGGTAAAATTTTTACAGAACGTCACGCAGGTATGCAACGGAAGTGACATCAAACTACTATTGAAATAAAGTACTTGTCAAATGTCAGTAGTATTAGTAGTTGTTGTATTTTTCCAACTGGAAAGGCAAATGTATCATACCATACAGCCTAATATTTTATAATTTTTTTGTGAAAAATGTTAATAGGAATTGAAATGAAATGAAAAGAATTTGGAACATTAATCAAATAGCATGAAATTAAATTAGTCAATTCAATTGGCAAAATATTAGTCATTTACAATTTAGAAATCTAAACATAATGTGACTGTCAACACTGAGGTTTGAGATTGACATTTGACAGACTTTTGGCGGGAACATATCTTCCTTTTTCCCTTCCTCTAAGTCTCGGAAATCTAAAGTTTTAGATTTGTATAAATATAAGCAAGACTTATAAATTAGTTCGCCAAAAAAGTTTCACTTCTGACATGTGTACTTTGTACGCACGCACTTTTTTTTATCGTTTGATTTGTCGCAGCTCTGTACTTTCTATGACTGAGGCTGCAGGCTGGCTGGAAACGCTTATTGTTCAAATATTATTTTTAAAGAAGATATAGTTAATATCGCAAGTAGGTATTTTTGGTACAAATAAAATTTATTTGTTGTAAAAAAACTAACGACCCACGTAACTATAAATGACCACCCGGCATCAACCCAATGAATTTAAGATACTAATATTAAGCCTATTTTTCTAAAACCATATGTGTGTCCACTTACTACCATAGGGTCAATTTACTGTATTTCGGTACCATTTTGAAAGTTGAACAAAAAATGCCGACCGTTCCCATCACTAAACTCTACGCATGCGCAGTGTTTATTGACAAGTTTATTAAAAACTACAACAGAAGGGTGAACGCGGCAGTCCCATTCTGGATACCCTCACAGCAGCTCTGACTTAGAAACTGAGTCATTAGTATGATTATAAGTCACTACTGTTTCTATTATTGGCAATATTATTGTAATGAAAACTCCTTGATACACTTCCTTTATTCCTAACACGTATTTATCGGTATCTTTCAACGTATTTTAACCTAAGTTAAAAGTCCCAAGTTGTTTCTATTGCTCGGGCCTAATATCCTGACCATGATAACTAAGTAGAATTTAAAAAAATCATAATAAAATAAATTTAATAAAGTCTTATAAGTTTTAGTTCCATTTGTTAAAGAAGCGCGATTTTTTGTATTTTAACTACAAAAATTTATCTCTATTCATATGAATATTTATCACTGACTGACTAGCGACCCACCCTCGCTTCGGTTCGGAAATATTAAATTTTATTATTGATAGCTGAGTCTGCGATGTTACTCGCGGTTATTGTCGTATCGCGGGTGACGCCGCAGGGCGAAGCTAGTTTAAAAAAAGTAGCCTAAATTACTCCTTATATCATGCGCTACCTATCAGTGAAAGTCTTGTCAAATTGGGTCCAACCGTTTTAGAGATTAGCCGGAACAAACAAACAGACAGACAAAGATTGTAAAAAAATATATTTTGGTGTATGTACCGTATATACATATAGTTATATTCATAAGCATGTAGTAAAAAGCAGTTATTTCAACATTACAAACAGATACTCCAATTTTATTTATATGTATAGATTTGGTCGATGAATTTGTTCAGGCACTTGTGTATAATATTTATAGATTCGACCAATTTGACGCATTTTACTTTTTCAATGTCTAAGTATACAAAACGGTGAGGCCTTACAACAAATAGTCATAAAATAAATGTACTACTCTACATACTTTACGTAAATGTTTTCAACGTTGTCCACTGGTGTTTCAATGACGTGCGCCAGCTTTCTCGCAGTATACGAAAAAGTACGCCGCGTAACGCATAGATGGCGCTAGGTAACACTTTGAAATAAAACTAACACTAAGGAAGCTAAGTGCAGCTACTTTTAATTTAATTAACTGCATTAACTTTTTTTTTTAAGCCTACCTATGCTGATAGCCTTGAGAGGCTATTTCAGCTTACCCTAGCGTGTGTAGGTGAGCTCACGGGGCTCGAACTGGAGAGTGCTAACACTGGCCCTAGCAAGAGCAGTGCTTCGCAGAATCTACCACCGGATCGGAAGCGCGACCCACTGAGAAGATCCGGCGAGAAACTCAGTGGGCTGTGTCTATGGGTTAATTTACTCGTCGAGCCCTTCGTCGCAACCGACGGGTTCGACGAGGACGGTGACCGGTGCTTGAGGTACCTAAAAGCACCGTTAATGGATTGGGGGGATCCGTAATGACGTGTTTAGGGCCCACTGTATAAAGAACTGCAACTGTATTATTTGAAACTTATAATTCAAACGTAACTACTTTCAAATTTCTTGTTTCTATATTTACTAGACCGATGTAGGTACATATACCGTGGTCTGTCAGTTCATACAGACTTCTTTATAGATTAAGATGTAAACGTGAACAGGTATATATAGACGACATGTCGACAGACAGACAGACAGAGGGTAGCGATTCCCGCTCGTATTAATTGTACAGCCTCGTACAGAATGTAAGGTGTCCCGCGCACTAACTGAATACTAATTAATGTCTAGGAGTTCGATTACTTTCACAAACTTTTTTTCGACGAAGCCTAGCATCAAAAAGTTATCCGCGCACTTGAAGACAAAATCCCAAGCTCCGTCCTGTTGTGCTCTATCTTTATTTTTCGTGATTATAAAATTATAACATAAATTGTGTTCTTTTATGAATTGTTTTAAACTTCCGCAGTTGGTCTATAACATTTTATTCTATGTTATGGTATGGTACCGGAAACACAAACACACACGGACGCACGCCTTTTGAAGTTGTCGTGGCCTAAAGGATAAGACGTCCGGTGCATTCGTATCGAGCGATGCACCGGTGTTCGAATCTCGCTGGCGGGTACCAATTTTTCTTATGAAATACGTACTCAACAAATGTTCACGATTGACTTCCACGGTGAAGGAATAACATTGTGCAATAAAAATCAAACCCGCAAAATTATAATTTGCGTAATTACTGGTGGTAGGACCTCTTGTGAGTCCGCACGGGTAGGTACCACCGCCCCGCCTATTTCTGCCGTGAAGCAGTAATGCGTTTCGGTTTGAAGGGTGGGGCAGCCGTTGTGACTATACTGAGACCTTAGAACTATATCTCAAG
>NW_021011677.1:185084-302781 GCF_003987935.1 Bombyx mandarina | reverse complement strand
CCTGAGAGTTCACCTACACGTTAGGCTTAGGTACACTAACATAGCCTCTCAAGGCTATTATTTAGATAAAATAAAAAGATATAAAAAAAGTGACATGACATTCTCCCCGTGTTGCCTCTGAAACGCAGATCTACCGCGTCACTTATTGTAATTCAAAAATGTTATTAAAAATCACTTAATCCAATCTAATTTTTTAGTTCATTTCGTGTATGCAATTACCAGCACTAAGTACCATATCACTTCGCTTTCACGAACGGGTCTCATACACCCTGTTGTAATATTATACGTAACAGTATTAATCTCACTTAATCATAATTATTATTTAATTTTTACCTATAGTTAAAAATGTACCTATTCATTGTTTATGTTCGTATGTTTGTTGAATTTTCTTTAGATTAGCTTTAATAATAATGACTATCATTTAGATTTTGAAAAACATACATGTATTCAAATAATAATTTTATAGTATTTGAGAAATCTACGTTTTAGTGGTTCTAACTAACTTGCTATTTATTTTTTTAATACATATTTGATGTTTAATGTCGTTGTTACGTGAAACGAAACATGAAACGAATAATTGAACGAATTATTACACACAAAACGGGAAAATAAGAGCGGCTAGCAGTACGAAAGATTAATATGTAGTTATTTATTTATTTATATTATTTAATTAATTAATAGAGTTACTTTTATGGAAAATAATGGACATTATTTGTTAAAATCCTTAAAACGTCAAGGAAGTATCAATACAGGCGTTGAATTAATTTATCGTTATTTAAATTAAGTACATTAAGTCAAACCTCGGACATCATAGAATGTTATCAAGTCAAGATTCTTCTTCTTCTTTCTGCCTTCTGTAGTGTTTTTTAATATTCTGTAAACATTTCATTAAACAATCAACATTCAATCATCATTTAAAAAATTCAAGGAAAAGTTTGAACGTTGGCATATTTAATTTCCAAGTTGGCATATTTATTTTAGTCAGTTTTACAGGGGTAAAGTTTTCAATTATTACATCTACGACGTAAATGCGCCACCCATCTTGAGATATCAGTTCTAAGGTCTCAGTATAGTTACAACGGCAGAAATAGGCAGGGTGGTGGTACCTACACGCGCGGACTCACTAGAGGTTCTACCACCAGTAAAATCTATCGATTATTGTTATCGAAGATCGTTAACATAGACAGCGAACAAAAATATTGTTCATTTAATATTTATATAGAATGTTTAAAAATAATCCTATATTTTTAGCTTAAGGTCTTTTTCTTGACTTGTTTTTATGGAACTCACTCACATACTTGTAACACGAAAATGGATAAGAGAATATTGTTTTATTATATTCTCTTTTAAAAGAATATAATTATCTTTTACGCTTACCGCAAATTCATTTAGTTTGCCAGAAGTATTAAGAGTTAAAAATGAAATTATTATTACCACTTTATAAGTAGGATTTTGTTGTCTTTTTATAAACTGTGTATTTTTTATATTAAACGAATTTTTGTTTATATAAGTTTTAAGTAGTTACGTAGGTACTAAGCTTCCTACGAAAATCTTAAGAGCTCTAGTCATGTCTATGTAGTAGATACCTATAATAAATAAATATCATTGTTTTAAATGCTCTCGTATAAATAAATGTCTTTAAACCAAAATAAATTACAGAAAGTGAATTTATTTAGAACTTAGCGTATTTAGAACTTAAAAGCTGTGAGCTTGAATAAAATGTAAACATAAGTGACGCCTGTCGAGACCTTACAGTAAATATGTTTCTCTTATTCGTGAAAAATATTTTCAAATTCTTTTCACGAATAATATTTTTATATAAAACTAGCCGTACTCGCCCGCTTCGCTGCGCATTTAAAATTAACATTATTATTTATTGTCATTATTATTGGGGAGTCCAACACTCATATAAATATTGGCCTATCCATTAAGTACCTACATGTATTTTCTACATGGATACCAAGTTTTAAGTCAATCGGATGCATGGTTCAGTAGTTATAACGGAACATTCGTAAAAACCACTAGATTTATATATTATAGATGTCATATTCGACTATCTGTTTCACGTTCTAAAATACTTCATGTGTCTCCTGAATATTCATGCTCGCCCTACAGTAGCATTGCCAATATCAGCATGGAATGCATTATCATTCTGTATGATCACACACAGATATCAATCAGCCAAGATAAAGCAGGTACTTTGTAATATTGATAAAAAAAAACACGGTTCCCTATTGCCACAGTTTTTGGCACATATTGGTATTCATATCTAACTATATTAATTGAAGACGTGCTCTTTGCCGTCTTATGAAAAAAGTAAAAAGTTTAAGTAGCCTATGTCATATTTTGTTTAGTGTTCAAATTAGTGTAGCACATTTCTTTTCTTTTTAAAAGCACACTGTGTCTTTAAATGATTTCAAAATCAGGGATTAGTATGGAAAATTCCTCAAGACCGAAGCGGTATAGGACCAAGGTATTGCCGAGAACTACACCAGCTACACTTGGACGGGTAGGTGAGCTCACAGGCTCAACCTGAGAGAATTTGCTAACACTGGCTCTAGCAAGAGCAGTGCTTTGCAGAATCTACCGCTGGATTGGAATCGCGACCCACTGAGAAGATCCGGTGAGAAACTCAGTGAGCTGTGTCTATAGATTAGTTCGCTCGTCGAACTCTTCGTCGTAATCGACGGGGACGGTGACCGGTGCTTGAGGCGTTGCCCCGTCGCGGCCGGATAAGCTCTTCTTCTTTTCCTTCCTAGCGTTTTCCGGGTCTGGTACCAGAGTCCGGTTTCCAACTTAAACTCCTCCACTTTGCCCGATCTTCGGCATCCTTTTCGGTGAGGTGATTTTCCTCCACATCCGCCTTTACCAGCGTTTCTTGGACCTACCTCGGGATTTTAGACCTTGTATGTAGAGGTTGAGGCTTTTATTTCCGTCGTAATCTGGCTGCCTGTGTCTTTTCACAATGTTTATGTTTTATCTCTCACGAAGGAAGATTTAACTGTAGTATGTAGTAAGATTTATTTGAGCTTGGTGTTTTTGATTAGCGTGTCATCTAAAACTGTGTCATTCTAAAATTATTGCACAAAAATCTTAAAAGTATTGGTGTTTAAGAAATCTAAATGTAACTGGTGTATTAATGTTTAAATATAGTATCTCATGAGTATTATGGATATTTTTTAATGGAATTAAATAATAAATTACAAAATATTTGAATTGTTTCATTCCATATTTATCAGTTTTTGATTTTTTCATTGACCTAAAGTACAGTCGAGATAGGGTAAGTGTTTTTACATCAATTTACACCGAAAGTCCTTAGTAGCCAAGACTCAGAACGGCGATCAGACAAATGGTTCTGTGTGCTTAATGCGTCTTTTTTAACGTTCTCGATCGCGTAAAAGTTAAGTCAAATTTGTATGGAGTTGCAACAGCGTTCCTACACGTGAGGGACGCTGTTGCACTGAACGATGATGTGTAAGCTAATTTGTTTTCTCTCGACACAGACTCCATCGAGGCGATAGGAAAATGCTATAGTTGAATTGAATAATAAAGTGACTTCTTTGTTTTCGTTGTGTTTATAGTATCTTTTGGTGTGAAAGTAATATACCTACATAGTTTCTTTATATTAGTTTTTTTTTTATAGCTTAGATGGTTGGACGAGCTCACGGCCCACCTGGTGTTAAGTGGCAACCGGGACCCATAGACATCTACAACGTAAATACCGCCACCCACCTTGAGATATGACTTCTAAGATCTCAGTATAGTTACAACGGCTACTCGACCCTTCAAACCGAAACACGTTACTGCTTCACGGCAGACATAAAAGGGCTGGTGGTACCTACCCATGCGGACTCACAAGAAGTCCTACCACCAGTAATTACGCAAATTATAATTTTACGGGTTTGATTTTTATTACACGATGTTATTCCTTCACCGTGAAATCAATCGTGAACAATTGTTAAATAGGTATTTCATTTAAAAAATTGGTACCCGCCTGCAGGATTCGAAAACCATTGTATCGCTAGACACGAATGCACCGGGCGTCTTATCCTTTACTCCACGACGACGACAATTCTTGGAGCATGCTTTTTTAATACAACAGAATATGAGCAAGGACCATCATCTTATATTAAAGCAAATAATGAAGAAAAAATGAACAAGGGGTAGTAAAATATATTTATTATTCAACCATCATCCTCAGATCCATCTCCACTGGAACTGTAATCAACCACCAAAGATACTTTGTTTAAATTCCCATCTTTTCCTTTCAAATATTCATCATTTAACTTTTCACTGGTCACTACTAAATTTGTGTGATGTTCACAATCTCTGTTATTTATTTCTTTATCTTGTATTTGTTCTTTCTCACGATTTTGAATATTCATTTCACGTAACTGTTCTGACCGTTCTATTGAATCATCATTTATCTTGTGTTCATCACATTCTGTATTCTTTACATTCCTCTCTGCACATACTTCTAAAGTACTCACACTAGATTTCTCTACTTCATCTTTGTCCGCATTGTTACCTTTTTCTGTTTTGTTAAATTTCTTTTTAACAGAAATCCCCAATAAATTTCTACTTAGCATCTTGCTTTTCTTTAATTGTTCTTCTTTTTTAAGACCTCCGAAACTAGTTATCAATCCACTTGAGCTCGGTAATGCTGGACTGTTCAGAATACTCTTCCGAACATGGATTTGTTTCTCTTCTATGCTTTTTGAAGGTTTTAGTGAGAGCAGGTTGGCTAAATTACGGTCTTCTTCGGTTTCTGGTAAAAGATCTATGTCGAGAGAAGACTTGGAGAGCAGTATACTATCATTAACTGAGGATTCCTCAAGCTCTTTCCTTCTTTTCTGAAAACAATACAATGTGCTTATCTAGAGGAAGTTTTTTTTAAGTGAGAAGAGAGCAAACTAGGTACATTTAAACAAGTAATTTCTCAACTACATTTTTGCTACTTATATGTATTGGTGTAACGGTAGATCCGTAAAAAAGCAGAATATCATATGGTTTTAAAAATTTCTTTTAAAAATAAAAAGAGTTTATGTATTGCCCACATTTTACTAGCTGATTTTACAAATACAATCAACCTAGGCATGGTTGTTTTAATTTTTAATTTTTATTGCTTAGATGGGTGGACGAGCTCACAGCCCACCTGATGTTAAGTGGTTACTGGAACCCATAGACATCTAAAACGTAAATGCGCCACCCACCTCGAGATATAAGTTCTAAGTTCTCAGTATAGTTACAACGGCTACCCCACCCTTCGAACCGAAACGCATTACTGCTTCACGGCGAAAATAGGCGGGGTGGTGGTACCTACCCGTGTGGACTCCCAAGAGGTCCTACCAGTAATTACGCAAATTATAATTTTGCGGGTTTCATTTTTATTACACGATGTTATTCCTTCACCGTGGAAGTCAATCGTTAACATTTGTTGAGTACGTATTTCATTAGAAAAATTGGTCCGACCCGCCTGAGATTCGAATACCGGTGCATCGCTCAACACGAATGCGCCGAACGTCTTATCCTTTAGGCCACGACGACTTCATTTAATTAAAGTTAAAATTGTTAGTGTTAATCATCACTCTTGTACCCTGGTAATTCTATTAGCATAGCCAAGCCTGGTTACCCTGAACTACCTTTACTGGCAAATCCTCGGTTGAAGGACATATGGCTTGGAAACTAGAGATGAGATTATCCCAATCAGGTGGTAATCAGTAAAATGTATTTATAGAAACACACTGTGCCATGTTTACTAGGCACTGGAATATACTTTATTCCAGCAATGGATGGTGCAATACTTATCCAAAATAATTATTTAAGGTTTTAATAAATAGCACTTGCAATGCATCATCAATCGCGTTTGAGTAGCAACTGCTTGGAGGAGAAGATCTGGTCGCCCTGTACATTATTGGCGACGCACCGTGGAGAGTAAGATGACTCCCGACGTGATCTAGAGTGATGTCAAGGAGCAAGCGCAAGACAGGGTTAAGTGGAGACAACTTGCGAGTGCCCCATGTACCAGCGGAATACCCTAGGATTACAACAATAACAACACATGCAACAGTTATGCTAAAAAACTAATTAATTATTTTACCCTAAAATTTCTCCTCAAAGCGCAGTTAGCTTCATAATCGTCCTTCCACACACCCTCATTCCTTCCTACCAATCTACCGAGCCTTGGTTTATCAGTTTTNGTTAAGTGGAGACAACTTGCGAGTGCCCCATGTACCAGCGGAATACCCTAGGATTACAACAATAACAACACATGCAACAGTTATGCTAAAAAACTAATTAATTATTTTACCCTAAAATTTCTCCTCAAAGCGCAGTTAGCTTCATAATCGTCCTTCCACACACCCTCATTCCTTCCTACCAATCTACCGAGCCTTGGTTTATCAGTTTTAGATAGATCCTCATCACCCTTCTTGTGTTCTAGTCTGAACATGGCATCGTCAAACAACTTTTTCTGTGCTTCTTTGGTTTCCGGAACAATCTGACCGTTATCTGTGGGATCCCATCTGTTTTCTTGTCTCCGAGCTCCTGACACTATCACATAATCCAAGTTCTGGAAATAATATTTCGTTTAAGGAAAAATAAGATATAGCATTTCAATATGTATACAGAGTGTCCCACAATGAATATATTGACTTAGCTGAAACATGACTAGTATCAACAATGAAGATCATATTAAAAATAAAGATACATCAGTAGTTTCAAGCAAAAATGAAAATGAATTTCTACAACAAAAGTACCATTAAGCCATTCATTCAGTAATGCATGTCAGAACAAGATCGTTAAAGTGATTATTCTAATATAACGCTATTCATATTTCAGCTTGATAGTTCCTTGTGGGACACCCAGTATAATTTTGAATTTGGATTATTATTAAAATGTAGATTTGTGCTTTAAAAGTGTGAGTTGAAAAGTTAGAGTAACACAATGACTTAACATAATATTGGAAACATATTTTTGGCATATAAAATGGTTTAAGAGTTTTTAATTGTTTGAAGACAAGGAATGAATTTTCAGGAAAATATAACTTTTTGACCTCATAATATTATCTCAATGCTATTGATGTCTTTACCACAAAATTTTCTTCTGATGTTTTTCTGGAAGCTTCTGAGCAGTTTCTGCTATGAAATACTCATTCAAATACAGTAAAAGCACAGACTGAAGTGATCCTTACCCCTGGATCAGTTTTGATTTCAAAGTGATTATCACACAGATGACATTTCATTCTAAACTGGTATACCGGAGTGGTGTAATACATTCCTATCTTCTTCTTCTCTGCATTGTATCTCACTCCCATGCCAATATGGTTATTGCACCCGTCACACCAGATGTTGTACGGCATTTCAAAGCGAATGATGAGGATACCCATGTGGAGCTTTCTGGCACGCTCTCTCAAAGCATGGGTGCCTTGGAACTTATTGAGTCCCCCCACTTTTGGATCATAGTCGGGGGGATAGTATAGATTCTGACCTTTGCGTTCGCCCATTGTGGATCTGAAAAATAAACTATTAGTTTAAGTAAGGTGGGCGGGTAAATAATCAGTTAGTTTTTAACCTCATAAGTTGAAATTAAAATTGTTGCACAAGTTATCTACAGATCATCACACATTTCACAACTCAGTAACAAAGATGCCCATCTCTTTTCGATAAAACTATAGTCGGTTTAGGGAAATTTTTTAATGTATGAAATAAATAATTAGAAAAAATGAGATAATTAGACAATGCAAATAAATTGGTAAATCAATGTTAAGCAAAAATTTATTAAGCCTAATTCATTCATGTAAAATTAACAGATTTTATCAAATTTCTTTGTTTTTTTTTTTCAGAGTAGACCTCATGGCCTACCTGGTGTTAAGTTGTTACCAGAGTCCATAGACATCAATACCTTAAATGCTGCCTTGAGACATGAGTTCTAAGTTTCATTTTTACAGTACAACGGCTGCCTCACCGTTCCAACCGAAATGCATTATGCTTCACGGCATAAATAGGCAGAGCGGTAGTACCTACTTGTGCAAACTCACAAGATACTCTACCAACCACTACCACCAATAAAAATTCTTCTGAAGATACCATTTTTTACATAAAAGGCTTATGCAATTAACCTAATATTTGCTAATGAATGAATTTCAGGATGGAATGATATCCTGCAGTACTACAAATTCGCAGGATTGTTGTTATGAGAAAAATTCTTCTTTTATTTAATCGAATTAATTAAAGCCCTAAAGACCAAATATGAATCAGAAAACATATCAGATTGTAGCATCTGTGTTCGAGTACCTATTTAGCACCTGATGTGCCTTATGGGTACCTATCTACCATCTACAACCATAATAAAAATGAACAATTGTTAAATACTCACTTGTTACTGTTGCGTCGTTTATTGATGTATTTAGTACAGTATTCTTTTAAAGGTCAACAAAATTGACACGCATTCATGGATTGCTCAATTTTTATTCAGAAATTACTTAGAATATGTAAGTAATAACATTATATTAATAATTTGACAATGGACAAATTTCAAAACAACTTTGATCCACCTTTGATCAGACAGTGATGTCAAATGTCAAACTTGAGTAGTAGTAGTTTTATTTTTCCAAATGAAAAGGCAAGAGTATCACACTATACAGACTAATCTTTTATATATATTATTTTATGAAATATGATATAATTAAATGAAATTAAGCTGATTAATATGACATGGCATGAAATGAAACGAAATGAGATGAGATAATATGATATGGGATATTTTTATGAAAAATGATATTATGAAATGAAATGAAGAATTTGAGACATTAATCAACTGGGATGAAATGAAATGAGATGGGATGACATGGGATCAAATATAATCTCAGTAAAATGGTGGTCGTTTACTGAGATTTTTTTCAGTGGACTTTTTGGAGGATCCCGAGAAGTTACGTTCAACGGCAGATACAGATACTAAACAGTTAATAAGACACTGTTATTACACATTTAAACCTGAAGAAACACTAAATAGACAAAATAAAACAAATCGCACAACTTCACACCTCGCGTTCCCACCAAAAAGTCTGTCAAACTTGATAAGACATGTATGTTACATGTTTATAAACAAACAATGTATTTAGGCATTTGTTAAGTTGTTATAATTTTTCTTTAAGTACCTGTTTTGAATTGCATTCCAGATTGTTATATTAAATATTTAAATTTATCATTTCTATGGTTGTAATTAGTTTTTTTTTGCATCACTAAAGGAAAAAAAAACAAACATCAGGAATATAAATATCTACTTTAAATCTATAAGCTTTCAGAAGCACTACCGTACTGTCATGCTATTGTTCTCACCGGAGAATTTAATATAGCCCATAGTTAATACACATAATCTACAGCGAGGTTACTAGAAAAGGTAGGAAAAAAAAGAGAAAAAATGTTTATTAAACCTTAGTTGTCATCGATTCAGAAATTCACTGAATATCATCACTGAAATTGTGTTGTATCACAGAGAAGAAACGGAAAAAAGCTAAGCGCTTGTGAACATTTCATAATTTTCAGTACAGTCTTCAAAATTTTGCAAATAAGCAATAAATTGGCAAGGAACTCATCGAGAAGGCTATCAATGTGTTTTAAATCACTATAATAAGTTTAATGTAGGTAAAAACGTTATTAGTAGTAAATGGAGCATGTCATAGTTGATCCGTCTTAAGCCTCTTGTCGCTTAATAGTTTACGTTTATGTCTCAGATTAGATAGAAATCAAGGCAACGCAAGACGAATGCTAGATTGCCACTTGCAAGTATAAGTTTCGATGGTGTATTTTGCTCTCACAAGTTGAGACCACTCTGTATGACGAGAACTGGGCGCGTCCCTCCCATGTGAAACATTTATCGTGAACGTATATTTCACGGTGCTACTCTGCAGTTAACTCGGCTCTGAAGCTTTGTAGGTACTTCCTAACGAAACACCTAGCTTAGCTCCTGCACCAGTCACTTTCACGCTCAAGGACTCTTCCTACAAGACCACCCGTTGTTGGGTCCTTCCCGGTGCTGTATTAATTTTTTTTTTTATTTTTTTTTTATTGCCTAGGTATGTAGACGAGCTCACAGCCCACCTGCTGTTAAGTGGTTACTGGAACCCATAGACATCTACAACGTAAATGCGCCACACACCTTGAGATATAAGTTCTAAGGTCTCAGTAAAGTTACGACGGCTGCCCCCCACCCTTCAAACCGAAACGCATTACTGCTTCACGGCAGAAATAGGTGGGGTGGTGGTACCTACCCGTGCGGACTCACAAGAGGTCCTACCACCAATAATTACGCAAATTATAATTTTGCGGGTTTGATTTTTATTACACGATGTTATTCCTTCACCGTGGAAGTCAATCGTGAACAATTGGCAAGTACGTATTTCATTAGAAAAATTGGTACCCGCCTGCGGGGTTCGAACACCGTTGCATCGCTATATACGAATGCACCGGACGTCTTATCCTTTAGGCCACGACGACGAATTAAGTGTCTAATCTATGCCGTGTTGTGAAGAAGCCGAGAATGATATGGCAAATTCTTAGACCAGAAACACATTTATGTTTTAAATTTCATTGCTTAACGTTTTACCTGGCAATTTTACTCAGCTGTTTGGCACTTGACATTTTGAAATTGTCACACGAAAATATTTTCGGGAGAATTTCATTAAAGACAAAAAAGTTCTCAAGTTTTCCATTGTTCTTCAATTAATATTAATATCTTTCTATCTATATTAAACATTCATTTAATACTATTATGTGTATTATAATGGACGATAATTTGCATTGTGAAATGCTATAAATAGATTTGATTGTAGATAATTCGCGAATTTTTTGGTGATGGTAGTTCAGACATATTGAGAAAACAGCAGACATGGGTAGGAGGGAGGAACAGGCATGGGCGAAGGGCACCTTAGGTCTGGCGGTGGCCCGAGAGCGAGGTGACATCGACAGGCAGTTCCAAAACCGATTAATGGTGACGAGGAGTATGATCGACAGACTTGGGTTGGAGAAAGAGCTTCAAGGGCACATGGGATGCGTCAACTGCCTAGAGTGGAATGCTGATGGATCGTAAGTAAACACTAATAACTTTGAGCTGGAAAAAAATACTCTCCAACAGATATAATTACAATGTAAAAGTTCTCTGTACTATTTCACCATACTCTTTAGTAATACTGGCATATACGACTTCATGAATTTTGATTACAAAAAAGCACAAAAGCACCAACTACAAATATCATCTACTCTTGAAATGTTTCATGTGTTACGGTTTTTGATGGATGGTAATATTATACGGATTTTAGTCTGAAATCTTAATTATACCTTTCAATACTGAAGACTTGCATTTAAACTTAACTTGTATAATTAGGATATAAGTAGCAATAGATCTACAGAATTAGAAAGAGATAGTATAATTAAGTAGTTTAATCTGTCTTGATAAATTATATGAAGGTTTATTTTTTAAGTGGAGCTAAACTGTTTGTATAATTATGATGACATTGGCAAAGTTGCTGTTTGCCACTTCAGGCAAGGTTTCTGCTATCAATACATGATAGGTGGTGTGTGAGTAGTTTGAGGAAATTGATGTTTTTTTTGGAATATTAGTGATATTTGTAGTGGAGAGTGGCTGGAATTAGACCAGTATGCTATGAATGTCTATAGGTGTTTGTTTATTTATATGTGTTGCACCTTGTACAGTTGTATTGTTTAGCATAATATTTACATTTATTGACATCAAACTGTGGCTAACATTCAGGAGTATTAGATGTTTGTGTAATAATAATGTTTTTTTTTTAAATGTTTATTTTGGCAAAGCGTACAACTGCCAATAGTCCATAAATTGTGTAAATGGGGCTAATGAGCACTCGTGATTATACTTCACATTCCTCTTTGTGTCTGAATGCTGTGTCATGGAAGTCTTGTTAAAACTACCTTTCATAAACTAACTTAAGTCAGACATTTGAAAATTTTAAGATACTGAGAATTAATGTTGGTTCAGACTTTGTAGAGTGCAATAATGTAGCTCTAGCACTGGGTCTGTCTGTCTTTGTCGTTGTTTGTTATTTTTTGTTAACCTATTTTTAAACATGTAAATCAGAACAACTTTTATTTACATAAATGTGTAATTGAAAATAGATAAGGATACATTCACATCATTTACATTTAATTAGTCACAAAACATTTGAAGAATATGGAGAATATATTTAATTCTTCTTCTTCTTCTTCTTCTTTGTCGTTTCCTCATTACTGAGGGTCGTGACCACCTTGGTCCAGTTTTTGCACCAGCTTCCTCCAATGTTGCCTGCATTCGGCCTGCTTAATGGCACCCGGGACGCTGGTCTTTGTGGCCTCCTTGATAATGTCCGTCCACCTGGTTGGCAATCTTCCTCGACTTCTCTTTCCTTCCACGTGACCATATATATTTAATATAGGTGTAAAATTCATGGCCCCAGTGCTATCTATAATGTACATACAGTGAACTGTAACAAATAATGATAAAGGTAGACAGACCAGTGCTAGCTGCATTATTGCACTCCACAAAGTCTGAACCAACGTTAATCCTCAGAACGGTGATTGGCAAGAGGTGGATGAGGAGAGCTGAAGACCGGGTTCAGTGGTGTGGATTTGGAGAGGCCTATGTCCAACAGTGACGAATGTGGGCTGATGATGATGATGATGATGATCATGATGATCATGATATGCAGATGAAAGTTAGTCCACAGAAGTAGACTTACTTTCCGTCTGCGGTTCACAAACTATCAACCATTCAGTTATATTATTACAAGAACAAGTTTATGAACTTTGATCTACACTTTAATTACTTAGTGATTAAAAAGCCATTCATTACATAACATTTTACTTATTATTAATACATTTACAATAATACTTATAATGTAAATACAAATTACTCACAATTTACATAGAATTGCTTCATTTTTATACTTTTCATATAACAAAAACAATCTGATCTTTAAAATAAAAATAATAAGGTATTAAAATATTTTTTTGTATATATTTGTTTTCCCTTAAAACCTGAAAACAATTGAATTTGCATCACTTAGATAGTTAAGAAAGGGCCGACAGACATGATACAATGTACATACTGGCGATTGCGACGTTTATCTGAAGGTGTTAGCTACTGCTCTTAAAATTCTGTATTTATCTTACATTTTTATTGAAATGTAAGTTATGCCAACCGTTTTACCAATGCTACATTTATCAAAATTTATATATAAATACATCTAGTGTGCTAAATTTTTCTATTTAATTTCATTTTAATATTTACTAACGTATCAGATATTAAGAAAACGTCTGGTAGTCAATGTGAGCATGAGCTCCCCAGGAGCACTGTGCCCACACCTTGTACATAAACAGATAGGATAGTAGTGAATTTGGGCATTGAATTATTAGTACGTAGACATTGAAGGTACACCTTCTCGTTTTTATCTGCTCTAATCCATAACACACAAGCACTGATATCATGGATCACAATATGGAGACCAATTTGGTTTGTACTGGATTAAGTTATTGATATATTTAATAAAAAATTCACAGAGTTCTCGCATCGGCATCAGATGATCTGCATGTTATTTTATGGGACCCGTACCGTTACAAGCAGCTACACAATATTGCTACGGGACACACTGGAAATATATTTTCAGTTAAAGTATGTATTTATTTCTTACATCATAAATTATAATGAATTTTTTATCGTAAAAACATACCTATTATGTGATTTTGTGAAAGTGATGCCTTCGAGTAGTATACATTGTTATTGAATTTTCCATTCTATTCAATATTTTAATCTATATGGCAACATTTGTAAGGCTGTATTATCTGTACTAATATTTTATCCAGTTGGTATTGGTTATATTTTATCCACTTAGAAAAACTAAATCTGGCAATTGCTCTGCTGAATGCTCATTAGTTTACTTTGCGTTATGAACATGTTTCCAGAAAAAAATTTATGTATTATAGAAGTCCATTAATGTCAAAGGTACAAGAGTCCAAGTCGATTAATTATTTGACAAGCCCCTAAAGACTAAGATAAGGTATATCCTCTGTTCTGGTAAAATGAGCAAATCGTTACAAAGTTGAATTATGTCTTAATTAACAATTTATTTGACCGTTAAAACATGTTGACTATACAGTGATAAATCGAGTAGCTATGATGATAAATTAAGTTTAAGTAAATTAAGTTAATTAGATGATAATTTTTTTCATTAAATTGTAATGTACCAATGACATTTGCATGTTAAATGGACTATTTGTCTTATTCTACGGTATAAATTGTGACACATATTTGAATGGACTACTTGCGTTTATGTAAATCAGCCTTTCCAAATTGGGCGATAACGCTTGGTGGCGTTGCAGGCCTAAAGAGTGAGTGGTAAGAGACCCAGAAAAAAAATGAGGGCGTTGTATAGAGGCTTGCGAGGCGATCTGTAAATTAAATCTAGGAGGACTCGTAGACACCCACTAAGCTCTCTCTTTAGTGGTTTTAGATGAAAAAATGGGGGTGCTAAAAAATAATTTATTCTCAAACTGGGCAGTAGACAAAATAACTTTGGGAACCCCTGATGTAAATGGAAGGATTTGATTTGAGCCCTACACCCCAGCAGAGGGTAATTCGAAAGAAATAAGAAAAAGAGACTCTGCTTTCGTTAGTGACCGGACGTGCTGTTGTCATGAAGATCCACTGGATCCATTTGGTTGCAGTAACAGGGCGCTACATGTCGCACCTTTAGAATTATAAAGACCAACTCCAAAAATGTGTTTTTTGGAAAACATCGATTAAAGATCTCATACCGAAAAGTACGTATAGGAAGGGGACGGAGTGAAAGAGACCGATAGATAGCTTTGTCCCTTTATATGACTTCTGGTCATTTGATAACTAAGAGTCGCTGAAAAGGGTCGTTCTAGGTCCATTGTTTAAATTAAAGATGAAATCCAAAAATTTCGAAATGGGTCTCTATGATTCTAAAGATGCGATGTATCGTTGACAGTTTCTGTCGCCGGACACGATCGTGACGTGCGCCGCCGACAGCACGGTGCGGGCTCGCAGCGTGTGCGGGGGCGCCACGCTGCTGGAGTGCTCCTGCCACTGCGGCAGAGTCAAGAGGCTGGCCGCTCCTCCTGATACGCCTCATCTCATCTGGTCTGCGGGAGAAGACGGACTGATATTGTCAGTTTTGAAAATAAATTGGTTTTTTGTCTCTGCTATTTGTTATATTATACTGAGTTGACTGTTGGTTTTTTTTTTATTGCTTAGATGTGTGGACGAGCTCACAGCCCACCTGGTGTTAAGTGGTTACTGGAGCCCATGGACATCTACAACGTAAATGTGCCAGCCACCTTGAGATATAAGTTCTAAGATCTCAGTATAGTTACAACGGCTGCCCCACCCTTCAAACCGAAACGCATTACTGCTTCACGGCAATCTCTCCTTGTAATAAATAAATAAATCAATATTTTATGGTCGACGCTACAAAACTGTTATATTGAGTTGGCTGTTGGTTCGACTTGTAATAAATCAAAAAATTTATGGTCTGGTTTATGATATGATAATGTAAGGAAAGGTTATTTATTATAATTACAATTCTTGAATATGTACATTAGAATTTTATGTATGTATTTATGTATATTATTAGTATGTAGATTTAAATGTATTATATATATAAATAATTAGGAGTTACATACGTTTTGAGTACCCCCGCTCTATACGTGAGAGAAAAGGAAGCAAGACAGATTGGCGCTGTAACGCGTTACGTAACGAAGCGTCTTAACCTCCCATAAGAAGCTATCACTTCAAAATACGCTTACATAGTAAATCGAATACTGTTTTTTTATTATTATTGCTTAGGTGGGTGGACGAACTCACAGCCCACCTTAAGTTAAGTTGTTAAGCGGTTACTGGAGCCAATAGACATCTACAACGTAAATGCGCCACCAACCTTGAGATATCAGTTCTCAGGTCTCAAGTGTAGTTACAACGGCTGACCCACCCTTCAAACCGAAACGCATTACTGCTTCACGGCAGAAAAAGCAGGGTGGTGGTACCTACCCGCGCGGACTCACAAGAAGTCCTACAACCAATAAAAAAAAATGTTTAAATAACACTGCTAGCCCAATGTGCTACTGTTCCGAATCAATCATAAAAAGGCATGTCGCATCTGACCGCATGACGTGCTCGTTGCTTACCAGGCAGCACGACCTCCGCACGGCGCACCGCTGCAACTCTGACTCCTCGAATGTCCTGATTAACCTGCTGAACCACCTGGGCCGGTACGCCGAGGCCAAGTGCGTGGCCGTCAACCCCAGGAGGCCTTACCAGCTGGCCGTCGGTGCTAATGATTTTTACGTTCGCCTGTACGATACCAGGATGGTCAAGCTGGCCAAAATACAAGTTAGTCTGATATTGTCATGTCAATACACTGTCTATAGCTGGTTTATTTGCCTATGAACAGTATCAAGGAGCGCAACGGTTTTTGAACTGGTATTGACAGCATGAAGTGTTTCAAAGATTAAGTGACAGTAGTTTACGTCATGTAGTATTTGTGGATAAAAAAGAAAATGGGGGGAAAAATTGTGTTGCCAGCTTTTCGCAAGTGGAGACAAAATGGTGCCGCTTTTGCATAACAAGTTTAATGTTACTTTAACAGTATTTTATCAAATAAATGTTGGAGAATTGATAATTTTAAAAAGTCTTGTAATTTATGCTATTGTGTACCTTATAACTTACATCTTAAAGGGGTATTTTGCGTATATTGAGTAGTCGGGTCACTGATCTCCCCGCGGCCGTCGGCTTGCAGACCAAGGCGTCGTCCACGTCGCACCACCGCATGTTGTGGGAGCGGCAGCACGTGTGCAGCTCGCGCGCCGGCGCCGGCGACCCGGAGAATAACATCCTCCGGGACTCCGTGCACTACTTCGCACCAGGTACGCCGGACCCTCCGCTGTGCCGGACACTCGCGCGACATAAGGGTAATATCGGTAGGCAGCGGCTTGGCTCTGCCCGTGGCATTGCTGAAGTCCATGGGCGACGGTAACCACTCACCATCAGGTGGACCGTATGATTGTATGCCTACAAGGGCAATAAAAACAAAATGGGACCCGGGTCAAAATAATAAAAATAACTGTCCATCATACCAGCAGTGGGCAGATAAAGGCTGACGATGATGATGATGATGATGATGATACCATTATTTATAGTAAGAATTCTAGTATAGTAATAATTTCTTCGATTTGTGTCCGTTTCAAAATACTTTTGGAATCGGATAGTTAATTTCAGAGTTTACCCCGGACAGACATCGTGACACATCCGTTATTTAAACATAATTGATGTACTGGTATCCGCTAGTGAAGTGAAACACAAGTCTGCAGTCCAATGTGCAGCACGTGCTGTTTAATGTTGGTGCAGGTCACTTGTCCATGGAGCCGAACGAGCACACCTTCCCCAAGAAATCGACGACGTACGTGGCCTTCAGTAACGACGGAAACGAGTTGCTGGTGAACTTGGGCTCCGAGCAGGTAGGCGCCTCCTGGTGTTTGTTCTCAGGTTCTCGAGCAGCAGCTGCTGGTGTTCAGGCTATTGGAACCACAAAGTATACCCATGTTCCAACAAGGGATGGAAAAAGAGTATTTAATGTTAAGGTAATTGAAATAATCGATTTGTAAAATAATCAAATTCCTTCTTAGTGCATAGTGGAAATTCTGGTTAAAGAAATGTTACATTGAAAAAATCGTGGAAGGAAATGTCAAATTAGCACGATTAGCCATCCTTATCAGTCAGATGCGACCCTGATATCACCGTCTCTGTCTCACCTTCACTGTGGGAGTATGAGGTTCGAGTACCAGATAGGACAGAACCTGGCGACCCTACTGCGGCGAGTGACCACACTAGGCTGCTGTGTTCACAACATGTCAAGATCTGCACAAAACCTTATTGAAACTCCGGCATCAACTCTCCTGGTGGGCTGCATTAACACACCTGGTCTTTTACCAAGAACTGTTCTTGTACCATTTCATCACCGGCAGGTGTACCTGTTCGACTTGAACAACGGTCGGAGCCCCGTCTTGCTGGAGAGCTTCATCATCCAACATAACCACGGCCCCAAGGACGGTAAGGTGGCTCCGAAGAATGGAACCAGCGTGCCCATCCTTGCCGACTCCCCTCCCCCCGCGCCCGCCGCGCCCGCGGCCCCCGTCGACTCGCCCACCCACCAGCTGCCAGACCACGTCAAGCAACTCAAGGAAACGGTTAGTTATTGTTCATTTATTTACGGCCACTGTCTTGTGACTTTTTAGCCAATCTTAAAGTACAAAAAAAAAAACAATGACGGCAAGTCGTTTTGGAAAAACCCAAGTGGCATGTCCCAGTGGTAATAAGTCACTGTCACAACACGTTCCCCCCTGAAGGCACCGGGGGGGTCATACGAGGACCTCTCTTCTAAAGAGTTACTGGTAGTAGGACCTCTTGTGAGTCTGCGCGGGTGGGTACCACCACCCTGTCTATTTCTGCCGTGAAGCAGTAATGCGTTTCGGTTTGAAGGGTGGGACAGCCGTTGTAACTATACTTGAGCCCTTAGAACGTCTATGGGCTCCAGTAATCACTTAACACCAGGTTGGCTGTGAGCTCGTCCACCCATCTAAGCAATAAAAAAAAAAGAGTACAAATGAACATTTCTCTTTGAGCGTTGAGAGTGAGAGTGAGAGAACGAGGCTTGTATTGCTAACATCGCGTCTGTCGTGTCTCAGGCGAACGGGTACATGGCAAAGGGGAACTACTCGCACGCCGTGGAGTACTACAACCGGGCGCTGGCGGAGTGCCAGAACTGCGCCATCCTGTACTCCAACCGAGCCGCCGCGCTCATGAGGAGGGGCTGGTGAGATGTCGCCGGGTGGGGTGGGGGGATGGGGTGGCGGGTGCGGAGTGGCGGGCCGGTGCTCAGAGGGAATGTGTTCCGCCGCAGGGCCGGGGACACGTACGCCGCCGTCCGGGACTGCTACACGGCCATCCGCCTCGAGCCCGCGCACGTCAAGTCGCACTTCCGGCTCGCGAAGGGGCTCATGGAGCTGCGCAAGGTGCGCGAGGCCCACGAGTCGCTGCTCTACTTCAAGGACAAGTTCCCGCGGCACGCCTCCAGCCACGCCGTGTTCCTGCTGCAGAAGGACATCAACACGCTCCTCGAGGCCAACGACGCGCAGCCCGCCGAAGGTACGCGCGCGGTGTCAGTCCGGTTAAACTGTCATATGCCATATAATTATTTTTTATATAAACATATCTATGACTTGTTCAGCGGCAAGGACTGACCCTAACGCCTGTCCGGGGACGCCAGGATGCAGACATATTATTATTATTTAAATTTAACAATTTATTATTAAAATATTTTTGATTGTTTTTGAAGGCGATGTACTGTGTCGTGTGCGCCGCGCCCTCACACGTCTATGAGATAAAAATCTATATATATATAAAAGAAAGTTGTGTTAGTTACACTATTTATAACTCAAGAACGGCTGAACTGATTTGGCTGAAAATTGGTGGGGAGGTAGCTTAGAACCAGGAGAAGGACATGATATACTTTTTATCACGTTCCCGTGGGACGTGACATACAACGTGGTATAACAAAACGCAACTGATATGGATTATCAAAATGCAACTGACAGCTAAACGTAATGTAGTCTATGGTTAATTATAGTAGAATTTTGAAGTTGACGGGTTGATGTGTTTGTTTCGAGTTTCTATTAGTTTATTGTGCCGAGATAGGTCATCATTAAGAAAGCCATGTCGCGACCAACACGATCAAATCTTTCCCGACGAAGCTGTAATGCAACTAGGATTCGAAACATTCGGAGTGAAAGGACTGAAGAAGAACAAGAAAATATAATAATAATAATAATAACAACTAAAATACATGGCCAATAAAATATCATTAGAATACTTGATTTTTTAATTTACATTAATTATCAAAATATGAAAATTGACCTTGATAAAATCAGTCTGCTCATTTATTCCGCCTCTAAGGCGGAACAAAGTTCGCCGGGTCATCTAGTATAATATATAATTTGGCTTTTCTTTACAAGGTTCTTTAAAAGGTTTTTCTTTACTTAAACATAACACAAGTTGTAATCGCCTCTAGGGTCCGGAAGTCCAGGCAGCGAAGAGGAGGGCACCGGGACGCAGATCTCGGCCTTGGAGAAGCAGCTCCGCGCCACGGCCCGCGACTACACGTGTCGATTCCTGGGCCACTGCAACACCACCACGGACATCAAGGAGGCCAACTTCCTGGGGCCCGACGCCGAGTACATCGCCGCGGGGTAGGTGCGCCGCCGGCCTCCGGGGACAGCCAGGGCTAACCGAGGCCCCCCGCCCCGCGCCCGCGTAATATATGAGATTATTTCGGAAGAACTATCTGAACACAGCGTGTTCTCCGTATACAGCTCCGACGACGGCAGCATCTTCATCTGGAGTCGCCGCACCGGCAACATCGTGCGCTGTCTGCGCGGGGACGAGTCCATCGTCAACTGCATCCAGATGCACCCCAGCATGTTCCTGCTGGCCACCAGCGGCATCGAGGCCGTGGTGCGGTTGTGGAGCCCCCGCCCGGAGGTGAGTCCACCACGACGCTCTGCTGGTTTGTATTTACCAGAACAGTAACTATATCAGAACAAACGTTCTTCAAACTAGCGGTGGGCTGTAGCGGAATTTTCGGTTAGCGAAACGAAACTAGCTATCAAATGTCAATAGCGGCTTTTGAAACGCGCTATTTCATTAGCGAGCAATAGCGGGTTTTGTTTAGCAGTAAACTAATGTGTACACGAACGAGCTAGCGTCGCGATTAATATTTCAGTAATTACGACTTTACTTGTAATTTATGTTTAATCTATATTAAACAACTATACACTTTATATTTTTAACTATTCAATTGGCAATTAAACTTAAAACTTAGCGCCGCGTTTTTAATACAATTTGTCGCTAAACACGCGACTCGTGAATAACTGGTTCAAGGCCACAAAATTCGACATTAACTTGCAATCATAATTAAATTTTTTAAATCTTATTTTAAGAGCTTTAAGGGCTAAAGTCAAAGGTCAAATGCATCTCAGTCGTGTGCGTGAAAGAGACAAAATGATGATTGTCTATTTCGATCGAACCAAGGTTTGCGTTGCGCGCCGCGATAGCTACCCGACCGAGCGGAACTAAGTTAAACGAATATTGCCGAACGTTGTGTGATTTGTGTTCGTGATNTAATTAAATTTTTTAAATCTTATTTTAAGAGCTTTAAGGGCTAAAGTCAAAGGTCAAATGCATCTCAGTCGTGTGCGTGAAAGAGACAAAATGATGATTGTCTATTTCGATCGAACCAAGGTTTGCGTTGCGCGCCGCGATAGCTACCCGACCGAGCGGAACTAAGTTAAACGAATATTGCCGAACGTTGTGTGATTTGTGTTCGTGATCGGTGACTTGATTGAGGTAGTAGATGTTAGCAGGTTATTGCAGTACGGCGAAACTAGCTAACCGCTATTACAAAATAGACAACTATAGATAGTTTCAATAACCATTTACGTTGCGCAACGACCATGCCTACTTCAAACATAAAACATTGAAACAAAAACTCTGGTAAAGATATGACTGAATGAATAACATAACTATTTTTGTTTTAATGATTAATTTGTTTTTGGCGAACATTCTGGTAAATACAAAGGTCAAATATATTTGTTTTATATATCTTGGTAATTTTTTTTTTGTCCCGATCCACTAACGGTGCTTTTAGGTACCACAAGCACCGGTCATCGTTCTCATCGAACCCGTCGCTTGCGATGAAGAGCTCAACAAGTAAATTAACCCACAGACACACCCCACTGAATTTCTCGCCGGATCTTCTCAGTGGGTTGGTTTTCCGATCCGGTGGTAGATTCTGCGAAGCACGGCTCTTGATAGGGTCGTGTTAGCAACGGCGTCAGGTTTGAGCCCCGTGAGCTCGCCTACTAGTTAAGGTTACGCTGAAATAGCCTCTCAGCCTAGGCACAACAATCAAAGAAAAAAAAGCGATATTAACAAGTCGTGCGTACAGGACGGGCAGTGCGACGCGCGGCGGGTGGCGGACTGCGGCGCCGCGGCGGCCGCCAACCAGCAGCGCATGCGCAGTGACCCCTTCGAGGCCATGCTACTCAACATCAGCTTCGCCGGCGCCGACCGCGACCTGCACTCGCCGGCCTGCAGGCCCACCTAGGGCAGGTGCGACCCTTACCTTCTATTACCTTCACTCAGAGCATGTACGACCTCCACGACCTGCAGGCCCACCTTTTTTAAGCTATTGCATAGCTTTTATCGCGGACCTTGAGCGCGGCGACCGAATCATGAAATTCCGTAACGAAAAAAACCTAACACCCTTCAGTCCGCCTACCATGTAGCTCGCGTTCATCACATTCACACGTTGCGCTTGTGTAGTGTTTGTGAATAAGCGCGTGGCATGACGTCACACTGCATGCGCATCATGAAAAGTCTGCCCATCTCTCTCTCGCGCGGTCTAGCTTGTGAGTGTGAAGGGGACAGTTAAGGTTTTGCTTTTATTAATGTTTAATATAGCGTGGTTTATTATTGTTTTAATATTAAACTATCATTGTGTAATTATAATTGCATAAGTTGATAAAAAATGCTATGCAATAGCTTTACCGCGGCAGTTCCCGAGTGCTATACGTTTTTTTTTGTTTTTTTTTTATTGCTTAGCTCGGTGGACGAGCTCACAGCCCACCTGATGCCCCACCCTTCAAACCGAAACACATTACTGCTTCACGGCAGAAATAGGGTGGTGGTACCTACCCGCGCGGACTCACAAGAGCTCCTACCACCAGTAATTACGCAAATTATAATTTTGGGGTTTGATTTTTATTACACGATGTTAATCCTTCACCGTGGAAGTCAATCGTGAACATTTTTGTTGAGTACGTATTTCATTAGAAAAATTGCATCGCTCAACACGAATGCACCAGACGTCTTATCCTTTAGGCCACGACGACTTCATCCTCCATCCATCCCTCCTCCATGACCTAGGGCAGGTGCGATCCCCACCTTCTATGACCTCTAATCATACACTAAGAGCACGTATGACTCCCACGGCCTTCATTCAGCTGTCTGAAGGCACACCCAGGACGGTGCGCCCCCCATCCCTACGACCTGCACTCGGTGGGTTGCAAGTCCACATAGGACTGTGCGACTCCCACCCCGTACGAGCATTATTCTGTGGTCTATGGCCCACCTAGGGCAGGTGAGACCCCCCCACCCCCCACGACCTGCACATGGTGCCTTACAGGCTCGCCTAAGGCAAATGCGACCCCGGCAGAGCAATGCTACATGAATCATCGACATAAATAAAACAATAAATTATTTTTGTTCTTAAATATTTTATTAAGAGAATACTTTTCAGGACTGCACTCGGTACGAATTCATTTTGTCACTATACATGACTACTACTAGCCTACAGCGTGTGTTAATGTAATTTCAAACAGCTCACTTGTAATCTAATTAAAGAATGAAGTATACAAATATTAAATATACACATATCCTACACATACCATAACTCAGTTAAATCGGAGCTCACGACCCATCTTGAGATGTGAGGTCAAATGTTCGATTATACGGCTCTCCCACCCTTCAAGTCGTCCCCTTGCGCCCTCCCGCGTTATCCCGGGTATGGAAGGAGTATTACTAAAAATATGTTTTTTTTTTCAGACACCAAAATAGAGGGTTTGTGATAAGGCGCGGTCGCTCGCCGACACCGAGTCATTTGTACATATATGATTATATTATACGTTATTATTATAATATTATGGTTATATTAAAGCATTTTTATTTAAAGACGGCAGCGCCCCCCCTCGGGCGAGGCCGGAATGCTCAACGGCAATTTGATTAATAAAGACAAGTAAAATCAGACTTGTTGTTTGTATTTCACTGTGTTTTAGTAGGTGTTTTTTTTATTTTTTATTGCTTAGATGGGTGGACGAGCTCACAGACCACCTGGTGTTAAGTGGCTACTGGAGCCCATAGACATCTACGACGTAAATGTGCCACTCACCTTGAGATATAAGTTCTAAGGTCTCAAGTATAGTTACAACGGCTGCCCCGTCCTTGAAACCGAAACGCAATTACTGCTTCACGGCAGAAATGGGCAGGGTGGTGGCACCTACCCGTGCGGACTTACAAGAGGTCCTACCACCAGTAATTATTGTTATGCAAATTTTGTAGGCTTGGTTTTTTATTGCTTAAATAGTTGAACGATTTTACGGCCAATCTGGTGTTAAGTGGTTACTGGTCTATAAACATTAACACCGTTAATGCCGCCACCCACCTTGAGATACGGATTGTAAATCTCAGTTTTACAGTACGACGGCTGCCAACCCTTTAAACTAAAACGCATTAATAGCTTAGTGGCAGAAGTAGGCAGGAGGTACCTACCGGGGCGGGGTGACCAGGGCACGTTCCACCAGTAATTTAGCAAAACTAATATCTTCTTTTTTATTGCTTAGATGGGTGGACGAGCTCACAGCCCACCTGACATTAAGTGGTTACCGGAGCCCATAGACATCTACAACTTAAATGCGCCACCCACCTTGAGAAATAAGTTCTAAGGTCTCAGTATAGTTACAATGGCTGCCCCGCCCTTCAAGCCGAAACGCATTACTGCTTCACGGCAGAAATAGACAGAGCGGGGGTACCTACTCGTGCGGTCTTACAAGAGGTCCTACCACCAGAGTCCTGTCCCAGAGTTGGATTTCGTGTGCGGTTTATGGGAAAATAGTTTGGTATCGTGCCCACCGACTGTCAGGATTCTCCCTCGGTATTTTCTGCTGCGACCTTCGGCGTCAATCTCCGAAACATCGTTCTGCCTATTTCTATTGAGATTAAAGTACTCGTTCCTCTCATCTATGTTCCAATGCAATTAAGAGTTCGCTTTCTTGCACCGAGCAAAAATGCTGAGCTGTCGGCAGCTCCTTAGGGCTCATGCGCATATGACTCCTAACATCGGAGATATCATTTCTACATCCATACAAAGAACCAGCTACGTCATAACGCTATCTTCAGACAAAAGTCGAAAACAAAAAACATATTACCTTGTTGAAAACTTAAATATTGAAGCTTGATGTCCAAGTTCGTTATATTTTAACAAAATTTATTTGTTTTTTTTTTTATCATGGCTGAGTACTTACTTTACAAATAAAACAAACATAATAAAGATATGTTTTATTCAGTTATTTAAATTTATATAAAGTCGTAAACGTACCTAATTTTATGTATACAATTAATGAATATATCTGAAATGAAACGAAAACATTTTTATATAAAAACTGACTTTTAATGCCGATCAACTATTTATTACATACAACTATTATAAGATTTAAACAACAAACACAATTGCGAATTTAATTGAAATCTCGGATTCATTTACTGCACTAAGCTTGAACAGATTTTGCGAATAAATTGTATTGCAAATTCTAAGGAAATGATGTAATGTTTCTACAGTTGTGTTCGCACATGATCGAAATATGACCATAGTGCTTAACGCATTAAGATTCAAATTCATTTGATGTAATACGACATATTCCCTTTTGTTTTGTTTGCGTGAGACTTTTGCAAGTTGTTCATTGATAAGCTTCACTTTACAGTGTATTTTGTTTATTAATATGTATAGATGAATATGGTACTTATATTTCAGAGTAGGATCGAGAAGAGGTGTTTATACATTGGCTCCGTTGTTGTATTTTGACTCATATCGTGTGATTTGATAAGTTTCAATACTGCACATCAAAGACATGACTTAATTGAGCTTTTCAGTCAATATATTAGGCGATGTTATTTAAATTAAATGTAACAGTGTGAGTAGAGGTATCGACAATGTGTTCATAAGTCACTGAGATCATTTATAAGATGTTAGATGTCATTTAAAAAAAAAAACGATTATTTTGACGACAGATTTGTCCTTAGTGCCCATTATACTATGTTGTTTTTGATATTCAGCGTCTCGGCACAATCGTTCTTGTCTCTCATGTGTTTGGTTTTACTGGTGGTAGGACCTCTTGTGAGTCTGCACGGGTAAGAACCACCACCTTGCCTATTTCTGCCGTGAAGCAGTAATGCGTTTCGGTTTGAAGGGTGGGGTAGCCGTTGTAACTATACTGAGACCTTAGAACTTATATCTCAAGACGGGTGGCGCATTTACGTTGTAGATGTCTACGGGCTCCAGTGACCACTTAACACCAGGTAGGCTGTGTGCTCGCCCAAACATCTAAGCAAAAAAAAAAGATGTGTAATGTCGAAAGCCATTCAGAAACAATGACAATGACGAACATGACTAACATTCATTTAATTGGCATTAAAATCTCTGGAACATTTTTTACTGTTTATCTTTTATTTTTCACCCCATAGTAGTCCACTGCTGGACAAGAACCTCCCCCAAGCCTCGCCTCAACGACCTACGCTGTCTGTATCTTTATAGTCGCTTTCATATCATCATTGCATTATCTTTAACGTCACGAGCGACTAATTTAAATGGTTTTACTTATGTATGCGATTCTTTTTTTATAGCCGTATAGACAGGCGAGCATACGGCCCACCTGATGGTGAGTGGTTACCATCGGTCATGGACGTCAGCAATGCCTGGGGCAGAACCAAGCCGCTGCCTATCGCTTAATACTTTCCATAAGCCTCGTTTGAAGAAGGATATGTCATATCGCTTGGGAAACACCATGGAGGGGAGCATACCATACAGCTTTATTGCTTTAAGAAAAAAAGAACCACAATGCAGAAGAAAACATCCGGCGTCGTTCAATTTGACGCATATTAATTTAGTCCATTCTTCGTTCGTCTTCGACAACGGCACTGTTGAAACCCGCGTCTAGGAAAGGGAACTCTTACCCCGTTGGCGGATTGATAACGCCAACGGTGGTGGAGTTACCAGGCCCAGATACGTCCGAAAACATCAGCAGTAGTCCATGTTGTAGCGCCACCGTTCAGGTCTGTAATCGTGCTTGATTTCAGCTCCCTTTTTATATGGAAAACGAAATGAAAGACCAAAATCAGACGGGTACCAATTTTTCTAATGAAATACGTACCCAACAATTGTTCACGATTGACTTCCACGGCGAAGGAATAACATCGTGTAATAAAAATCAAACCCGCAAAACTATAATTTTCGTAATTACTGGTGGTAGGACCTTTTGTGAGTCCGCGCGGATAGGTACCACCATCCTTCCTATTTCTGCCGTGAGCCAGTAATGCGTTTCGGTTTGAAGGGTGGGGCAGCCGTTGTAACTCTATACTAGAGACCTTATAACTTATATTTCAAGGTGGATGGCGCATTTACGTTGTAGATGTCTATGGGCTCCAGTAAACACTTAACACCAGGTGGGCTTTTTTTTGGCTCTTTAAAGTTTTAAATTTTGAAAGTTGTCATTTTTGGCTCTTCCGACTCGAAAAGGTTGCCGGCCCCTGGTCTAGTCGAATATTTCATTTATGTATGTAATCTTGGATTTATTGTTTAGATAGATATGGTTTGGTCACGTTTCGCTGTTCAATGATTTATTACCTGCATTTATTTATTATTACTGCGCTAAAGGAATCTATGAAAGATCTCACGAGCCGTCCCAAGCTAAAGCGGTTCCCGGGGCCCATAGATAGCCCAACGTACATGATCGCGTCTGAAAATCTGGGTGTAAAATAATAATGTATAATGTCTGTCTCGCCCTTTACCTATTACACGGTATTTTACAACACGGTATTTTACAACACGGTTCTACGCTGACACGAAAAGAAAAACTCCCCAAAACCCTCATATAACACGGTACTTCTACAACACGACAATGAGATTTTCGTTTAATTTAGAAAATTACATTACAATAAGCACTATGTACACACAATTTAAGGGAATAATCGGAATTGTATTGCTTATTTTATATGTAGACTAGCTTTTGCCCGCGAGTTCGTCCGCGTGGAATAGTTTTATTTTTAATTTTTATTGCTTAGATGGGTGGACGAGCTCACAGCCCACCTGGTGTAATGTGGTTACTGGAGCCCATGGACATCTACAACGCAAATGCGCCACCCACCTTGAGATATAAGTTCTAAGATCTCAGTATAGTTACAACGGCTGCCCCACCCTTTAAGCCGAAACGCATTACTGCTTCACGACAGAAATAGGCAGGGTGGTGGTACCTACCCGCGCGGACTCACAAGAGGTCCTACCACCAGTTAAAAATAGTTACTTTGGTATAACGCTACATTTTATCCGCGACTTCATTTAGGTAGATGCAAGTATATTTTTGAATAATAGAATGTTAAGGAGCTATTTAATGTACCTACCAAAATCATGTTTTTTAGCCGACTTCAAAAGAGGAGGTTATTAGTGCTCCGCTCGTATTGGTCTTAGCGTGATGTTATATAGCCTATATATAGCCTTCCTCAATAAATGGGCTATCTGACACTGAAATAATTTTTCAAATCGGACCAGTAGCTCATGAGTTTAGCGCGTTCAAACAAACAAACTCTTCAGCTTTATAATATTAGTATAGATAGAATAGGAAAATATACATACAGGCATAGAAGAGATGTTTCATTCTGAAAAATTACTCTTCTTTTTGTACTGGCTTCTAATCTCATATAACATGGTTTCGCTCAACACGGGATTTTGTAGGAATGTATTTACCGTGTAATAGGTGGATTACCTGTATACTCCTACTGCCAGTAATTGCTATGCTAAAATTAATTTATAAAATTTCTACGCGTTTGTCGCTGTACATAATAAAATTTACGGTAATACCTACTTTTTTCCCCCTACCTATTCGAACCAACGATACCATTCTTACCGAGCTCAAGATTCCAATGCGCCTCAGTACTATATGCGCGCGGAGGAGTTTCGACTTCTTTGGACATATCGCCAGAAAGAGAGGTGACAATTTGGAAAAGCTGCCGGTAACAGGCAAGGTATGCGTAAGAAGGAGGCCCCGAGGCAGAAGTCTATTACGCTGGTCGGACCAGATACGCTCCACTCTGAATACTTCAGTCCACGTTCCTAACGACACAGCCGAGGATAGGCAGGAATGGCGCAGGATAATACAGGAGAAAGTTGTTAGAGGTGATCGCGACCCTCAGCATTGAGGATTATCGACGCAAGGAGGAGGAGGGATCCGCTGATAGCCTGAGGGGCTATTCCAGCTACGCTCTAACGGGTAGGTGAGCTCACGAGCTCAACTTGAAAGAATTTGCTAATATTAGACCTAGCAAGAGCGGTGCTTCATTGAATCTATCTTCTGAAAAGATCCGGCGAGACTGCAATATATTAGGTATCAAATTCCGTAATGTTCTTCAAGTCTTGTTCCTTTATTGGTGAGATTCAGTTGGCTCTGCTACTCCAATAGATGGCGTTACTGTGGTCATCTGTAATTAAAGAAAAACTGTCATAGTGAGTGATTCTAATGATACATTAATAAACATCCGTGGGTTATTTATGACGTGACTCGGTTCGGAGGCGTGGGAGAGACTTTTTATTAAGACTAACGTCAGATCTCCGCAGGGCTGCCTACAGGACTGTAGGACATGTCGTCATTAACATTAGATTATAAGTTTTTCTGCAAACAAACAATATTATTCATGACATAATGCTTATGAAAACACTGCACGGATGGGAGCAATGCATACAGTTAGTGATTACTAGTCATCACCTCCCTGTGTATTTCGTACGGATAACTATCCTGAGGTCCATTTATTGGGCAGCATAGGAGCGTCGTTGTTCAAATTGTAATTGGGACTTCAACATTATCAATAGCAATAAGCGGATCATGATCAAATCTTAGTTTATAAAAAGAATATTCTAGGGAACATTTTATTTTTTTATTACTTAGATGGGTGGACGAGCTCACAGCCCACCTGGTGTTAAGTAGTTACTGGAGCCCATAGACATCCACAATGTAAATGCGCCACCCACCTTGAGATATAAGTTCTAAGGTCTCAAGTATAGTTATAACGGCTCCCACACCCTTCAAACCGAAACGCATTACTGCTTCACGGCAGAAATAGGCAGGGTGGTGGTACCCACCCGCGCGGACTCACAAGAGGTCCTACCACCAGTAATTACGCAAATTATAATTTTGCGGGTTTCATTTTTATTACACGACGTTCCTTCACCGTGAAAATCAATCGTGAACATTTGTTGAGTACGTATTTCATTAGAAAAATTGGTACCCGCCTGCGGGATTCGAACACCGGTGCATCGCTCAACACGAATGCACTGGACGTCTTATCCGTTAGGCCACGACGACTTCTAATCCTTCTACACCCTTAGAGTACGTATTCGAACGAATGCTGCATTGAAATATCGATGGAGTTAAGGCGCGCTAATTTTGACAACGGCTCAATCGCCTCGGGTGCAGTTTTGACATGAGCTAATGTTCTGTTTTTCCATGGACAAAATTCAAGGATACAATACATTTTAAAGCGCACGTGACTGTCGCAGATATCATATATTTATTTAAAAAAAGAGAAATCCGTGATGATTCCGAGTATATCGTAATTGCCGTTTGTAGTGTCAGTAGATTGCCAGACTACAACAGTGAACGCTACTAATCTATATAGATATATATATTAATATTATAGATATATATATTATCTATATATATTAATACGTGAAGCAAAAACTTTGTATCCCTTTTTACGAAAATTGCGCGGACGGAGGAGTATGAAATTTTTCACGCTTATAGAGAATATAGAGAAGAAGTGCACAATGCTAATATTTTTTTTAAATAATGCATAAAAGATACATTAAATCAATAAAGAAAACATTACACACAACATATCATGTATTTGACGCACACACGCATGCATACTATTATTGTCAAACTTATGTTCTTGACGTCTGTTGTCAAATTGAGAATAGATTAAATATAGTTTGTCTTTGTTTAATATTTTTTATAGTGTAGTCTTGGCGAAATTTGTGATTACAGAAGTATAATCGTCTTTGAAAATACAATCATAATAGTGTACAAACTTACAATTCCAATTAATTATAGTCGAATTTCGACTACTGCGGGACCACTAGTCACTCTAATTACGTATTAGTTTAAATTAAATTAAAATATATACGGTTTTGTATACAAGTCGGATTTTAGAGGAGATTTCAAACACATATATACTGAGAACTTAGAACTTATATCTCAAGGTGGGTGGCGCATTTACGTTGTATAGTTTGTTAACGTTCTCTTTTATAAAAACTAAACTGAAGAAATGGTTTAGTTTCAAGAAAATACATTTTAATAATTACGATAAACATTTACACAGACAAATATGTACAAAGATATGTCTTCTGAAAGTGATTTTGTAGCAAAATGTTTCGAATATCTATTCTACATCTTCTATATATATAAAAATGAATTGCTGTTCGTTAGTCTCGCTAAAACTCGAGAACGGCTGGACCGATTTGGCTAATTTTGGTCTTTAATTATTTGTGGAAGTTCAGAGAAGGTTTAAAAGGTAGATAAATATGAAAATGCTCGGAATTAAACAAAAATAACAATTAAAAACAAAACTGATATGTCCCCCGTACGACGGATTCTTTTGTTTGTTTTAAGTTTATTTTATACAAAAGCTTAGGTCTTTTATTTATCGATTGAGGCACTACGAAGTCTGCCGGGTCAGCTAGTATTATATACAAATTAACGTAAATGGAATACCAACATATGACTGTCACAAGGTCTAGGTATAATTATTACTTTAAAAGTTGTCGTGGCCTAAAGGATAAGACGTCCGGTGCATTCGTGTTGAGCGATGCAACGGTGTTCGAATCAAATATGGATACTAATTTTTCTAATGAAATACGTACTCAACAAATTTTCACAATTGACTTTCGCGGTGAAGGAATAACAACGTGTAATAAAAATCAAACCCGCAAAATTATAATTTTGCGTAATTACTGGTGGTAGGACCTCTTGTCAGTTTGTGCGCTTAGGTACCACCACCCTGCCTATTTCTGCCATAAAGCAGTAATGCGTTTCGATTTGAAGGGTGGTGCAGCCGTTGTAACTATACTTGAGACCTTAGAACTTATAGCTCAAGGTGGGTGGCGCATTTATGTTTTAGATGTCTATGGGCTCCAGTAACCACTTAACACCAGGTGGGCTGTGAGCTCGTCCATCCATCTAAGCAATAATAAAAAAAAAGTTGAAATAAGTGAATTTAAAAATGACAAAAAAATCTTATCCGACTGATTTTATATCGAACAATAATAATAAGAAATCAGAAAGAAGAAATCGCGCACATAAATCAACAAGAACATCTATCGCGTCGGATACCATACAAAATAACCCTTCGAAGATATTTCTTTGTTGTTAGGCAGTACACAGAGCTTTATTGTATAGAAGCGATTCTACTCTCTCTAACGCTCTTGATAACCTTTCGTAATCATTAAACGAGGTCAGATCCTTGTTCAATTTTTTTTCCCCGTAATTTTTAATTATTAAAGTATTTTGTGCTGTTAATTGCTGGGGTAAACCAGCTCTTTGGCAATCGCTTAAAACGTGTGCTAGAAGATGCGCGGGGGCACTATAAACGAAAGAAATATTAATAAATAATAAATAGATATAAATATTTTACTAACTGTTAACTGGTCCCGTGATAAGTTCGTAAAGAACTTGTGTTACAGGTACCAGATAACGGAAATAAATGTAAGATTTTTTATTATACACATACATATATTTAATATACAAACCCTGGAAAAGACATTTATATTTACCATACAAATATCTTCCCTTGGCGGGATTCGAACCCGCGACCCCCTTGTGTAGTGACCATGTCACTTACCACTACACCAGACGGCCGTTTAATATTGCAGTATCTATTGTTTTAACTAACCCTAACAACTAGATACGTCAAAAAACATAACCACAGAGAAGGAATTGTTAAGTGAAAATTATTTTAGGCCTTTCGCTCTGCTAGACAAAGGCTTCCCTCGTTTGATCCGCGCGTTGAACTAAAAAGAAACAGAATAAAATAATATGAGAATTATTTTTTTGTCTCTACGCTCTCGGAACAATCAAAATAATATGCATAGCACGTAAAGTAAACAGGCTAACTAAAACTTCCTAACTTTCTAATGTATATGCTTTTTTATAAGTCGCTAAAAATATCGATACAACTTAAAATTGAAATGTCAAATCGTTCGAAGACAGATAATAAAACACAGAGCATGCAATTATTTAAAAAAAGCAACAGACTTTCAAGGAATTTATTTCAGTATACCCACCGTATTTTTGTGCAGAGGATAGGTAGTTTCGGTCTATTTTGTTTTAAATTACAATATAAAATACAATTTATCTCTTCAAATTACATTCTTCTGTAACAAATGGTTCATTTTCAAATACTTACAAGTAACAATAAGAATTGTGACAAATAAGATTAAGAAATACAGAAAATAAGAATTAAAAATTAAGGAACTGACCACCTGATGCACCTTGCAAAAAAAACCACAATTGTTCAACTCTGATATTTAGAAAATAAAACCACTGGACAGTTTTGTAAATCACAATTATTACACAAGACTTACTGAATTCGATACACTTATTAGAGGAAGGTAAAATCTAACTAGTAAATACATATTTGTCCCTTTAGCGTCCTACTCGATTCAGCCCTTCCCGTTGACTGAGCGTTCCGACAGTTTGAAAATTATAAAAAAAAAAGAAAAAAAATGCGCCGGAGTCGCCCGCCATCTTGCTTTAACACAAATATGTAATTTTACGTTTTGTTTCATTGAAATAGGATATGAAATCGCATGTGCTTTCACACGAGACTTGATGTATCAAGTTCTTTTGCTAATTCAATACAAAAGGGCCCTTTTAATTAGTGTACGCTTTTGTGTAATGTTATTTCGAAGGACGACCCCATGGATTGCACGTGCAATGAAATTATAAAACTTGTTAACAAGGTATTACCATTTTTGAATGAATCAAATAAGAAAGTCATCGCAGTGATAGAGGACGAATAGGACGAGAGGACGAATTAGCCATATCGAGTAACTAGGCGGTTTGCTAATGCTTAATTCGTGAAACTGAAGCGAATCTGAATTATAATAACAAAAACAGTTCCTTAAGGGTGCATCGTAGCTGCGACGGATCGGACCAGTATTTAAGAGATAATTCATAACCACACTAATATAATACAGTCGGTTATCTACTTGTGAGCCGGAGTTAATCACTAACATACAAGACAGAATTTTCGAATTATTGAATATTGTGCACTACTTTTAGCAATTTTAAGTCGGCCATTTGCTTAGTTGTTAGTACGATCATTCTAATAGTCAGAGCTATTCTGCCAAGAGCAAATAGGTACATCAATAGATACCGAGTGTGCTATGAACGTCGTTTCGACTTGCCAGCAAGCGAGTTTCGGGCCCTACCCTGATATTGTAATGCCCACAAGGCGTTCTGTGACTGCTTTTTTAAATAATTAACGCTGACAAATGAACACATAGCTTTTACACACAGTATTGTTAATAAAACTCCCATATAAACAGTTTTTACGTGCTAGAAATACATGCATCATGATAAGTGTTTCTCTGACTCCCAAAAAAGCTAAAGAGCGGTTAAACGAAATGCCTTGATGAGTATTTGAGTGTTCTCTCATAGCTCCTAAAATATTTGTCGTCTTACGCCATTCAAATATATTTTTTTCCTACCTAAGCTGATGTTCTAGAGAGACCATGTCAGCGTCGCCGGGTTAGTGTGTGAGCTCACGGGGCTCAAACCTGACGATGTTGCTAACACGAACCCTAGCAAGAGCCGTGCTTCGCAGAATCTACCACCGGATCAGAAACGCCACCCACGCCATTCAGAGTCACTCTCGTTAGGATATGTCTACATTTTAGAGGAGTCGCCGGTACATCAGTAGGAACACCGTCACTTGTAGTATGACAGGTGGGTAGGTATACCAGTACAGTCATCTTCGCCCACAGTTATCACCAGTTTCTGACTGGTGGGACCAGGACACAGCTTAGTGCGAGTTTTTAACATTCTCGATAGCGTAAAAGTTAACTCAAATACATATGGAGTAGGAACAGCGCCCCTAGCGGTAAACGTTGGCAAACGTTCCAACTCCATTCAAATTTGAGTTAGCTTTTACGCTATCGTGAACGTTAAAAAACTCGCACTAAGTACACTGGCTACCAGTGAAAAGTATATACGTATATTATAAAGCCATTTTTTAAAGTTCATTTATCGATATTATAGTTTGTAACTCAAACTAACGATTAAAAGGAGGCAATAAAAAATATTCGAATACATATCAATATAGAAAGTTATCACAAATTCTTTTCCTGCTTACAACCCTTGCTTTAGTCAAACTTATAGATAAGCGGTGTAAGCCGCGATAAACTTAGATAGAACCTCCCGAAACGGGGTCAATGCCTTCTTATCGAGCAATGATAATATTTGAGCGACCCGGATTCTGAGGGGAGGAACTTTAACTTGGTTATAATATTATTATTAGATATAACGCGAAGCAGGCGAAGTCGCAGGGCTATGTATAACTTTCGGAGAAATCGTAAATTAAAATATATAAACATTTTGACCTCACGCGTTGCTATTCTTGTTGCTAAGTGCTTAAATGTTTTCGAATTACGGTTGCCCCATTTCGGGTTTGAGTCGGGAAATTTTTCTGACTTGGAACACGGCACGACGCTCTCTTCCATTTCAAAATTCGGTCGGTTTAATGTAATTGTAATTATAATATGCGACTGCTTCAACACGCATTACTGTAAACTTTAAAAACATCTATTGAATCGATTCATCTATTGTTTAACAAACGATATGTTATTGTATATTCCTTCGTGGCGATTAAAAACATCTGACTGTCTGGAAAGCGATAGATAATGCCTTGTTGAACTTTTTAAGAATAGTTAAGTATAGCCGAGCCGCATACTATGCGACGCGACGTTTCTGTAAGGAATGCGTCCGTCGGGCACACTGTTCTAAATTTTTTACTGAGTTTCGCAAAGTTGGCGAATCTTCTTTTTTCGGCTAGACATTTCTAAAAGCTAAAGTTTTCAGTATTCTAGGTGTTTCCGAAAGCATTACGTGCGGTATACACGAACGTGAATTGTGTTCACCAATGGATCAGTATTAGTAACAATATTGCAATTCATTTTCATTGTTTTTTGTTTTTTTATGAAATTGCCACAATATATGTTATTCATATCGACAGAGTAATCTCATAGAACTTCTAAGTATTTTTAAACGTTACTCAAGGAAGAAATCAGAATCTAATGACAAAAAAATATCGAAAAACTTATACGAGAACATTTTATTTGTACTTGCCGTACAAGCCGAAGACATTCTTAACTAATTTTCAAATCAGGTTCTGAGGTCCACGGAGTCAGGTAAAAGTAGTCCTCAAATACGGGTTCGTCAAGACCCTCCCGAATATCGACATTGAGTTTCGATCAGTGACAATAATAAAAAATCGATTTTGGGAAAGAGTCGATCACCATTTTATTTGCACAACCCAAAAAATTATTACATTCAACTTGACCTAAAGGATTTAGTTACTAGGTCATAAAATACCTTAAAAAATGCTCCGGTGAATTCATGGAATTTGATTCAACAATAATTCCGACTGCAGACAGTCGTTTTAAATTTATTTCTGTCGAATTTAAGCGACCTCAAAAGAAAGTTATGAAGGTCATATTGTTTCAGTATTACAGCGGTTACGAGCTATTCGACCGGCTACAAAAAGCCGACTCGACTTTGGCCTTGAAAGGAGTCAACGATCGGGAACCCTCGCATCCGCCGACTGCATTGCTTCTTTCTCTTTCGCACCCGTTTAAAAACATAGCGAGGTCTCGCTTCGACTTGCGGCAGGAGGGCAGTGCAGCCAGTGATGCGCGTCGCTCGACGAAGTACTATACTCTAGGGGTGTCGATTTGATAGAAACTTATCACGCTTTATTTAAACCGTTTAATCTACTAATTTACTTCATATTCAAGAATTTACTGTACGACCGAGGCCCGAAACTGATCGAGCCGGAAATATGTACCTAAATAATATTAGACAAAAATTTCGAAACTGGTTCATTCTTATGCGTTCCACGATCGTGTGTCTTTTGTTTTTCGTCTTCTATTTTTTACTTTCCGAGGTCTTTGTATAGACTATTTGCTCTTTGACAAGTGCAGTGGAATTCTCAGGAACAAATAATGTTGGTATGCGTTCAGTTTTTGTCGGCGCGGTTTAGACGTCTGCTGCCTAATAATATATTTTGTATGGAAAACCTGCATAGAAACGCTACTAGTAAAAAAAAAACTCAGTATTGTGATAATGGTGTATTGTTTAATTTTTAATGACGTGTTTTAGGCTATGACGGAATGCTATTGTCACGGGAGATATGGGAATTAATAGAATTATTTTAACTTAAGCTGGCAAATGATGACATTAGATTTGTTGATGGGGTGTATTGCTTATCGTAATTTAATCAATACTACAATTTATTTCCGAGGGTTCGGCGTGATAATTTTAGAGCCCGTTCTACTATTAATCAGAAGATCTCATGAAAGTGTCTTCTCCTCATAGCTGCTCCGAATCTTAACACTGCTTATCCTAGAAACTTCCTAGAAAACTTGAATTTTTCAACGCAATTCTCTATTTAATTTGCTTACTAATACATATCTCAGAAGTCTATGATTATTAAGTTGAATTGACGTCAGATGAGATTCAAATTAAAATCCAAATTAGGAAAAGCATTTTTAAGTAAAGTGTTTACAGTGTAGATAGTTGCACTACCGGTGGTAGATAGGTGATAGATAGACAAGGCGGTACGGTACTACCGACTCAGCTGTGCCCTGAAAAAGCCTTGTATTCTGGTATAAAAGGTGGTTCCTCTATTGACCAATACAGTTGAAGCTTCGCGACTAAAAGTGACAGCATGAATACTGGTATAGCGCGAAATGGACTATAGCCATCTAGAGTAATTAAAAAGTGATAGCATATGATGTCATACTTGACACAATCGTATTGTTTACTTGTGAAAAAACATTGCCATCTAATACGCCGTTGAGCCTACAGCATGCTAGCTATTATTAACCTCATACGTCACTGGTGAAGAGCAGGCTCAAGAACATAGACATCACGCAATGACAACTGTGCTGTCCTTTACTTTTTAGTGCAAGTATTCAAGTGAGCTCAGAGCGAGTTTTTGAACGTTCTAGATATCATAAAAGTTAACTCAAATGTGTTGAAACAGCGCCCCTAGCGGCAAATGTCAGCAAACCTCGGCAAACGTTCCAACTTCATTTAAATTTGAGTAAACTTTTACGCTATAGAAAAATTAAAAAACTCGCACTAAGCACACGCGACTAAAGTATCAGAACATGGAGATTTCTTAAACGTTATTGCAAAAAACTTAGTGTTTTTTACTTATTTATTTGTGCAACGCCGTTGTGTTTAGTCTTTAAGATTTGTGAAACTGGACCCGGATTCATATTATAAGCGGGTCTGCCGATTATAATGATAACTGGTCGCATACATCGAGAAAGATTGTGATGGGTTAAACTGGATTAGATTGGTTTAAGTGTGGGTCTGGTGTGTGCAATAACACTTTTTGAAACTTAAGTCGTGTATAAATGATGTGAAGTATTAAAATTGATTCTGTACACATTAATTAAGGTATTTTAAGGACTTTTTTTTTCGTTAACTGCTTTAATAACCCGTTTAGTTTTCGTAGCGTAGTTATACAGATAAAAGGAACAACAACAATTTGAAACCGAGTTGACATCCCTAAGTCTGCGACCCACTGGGAATGATCCACTAAACAAAATTGGGACAACATTCTGAACTAGTTCAGTTACTAAGGACAAAAGCGATATTAAGTTAAATCAAAAGTTATGATAAAGGTTAAAAGTAAAATCTTAAATCGGCTTTATTAGAGTTGATCTGGAAAACTAAAATGTATTGTGGTGGTCCGTGGACATGTGTGATGATTCTTAACACGGTAATAATACCTTACCATTCGACAAGACATGCTTTGAACACAGTACAACTGAGACTTCGATGTTATGATTCAAGGTGGTAGCGGAGTTGTCATCCATGGAATATCATGCCAATGGACTCCGGTGAGCATTGACCACGCGGAACGTGGGTCGTGAAGTCGTTCACCTAGCTGAGCAAGATAAAATAAGCTACGATCATCGACGTAGTACATTATATCTCGATGGCTACGATAGTGAGAGATCTGGCGACTACAACTTCTCGTTACCTTGCAGCTGTACATGTATTGAAATTCTAAATTATTGATTTTTATTTTTTATTTTGTTAATGCTGTTAGCCTTGAGAGGCTATTTCAACTTCACCCTAACGTGTAGGTGAGCTCACGGGGCTCGAACCGGAGTGTCGCTAACACTGGCCCTAGCAAGATTAGTGCTTCGCAGAATCTACCACCGGATCGGATACGTGACCCACTGAGAAGATCCGGCAAGAAACTCAGTGGGCTAGTCTTTATTTCAATGCTTCTGGTTTCATTGGTTTCAGATAGAAGGGTCGAACTCAGTTCCGATGACTGGCGTGCGATTCTATAAAGTAGATTATGGAATTTTCTCAAACAATAACTCGAAACATTCAGTGGAACATAAAGAATCAAAGTTCCTTCGGAGACTCCGTCTTACTATATGAACTTGTAAATGGGTAAATTCCGAATTTATGATTGATAATAGGCATGAAATGCCGAAATCTCTCAAATCCATGTCCCTCGGAATCAGAATATTTTTGNCTGGCGTGCGATTCTATAAAGTAGATTATGGAATTTTCTCAAACAATAACTCGAAACATTCAGTGGAACATAAAGAATCAAAGTTCCTTCGGAGACTCCGTCTTACTATATGAACTTGTAAATGGGTAAATTCCGAATTTATGATTGATAATAGGCATGAAATGCCGAAATCTCTCAAATCCATGTCCCTCGGAATCAGAATATTTTTGATTTGAAGTCGGATAAATTAATCAAAATGGAAATTGCGAACTTAAATTATTCCGTATCAAAACGAAACAGCTTGTTACGGAGACTAAATAAGCAATTAACAAAATTAGAGAGTACCTATTTCTTATTTTTATAAAAACCAATTTATTTCTATTTTTTTACTTCTTAATTGACAGCTTTCTTAATCTAGCTAGACAGCTCTAATGACAGCTAGATTAAGCTGTCAAAATGTCTGTCATTTGAATTAGGTACCTACCACTGAAGTATGAAATGGTACCTACGTATCGTTGGAAATGCAATATAAACGCTATTCCAAATAAAAAAATTGTATTGTGTGTAACTTTACTTATTATTGAAAATATATTTCTTTTCCATTTACAATTTTGAGGTACGCTGTTGATTGCTTCAATCTGACTTCTCAAGGCGGAGCCAGCTTTGAAGCGCGAAATAGGCATTAGGTAGTTTTTTTCATTGCCCGTTAGGCAGACGAGCATACAGCCCACCTGATGGTGAGTGGTTACTGTCGCTCATGGACGTCAGCAGTGCCAGGGGCAGAGCCAAGTCGCTGCCTACCATTTACGGTTTACCGTCTGTCGTCAATATTACTGTTATTCCATGGTACGACATGGTAGGACGTTTGTTAATTTACAAAATCAGAAAACAGCCAGAATCAACGACAAGTTACACAAACAAAATATTTGCTAATTGCCACATTGCGGATTTCAAATGTCCTCCTCCCTTCAATAAAATAAACACGAAACAAACACCGTAATTACACGCGAATAATGAAAGTTAAAGCACTCGCCATTGTTTGGTATTCCCATAGCGCTGTCAGATATAATCTTTTTCGCTTTACGCCCCATAAAATTGATGTAATTAGCGTATTTAATAAATGAAAAGCTCGAATACGGGAGCATCGGAATTAAAGTACAACAAAAATGTCCTCTCACTGAACGATACGAAATAAGCTTTAGTTATTCATTTATTGCTAAGATGGGCGGAGGAGCTCATGCTACTGGTGGTAGGACCTCTTGGGCACTGGTGGTAGGACCTCTTGTGAGTCCGCACGGGTAGATACCACCACCCTGCCTATTTCTGCCGTGAAGCACTAATGCGTTTCGGTTTGAAGGGTGGGGCAGCCGTTGTAACTATACTTGAGACCTTCGAACTTATATCTCAAGTTGGATGGCGCTTTTACGTCTATGGGCTCCAGTAACCACTTAACACCATGTGGGCTGTGAGCTCGTCCATCCATCTAAGCAATAAAAAAATAAAAATGCCCATCTGGTGTTAAAGCCCATAGACATAAATCTTGAGACACGAGTTCTAAGTAATAATAATAATAAGTATATAAAATAATCGTAGACACCGCCATCAGCGACAATATATTTTTATATAGCGCATTTAAAAATTTAATTAAATTTTAACAAAACTATTGTATAATTAATAAGATTTTAAATAAATATAGTATAATAATAAAATAATTTATTGCCTTTCACGCAGATTAGATTATTACAGGTCGATAAATTTTAATAAAAAGAAAAGAAAAAAAAGCCAAAAGGAGGTCGCTCAGTTAATGCTGTTCAAAGTGGATGTATTGGGCAGCGCTGATTTTCAGTCACCCCCGTTGCCCTTTGGTTTACGTTGGGATGTAAGGCTAGGTATATGTCTACAGACTTAAAACGTTATATAAACTACACTGACAATTAGGAAAATATAACAAAAATCTAATTAAAAGACTAATAACTCTCAGTTTTACAGTACACCGTTTACAGACATAATTCAAATAAAATCCTATTATATTTTTATTGCGACGATGGCTGACCATTCACCCCACCCACCTGTCACTCCTGCCTATCAGCCCCTGAAGTCTACCTGTCAATGGAGGCCATAGCGAGAATTTTACGATCCATTATAAGCTATGAGTTTATGTCCTAACAGCCGTCCCTCCCTTCAAATCGGCAGGCAGCTTGTTACGCAACAGAAATAGGCAGGATCGTACCTACCCGAACCGGCTTACGAGACATCCTACCTATCTATCTAATTTTAGATAACGGATTGATTGGATATAGAAAGTAGCCATTAAAAGAGATAAGCTTTATATTTGATAAACGTTAAAAAATATATACAAATTCGTTTTTCTTCTTATTGTTATTTCTCGTCCGTGGGAAAATATGTTTGACTATCGGTAACCATAAATTTCGGAAGGTGAGAACTTTCACTCGGATACCGACACCGTCGCGACAGCAGCAAAAGCTGTAAGGACAGGTTAAGAATTAATAGATTAATAAGTCACACCGGCACAGAGAAAACTTAGATATTAATGTCGCTGTTGTCTTCTTTGAGATATATTGGGTATCGAAATTCGAAATTTTTTTCGAGAGTTTTTAATGTTGCCATCTCCATATAAATAAGTTATACTTTAAATGACATATACCTAATATTTTGACAGCTAAATCTAGTTGTAATCATTTTATTAAGGTTTTATAGAATTTATTTGTTAATAGAGTGGGTACTAAAGGAAGGAGAAATCGGGTTAGTTATCGACTTTATAGACCGAGATCACAGCAGATGTACTCATTACACGCTAGCACAAATTATAAATTTAGACAGGGATTCTGAGGCGTAACGTTCAGTCTTCGATTATGATAATTTGACTTTTGGAATATGATACGTTTTTTTCTTCATAAACGTAAATTATTATGAAAAAATAGTGTTCTATGATCTCTGAATACGTTATAGGGGTTAAAGTATGAAGTTGCCGTTCTATTTTAATAGGTACTTCGAATTGATATAGAACCTTCATGGTTTGAGATTTTTGAGGTTCTTCTTTTAAAAAATGTGCAACGTTTGATTATCGACTTTCAGTTGTTTTCATGATTGACTTCCACGGCGAAGGAATAACATCGTGTAATAAGAGTCAAACCCGCAAAATTATAATTTGCGTAAATTTTTATTTTTATTTTTTTATTGCTCTTGTAGGCAAACGAGCATACGGCCCACTTAATGGTGAGTGGTTACCGTCGCTCATGGACGTAAGCAATGCCAGGGGCATAGCCAAGCCGCTGCCTACCGGTTACTTAACGGTATTTCAGAGCATCGCATTCTCGTCACACACCAGTCCGATACTTAGTATCATAATTATCCATAAAAAATACCAGTTGCAGGTAACAGTTACGTTCTGAAAATAAAAACAAAACCGCGTATCGTTGGAAATAAATAATTAGTTTGCTATTTATAAACGCACTCGACCATTTTAAAACTTTAATATAGTAAGTAGTGTTCTATATTTAGTTTTTCGTGTTCTTTATTTTTCGTTCTCTTCTTTGTGTGATGTTGCTATTTATAGGGGTCCCTATATTGTAGGATCGTATTGAGGTTTGCAGCGACCTTTGGTGCTGATTAATGCCGTGATGAAATACGTAAGGCGTCGTGGCCTAAAGGATAAGACGTCCGGTGCATTCGTGTTGAGCGATGCACCGGTGTTCGAATCCCGCAGGCGGGTACCAATTTTTCTAATGAAATACGTAGTCAACAAACGTTCACGATTGACTTCCACGGTGAAAGAATAAATAACATCGTGTAATAAAAATCAAACCCGCAAAATTATAATTTGCGTAATTACTGGTGATAGCACCTCTTGTGAGTCCACGCGGGTAGGTACCACCACTCTGCCTATTTCTGCCGTGAAGCAGTAATGCGTTTCGGCTTGAAGGGTGGGGCAGCCGTTGTAACTATACTGAGACCTTAGAACTTATATTTCAAGGTGGGTGGCGCATTTATGTTGTAGATGTCGATGGGCTCCAGTAACCACTTACCACCAGGTGGTTTGGGAGCTCGTCCACCCATCTTAGCAATAAAAAATAAAAAAAGGTAAATCTTAAAGAGATAATGCCGCTAAGTTGATTCAGTCAGTCCTGCTCGTGCGGACTCGCAAGAGGTCCTACCACCAGTAATCTGCTTTTTTAGTGTTTGAAGTGTAATTATTTTACGGTTAAAAAATGATTTAACAAATGAATTGGTGAGCTTCGATCAAGTTTGATTATCGTTTTGTTCAATACAACAGAAAGAAAATTGTATAACGTTCTTTTAATATATTCTTATGCTTATTTCGAAGTTAATTGTTTTCGTGCCAGCCGTCATTATGTATTGACATTTATTAAATTGTTTTTTTTAAAACGCCAATTAACAATTGTTGAAAATAAAAACCTAAAGCTTTAAGGCCGCTGTCCGTCTCAGAACTTGTGAAGGATTAAGTTAACCAAAAGTAAATAATAACAGGCAACCTTTTAATTGTCGGTTCTAAAACTACGATCGTGTTTCGACATGTGCATCCGGCACGTGTTCAACTAAAAATTCCCTCGAACAGACACAATTGTTTATAAGCTGTGTTTTTTTTGGAGTTTTTTTTTTTTTTTAATTCTGATCATCCCTCCTATTTCTGATTTGTAACATCGACCGTGAGTTTCTAAGATAAAACAATCGTATTCTAAGAATCGTATATAATAACTATGACAATTTTAATTGCCCGAATTACTCTCATAGAATTTTGGAAATTTTTTGGTTTCATTAGCCAAAGCTGTACAGTGTACACTAATAGGGGTTTGCTGAGTTCACATACCATTTAGATTGCAATCCAGATTAGATCTAGGTACTACTTGTACGATTTAGCTAATGTGTGTAATTTGTTTTGTGCGTCAATAAATTAAAAAAAAATTACATCCAAGCCGCCTTGTTTTATGTATACCAACAGCATAAAAACTCATTTACGAAAGGAGTACGTCCCTCTAAGCAATAAAACATAACCAATTCAGGATATAGAGACAACGGATTCTCGAGCAACGAGGCGATCAGAAACACTAAATAGGCAATAAATCCACTTCGGCTACCGCGTGGAATCTAATAAGAGCAGGTGACAAGATCAAGTGTAACTTCACTGGCGTTCAAGGAGGAAGCTTGTTAACAGTGAGCCATGATTGTCACTTGCAGAAATGATTTTTGTTGCTTATTATTTTTTTTATAAAGAAATAGCTCCGAAGCCTCATACATTGTTATTTTTTTTATAGCTTAGATGAGTGGACGAGCTCACAGCTACCTGGTGTNTGGAATCTAATAAGAGCAGGTGACAAGATCAAGTGTAACTTCACTGGCGTTCAAGGAGGAAGCTTGTTAACAGTGAGCCATGATTGTCACTTGCAGAAATGATTTTTGTTGCTTATTATTTTTTTTATAAAGAAATAGCTCCGAAGCCTCATACATTGTTATTTTTTTTATAGCTTAGATGAGTGGACGAGCTCACAGCCACCTGGTGTTAAGTGGTTACTGGAGTCCATAGACATCTACAACGTAAATGCGCCACCCACCTTGAGATATAAGTTCTAAGGTCTCAGTATAGTTACAACGGCTGCCCCGCCCTTCAAACCGAAACGCATTACTGCTTCACGACAGAAATAGGCAGGGCGGTGGTACCTACCCGTGCGGACTCAAAAGAGGTCCTACCACCAGTTAAAAAATTTGCCAATCTCACAGTATAAACAAATATGACAGGTGTTAAGAGATTTTTTTGATCTAAATAAAAATAAATTTGATCAGTTTTTTCATACGCGAATCTGTGATTTTAAGAACAGCACAAACAAATATGTTAGGATTTTTGTTACGGCACTTGTATGTCCCTTGTAGGCTGACGAGCATACCGCTAATGGTGAGTGGTTATCATCGCTCACGGACGTCAGCAATACTAGGGACAAAGCCAAGCCGCTGATCACCGGTGAGCATTCTTCAAAAATCTCATCCTAAGTCAAGTGGCTGCCGCACCCATGTTGCAACAACAACTTCTTAGTCGTTTAACTATTGCGGTTTCGCAATCGGAAGGTGGCGTCTACATGGCTTCCTACGCCTCGCCAATGCGTGAAGAAATGACTGCGTGTAACATCGATATATTATCGATGGCGTGTAAGCGTAATAAAGCCTAGGTTTATCTGTAAAGCTAAGAAATGATTTAAATCGCGCCTTTTTTTTACGTTACAGAAAACTATTACTGCTAAATCTGGAACTTCATTGAAGCGTGAGAAATATAGAATGACATATCGTTTAAGTGACATTTTTCCAACTTTACAAGAGGAGAGCCATTTAAAGTTTAAATTTCGGGTTAAAGATATTCTTTATTCTCAAAAGAATTACATAAATACACTTAATTGAGAACATTAAAATAGTTATAATTAATTCAGATCGTGCAGTACATGACAATAATTTATAGTAACAACATGCGGTGCTATGACAATTATTTAACAAAAACTATAGAGATTTTTTTCTTAAAATGTAAACAGGGTAGATTACCACAGAAGCGAAGTAAGTACAACGATCGCCTGGAAATTTGGAAAAAATATGATGACAAAAAAAAAACTCCTTCAGCTATTGGAATGTTTTAATTGAAGTTCAATTAAAGCATCGAATTGTTGATTTTAATACCAAATAAAATGGACCTTAAATTATATTGTCTGTCATAGTGTCGATTGAAGTTTTAATAATGTTTTTTATATCGATGTTGTAGAGAGGGACCTTGGCAGTGAAATGTCAAACCGGCTTCCCCGTCACAACTAACTGGTGATGTGAAAATGTCGATAGAATATTTTGACGGCCCGCGACGGTGCTTTTTTATTGGTGCTAAATCCAGGTTTACAAAGTGCTATTAGCTGACTATACAAACCAGGGAGGTTGACAAATGCGTATACAATATCGCATCCTTACTCACTCATCATAATAATCAAATTGAATTTAATTAATTTTACTTTCAAATTTTATTGAACTTTAACATTATTAGTGTCCAATGTTAAACATTAAATCTTATAAATTATTTTTAATCTCAAATATCTAAGACCAACGATAGACAATGCCCGTCATAACAAATTTCTATTTATAAATTAGCAAATACACGTTACATAAAACTGTTAATACATAATATGATCCATAGAGCTCCTATCAAATACTTTTTCGTAACAATACAGTTTCATGAAATATGAATGTACTAACATCACTCTTAGCTCACTTATAATTATCTTAGTAAGTTAAGATGAAGTTCATACAATAGACTTAAGATGGAACATTAGATGAAAGTCTTTATCTCATTAATACATGAGTTGCCCTACCCTTCAAACAGAAATAGGCGGCCTACCCTTCAAACTCCAACACACAATAGCTTGGCGGCAGAAATAGGTATAATTTTGAAATTTAATGTTAATAATTTTATGTTAATTTATCGATTATTTAACTTCCAATCGTTCCAGCCCTATTATCGGAAACAAAAAACCTGTTCGCTGGTCACCGCTGACCTCAGGTAGGGTCTCCCCTCTCCCTCCGCCCTTCATGGGACAATTTGTTATAGTTAACGGCCCTAACCCTTGAACGCCCTTTCCAAGAGACTTATATCATTGCTTCGTTGCGTGAAATTTTATACACGGATCAGTCTTTTCAAACGTGTCTTCTATCTAGTTATTTCGTAAAATATCTACATGTCTCTGGTTAATAAGACAAGAGAAAATATTCTATTTCTGCTGTTGAACCTTCTAAGAGTTATGACGTTTGGAGGTTCTAAGGAGGAGGTTCTCAATTCAACTGTTTTTTTTTGTTTGTTATCCATGAGAAAAGCACATAAGTCTTAAATTTGCATTAAGTACGTGTGCGACAAATAGATGAATAACTCAATATCACGCCAACCGATTTCGATGATTATTATTTTTAATGTACGCTAATTTGTTTTGGAATATCTTTTTTTTTTCTACTTAAAGTCCGTTTTTGTTAAAGCGTGTCTATTTACAATAATTTTCTTGTCGTTTTTAAACAAGCAAGCAATGTAAATTCAAAACAAAAAAAAACACTTTTTGGTTTAAATTAATTTAAATTATGACTTAAGGAGTGATTCGTCCGGTCCATTTCGGTGTTAGTGCGAGGAGGTTTACGTGAGGAAATAAATTTTTCTTTCTTAAAACTTATTTAGTAAATTTCTCGGCGTGTGAGGTTTTACTTAATAAATTCCGCGATTCGCACAAACCTGAAACCCGCGTGCTTCGTCTCAAGTCGCCTTCGCTCGGCTGTCTCCGAGAAAGCCACTGAGCTTACAGGGAGCGTAGACAAAACATTGCGTCAAGAGAAGTCGAGTGTGGTCTCTCGTGCTTAAGCTTTTTAAGTTATTTTGAAACAGCTGTTGCTAACTGATGGTTTGCGTTGCGTTGTATTTCTGAATACATAAAGTCTTAGCAGCCATTTTTTCGGTTCGGGATAATTGTTCGATTTTTGCCTATGACTTTTTATCTTCATCATTGCGAGGAGTCGAGATTTTCGCGAATAATCAAAATGAGAGATTGCCTAATCTTATACCTTTAAAAGAGCAATTCTTGTTTATAAATATATTTATAATCTGAATCTCGGAAACGGCTCCAACGATTTTCATAAAATTTAGTATACCTACAGGTAAATTTCCGGGGCGATAAATCGATCTAGCTACGATTTATTTTCAGAAAATGTTGTTTTATTTGGGTTTTCAAAGCTCGGTCATCCTCTAGTAAATTATAATAATACAAGAGATTTTTGAGATAAGCCTCATGCAAAGGCGTAGTTTTTATCCTCAGTTGCTTATATATAATATTTTTATACTTTATTTAAAAAAAAAATTGCATTCTGCATTCCTTCGCTGTATAAATTATAAGCGTTGAAAGTTTCATACTCCTCCGACCGCCCAATTTTCGTAAAAAGGGGTATAACGTTTTTGCTTCACGTATTAAATATATAGAAGAGCAGACGTGTAATACTGTCCATCTGTAGTTCAATAGTTAGTAAGGCACTACACGAGAATAAATGGATGTGGGTTGACCGCGGGCCGACAAAAGAAAATTTACAAAACACGCATACATAGGTAATATCGGTGCTAATTTTAAAAGTATTGGTTTATTTTGAACTATGGAGGTTCAGATATTTTACAAGTTTTGAATAGGAATCAATCGAAAATGTTGTAGAAGTTAATATGAAATTTAATACTGTTGAATGAAATGAAAGAAAAAAAAATGGTTTGATAATATTTTGGGAGCTAAATCTTCAGGCTTGACGGCAAATATGAACCTTGACCATGCAGCTGAGTCAATATATGTATTATCTAGCTTTTAGGGTTCCGTAGTCGAACGGTTGAAACGGAATCTTAAAGAATGAATTCCATACCACATGGTCGATAATTTATAAACTGAAATGAATTTTAGCTACCATCATTCACAAAATATAATAATATGTATAGTTGCATAAGTAGACATGCACTTTATATTTAACAATGAGAGTTTTTTGACTAAAATTTAGAATTTTCTTGCGTTTCCACACAAAAACCATTTTCCCGCGTAATCTTTGGTTAGTGAATGATGATGATGATATTAATTTATCCCTAATGGGAAAGGCAAATGACTTTAGTCCATACAGCCAGGTGCTAGTAAATGAGTCTTCTTTGACATCAAGCAATGTGACATATTTGTTACGTCGGAAATCGTAAAATTGATAAAACAGACACGAGATTTAATCGTAAAATTGTTTTTAGAATTGAATAGATTACATTTCTTGTCGTCGCTTAAAAACATACATACCTAATCGAAACATCATAATTCTGTGAATTCAAATGTTGAAGCACGTAAGTCGAGATGGGGCTGGGAAAGTTGAATTAAATTCTGAATGTGACACGTGAGCTATAAACAACCTATTAGAGTATCATGTGTCCAAAACATATATATTTTTAAATGAGTTCTATGATCATTCACACTTTCTTTGAATCAATTTTATAAATTCAATAGTTTTATTCGTTCGTGTTCAAAGAAAGATGTACAGTATTTGAAAAGTCGAAATTTTTTAGTAGATTTAAAAATCCATAAAAATCTGTTTAAATTTTTCGATGTTAAGTTTTGGAAACACAGTAGAATTGTTTTAATTGTGTCAACAATGGGGATATTAGTCATGGGGTGGGATGGTTGCGTAAAGATTACAATGGTAGTTAATATTCTATTAATGTAAGTGAATATAGGGTAAAAGGGTGGCGCTATTTGTGTATCATTTATCTTTAGAATGTTTAAATTTATTGCAATACTGATTGGTAATGGTTTTTTTGATGGTAATGAATTTTATGAATTTATTTAAAAGATTCATAATATGTAATTTGTTTTATTTTCCAACTGGTGTAGGTTTTTGTATGCTTTCTATATTGATTAAATGATAACACGCAACAGGTTTAATTAGCACATAATTAGCAACACGTTTATAGAGGCAGCAGGAAGAAATGGATGTCAAAAATTCAGCCGTAAACCTAGATGAATAAATAAGGTTTACTGGTGGTAGGACCTCTTGTGAGTTCGCACGGGTAGGCACCACCACCCTGCCTTTTTCTGCCGTGAAGCAGTAATGCGTTTCGGTTTGAAGGGTGGAGCAGCCGTTGTAACCAAACTTGAGACCTTAGAACTTATATCTCAAGGTGGGCGGCGCATTTACGTTGTAGATGTCTATGGGCTCCAGTAACCACTTAACACCAGGTGGGCTGTGAGCTCGTCCACCCATCTAAGCAATAAAAAAGGTGGATGTTGCAGTGTGGAATGCCGGCTTTCCTTATTAGAATAATAATATGTAATAGGACATATCGCAGTACTGATTTGCAGCAGAAATAGGAAAAAAAGAGGTAGGTACTGCGGATTTTTCAAACTTACTCTAGTTCTGCATTATAAAGCTATCCTAAAATAAATTTCGTGTTACAAAAAGAAAATAATTTGTTCGAATGAAAATAAAACTCGGCATGTTCCAAAAAACCCTTTGCCATTTTCACGGTGAACGAAAAAGGCGAAAACGAAAGAAAAGAAAATACAAATTCTATTTGCGGTTGAACAGAGTACATAGCAACGAATGCAATTAGAATACCGAACGCGAGGGTTCGCTCACGAGAAAGTGCGCGGCCATGACCGAGTGTATTGACCTACGTTTCCGATGCTCTATGTTGGCCTAGGTTAGGCGTGTGACGTGTAACCGCCGCCATTTTATATAAACCACAGAGAAAATGCCGGGAAATGAAAAAAACCCGCCTTAAAACTTTTTGAAGTTTGACATATTTGACATTCATTTTGTTTTTTTATTTATTCTAAAAATAGTTTTTTCTTTTATTATATTATATATAGCTCGTAACTAGGTTATGAAATATTTACAATTAGTACCAACAAAATTATAAAATGAAAAAAAAAATGAATTTTTTAAATACGAATTTAAAAACATAAAAACTTTTTTAACCTTAATAAATAGGGAAGGGCTAAAAACTTACGTATTCCCAACGGTTAGCCCGCATGCGTCACGACACGTGTCTGAATGATGCATCTTCTTTTTTTTTCTAATTTGAAATGAACGGTGATGGTACAAGTGGTATGTGGTGTGTGGCAAGCGTCTGGTCGTCCGGGACGCGCCAGTGCTCGGGGACCACTGCGCGTGAGCACGGCCGCTACGTACAGATTACATCAGCGCGCTGGCAACACACCCCTTTCATTTTTTTATTTTTCCATTTCTAATTGATTTCTTGTTAGATTTTACTTTTTCTTTATAATTTTAAAATATTTTTTTAATACGTACCACGAATGGCGTGAAATTATAATAACATTTTTTTCTAATGCGTATTATAAATTGTGGGACAGATTACTTGTTTCAAACTTTGCTTTAACTTGTAAGATTCTAGTAAGATCTCTAATGGATTTAGTATTGGAAGTTGAACCCGGGTCTACCGCAGGCGGGTACCTGAGCTACGCACACAGGCGCACGCCGTACTCCGGACCAATCGTTCTCGATGCATAAGGGGCTAAATGATATATTTTTATTATTGATATATTTGAAAGCGAAAGTCTTATAGTCTTATTGGATATATGATTTATTATAGATGTAGTTTACATGTGTGTTTTTACGACGAGTTAAATTTGATAAACAAAAAAGCATCAAAAATGACTTCACAGTCATATTGGAGTATTCATATCTAATCAACTATCACGCTAGTTTGTATCAGGACAGACGCTGTGGTCCGAAGTTAAACATGCAAATCATAACTTACTTGTTTTATTGCTGTTGATTTGGAGATAGAGTCACGACTCACCTAGTTTTTTTTTTATCAGCCCACAGACGTCCACTGCTGGACAGAGGCTAGTGTTAAGTAATAATAGACTCCTCCTCCTACTTCTGTATCGTGATAAACGCCGAAGTTAAACATGCAAATGCACCTTACATGTTTTATTGCTGTTGATTTGGAGATGAAGTCACGATTCCTTTTTTTTATTTTTTTATTTATATTGTAGGCAGACGAGCATACGGCCCACCTGATGGTGAGTGGTTACCGTCGCCCATGAACTTCAGCAATGCCAGGGCCAAGCCACTGCCTACCAAAGTTACCTAGTTTTTTTTTATCAGCCCACAGACTTCCACTGCTGGACATAGGCTAGTGTGTAGTAATAATAGACTTACCTAGTGTTAAGTGATAATAGGGTTTCATATCTCAAGACAAATGCCAATATCCACTTTGAGATATAAGAGTCGAAGTGTTTGTATTTTATTTGTCGATAGGATATCGTGTGTCGATGACTGCTTATAGATTGTCTATTAGCACAGCACGCTTTTTTTACACTTGTTAGGTAGACGAGTACACGGCCCACCTGATGGTGAGCGGTTACAGTCGCTCATAGAACCCAGCAATGCCAGGGGTAGAGTCAAGTCACTGCCTACCGGGGAGTACTCTCAGTAAGTACACACCGTGGAGGGCAATGCATTCTGAAGCCGGATTGTGCGTAGGATGGTATGCATAGAAGACAATAGAAACTGCTTCCTGAGCAAATCATCGTTAGTTAATAATACCCATTTACTCCTGTCGCTGTTATTATTACTATAACTATAGTATTTTCTATATCAACTACATATTATATAACATTATAATATTTTCAGTTTAATATTAGGTACGTGGAAAGAGAATTTACCGCGTTTTTCTTCCAGTTACTTTAACTAAGAAAGTATAAATAAAACATAAGTTCGACTCTGAGCACAGAGGCAGGGACATTGCCCGGACGAAAGCTGTGTGCGTGCTTTGTGTGTATTGCTGTGAGCGTGTGCGTGTCTAAGCACACATTACGCGGAACTGGAGCTTTTTTACACTGTAATGTGGCTGTTTAATTTAAAAATTGACGATTTTTATTTTTATGAAACGAAATATCGACATTGAAAAGAGACAAAGCCTTTAAGAGAATGAGACAAAATGCTTCTGTAGGATTTGCAATTGTTTTTATTTATTTGCATATAAATAAGCTCACAATGACTTTGTGTGACTCCGGTGCTATGTAGTTACAGAATCTCGTACCCCGGTGCTTTGTAGTTACAGGAGTTCACCGAGCCGAGAATCAGGGACTGCTTCAGGGGCATAAATGGGCAGTATTCGTGTACAAACAACGCCCATCCTTCTTACCCTCCATCAGTCAATTTGTAAAAAGAAGTCACGTATATCCGTGAAGCAGTAATCCGTTTCGCTTTGAAGGATGGAGCAGCTGTTGTACTACAAATCTGAGACTTAGAACTCAATGTGGGTGGCGGCGTTTACCTCACGTCCATGGTCTCCGGTAACCACTTAACACCGGGTGGGTTGTTAGCTCGTCCACCTATCTAATGATTGAAAAATCATAAGAAATATTAAAGAGCAGTTTTGAAATTGTATTAGTTATTTTAAATTGACGGTTCGATTTTGGCACACTGTATAACATCAGCTCACAGCTTGATAGTAGGAGAACGAAGTTCATCTATGCTTAGAGTATATAGAAAAAGGTTGACGCACTATTAAAAATTATTTTGGTCATTAAAGTTACGTAACGGTGTGAATACGGACATCGCATCTGACAAGTACCAAACGGGTAGTGAGTTCAGTGCCAACGCGGCACCGTCCTATGTAAATGGCAACACCGTCATTACGGAACTACGCCGGTGTTGCCATTACATAAAAATTGTTAAGGGAGTTATTTTCCAACGTTGACTATTGTTTTGTTGTGTTCGTATGTGCCGATAATTTTTTAGTAGATTTTATTTGTACTTCACGTAAGTCGTACAGGGTAATCGTGGTTGATGACAATGCATTCACATTGGCTACAGCAGTCCTCGCGTTGCGCTTCCACTTGTCTCGGTGTTCAGCAACTCTGAACCTTACACCATGGAGCTTCGTGTTACAACTTTGATGAACTCTGTCCAACGCTGTGGTGATCGACCGCATGACCTTTTATTTGTTGCATTGGCGCTTTTAACTTGACAAACGAGCACAACGACACTAGTGTCCTTAGTGCTTAGTTTTCTAACGTTCTCGATAGCGTAAAAGTTAACTCTAATTTGTATGGAGTCGCCTACGTTTGCCGCTAGGGGCGCTGTTCCAACTGCATAAAAATTTGAGTTAACTTTTATGATATCGAGAGAGTTCAAAAAACTCGCACTAAGCATACAGGACGTGTTCAGGAGTTACCAAAATCGTTAATCTGAATAGCACGAGGATAACGGCGTTCCTATAGTTCACCACGCCAGTCCGTCTTCGCCCGTAAAGGTTATTAATGACTTCATTAAAGAATAGATAGCAGATTTAGTTAGAGTACTGCGATCGCCAATCGACATGAACTGATAGGTCATATTGTGAGACCCCGCGGGCTAGTGCCACAATCCTGTTTATATCTTTAACGAAGCACTCATTTGCTTCGGCTTGATGATTAAGACTGCGTTTCGGCTTGAAGATTGAAACAGACGTGACACAATACAATTGAGGCTTCGAGCTTATGTCACAAGGTGAGTGGTGATATTTTTTTAGGATTGAAGGATTACTGTTGGCCTGGAGGCCTTTCCAGTTTCACCAGGACAGGGGGGCGAGCAAAGGCTCAGTCAAGAGGGGAGGGATTTGGTTACAGCTGCCCGAGCGCCTCCGAAGAAGATCTAACAACTCGAGAGCAGCTGCTTCGCGAATGAATGTACTACTACGGATCGGAATCGCGACCCTCTGAGAAGATCCGGCGAGAAACTCAGCGGGCTGATGCATGGGTTAGCTTGCACATTGAACTCGTTGTCGTAACAATGGGCTCTGGTAACCAGTTTAGACCAGGTACGCAGTGAGCTTGTTCATCGATCTAAAACAAAAATGGAGCTCATGATGGCTTCACGATACGGCTTACCCATAAAGAAACAAGCTATGTGTTTCACTTCAAAGAACACAGTCGTTATTCATGAGCGATTATTATTTTTTATTTTTGTATTGCTTAGATGGGTGGACGAGCTCACAGCCCACCTGGTATTAAGTGGTTACTGGGGCCCATAGACATCTACAACGTAAATGCGCCACCCACCTTGAGATATAAGTTCTAAGGTCTCAAGTATAGTTACAACGGCTGCCCCGCCCTTCAAACCGAAACGCAGTACTGCTTCACGTCAGAAATAGGCAGGGTTGTGGTACCTACCCGCGCGGACTCACAATACGTCCCACCACCAGTAATTATGCAAATTATAATTTTGCGGGTTTCATTTTTATTACACGATGTTATTAATTCACCGTGGAAGTCAATCGTGAACATTTGTTAAGTACGTATTTCATTAGAAAAATTAATTAATATTTCGATATCTCAAATGCTGTTAGCGTTATGGATTGTAGTGACCATAGGCTTCGTTATAGGTAGCTTCGGATAGCAATAGGATTTTTAAACCAGACCTAAGGGACGCCGACGCGTTTTAAAAACAATTTATTAATACCAAGCTCGTATTCTCAAAGATTATGCAATTCGCGTCACAAGTTGCGTATTCCCACGGACTTGCAATTAAACCTGCCGTATTTTATTGAAGCGGCGAACAAAAAGTAGCCCTTAATGGCTAACGCACATACTGGTTCTAAGTCTTGAACAACGTTATGGATCGTGCACACGAATGAACAAAATGCTATAGCTTTAAAGACGATTTCTTTTAATTATTAACTGTTGTTTTTATTCCTTTAATTATTCTAGTTAGTGCCATCATCATCATTCTCCTGCCCTTCTCCCAGTCACCTGGGGTCGGTGCAACATGTTTTCTCCTTCCATACTCTTCTATCATATACCATTTCTTCGCTCACTCATCTCTTACCCATATCGTCTTTCATGCAATCCATACATTATTTCTTAGGTCTACCTCTTCCTCTATATCCTTCCACATTCATAGTTAACACTCTCTTACCAACCTCATTTTCATTCCGTCTCATCATATGTCCATACCATCCCAAACGCGCACTCCTCAACTTCTCTGTCAAAGGTGCCACTTTCAGACTTCCTCTAACATATTCATTCCGTATTCTATCCATTCTCGTTTACTCTACACATCCATCGCAACATTCGCATCTCTGCTGCATGCAATCGCCTTTCATCCTCGCCATAATTAATCTAGTAAGTGTATTGACAAGCAAATGACTTCACGGTCTACCTGGTGTTGGCTAGTGACCAGAGCCCCACTATCAGATGGCTTTAGTGAAGATCATGACCTTAAAACCGCAAATCATCTGCTAAATCCGTGTTTGGTGAACAGCTGCGATGTCATGACTTTGTGTAGTCACTTTAGAAGTTTTAGCACAAGATAAAGTCAGCTTTGTGTACTTTCCAACTATTCATTATCAAGGAGATTATTTTATGGTAATATAGATATGAGCATGTAAGCAAATTATCTCTACTTTGTCTGCAGCGTGTTTTTGTCGCGTAAACGCCACTCGCTATTAAACACATAGCCATTATTAATTTAAAACTTTAATACGGTATATCCAGGTGACACTTACTTTTGGTGTTTGTGAGCATCGGTGACCACGTAACACCAGCTGGATCGTGACGTGCCCATCTAGTGTGATGATAAAAAATAAAAATTAAGTTAAAAATCATAAAAAAAACATACATTTTCAAAGGGATACCTTTTGTGATAATAAAAACAATATGAAATGTTACAGCAGGGTGTTACTACGATTTTTAATGATAGATTTTTGATGATAGAAATCTCGATAAGAGCGCTATAAATAAAGGCATGAAGAATGTAGACAGGCGCGAAATTTTAAAACAATTCGGATAATTGACTTGTAGATAAATTGGTAAAGACAAAAGACTGCCAAGTACCACAATAGTCTCTTGGTCAACTGTTCTTTTTTTGTATTTTAACATGCTTTAAGATGATCAAATTGAAAATGAAATTGCAAATACACAGTTTCTTTTTTCAATATGGATAACCTAAGAAAAGACAAAACGTATTACATAAATTACTAAATAAAATGATACTGAAATAATACTGAATATTATCGAATTTCCGACCATAGGACGAACGCTACTAAATATGATTAAATGGGCACGATTAAAAACACTTTCACAGTTTAATCTCCCGTTTATTTATACGATAAATCGTTCGTGCCCACGACATTTTATTGGAAATTGTAAACTATAAACGTCATATATAAAATCGTTAAAAAGCTATAATAAACGAGAGAAGTGCGATTTACTTGAAATCAGTTAGAAAAACTGACATTTGAATTTAGTTGCTCACATGTACGTGCCTCCGAGATGAGTTCTTGATTCAACTATACTCTATTCCAATTAAGAAGTCCCTTTTGACACTTCTTACAAAGTAACTCTTCACGTTTCGCATGATTTGAATTAATAATCATTTTATGTCTATGGTCGTAAACATCATTTAAAAAATACACAATCAATCTAAATTTATTTATAACTTGACAGTATAAAGGCGGACTTAATGCCATAGGCATTCTCTGACAGTTTACCTTAGGAGAGTGCAGAGATGAACCTTGGTAGGTGTAGTGTGATAGTGATATTAATTATACATACGTATATGTCTCTGGTGGTAGGACCTCTTGTGAGTTCGCGCGGGTAGGTACCACCGCTCTGCCTATTTCTGCCGTGAAGCAGTAATGCGTTTTGGTTTGAAGAGCGGGCCGGCCGTCATAACTATACTGAGAACTTAGAACTTATATCTCAAGGCGCATTAACGTTGTAGCTGTCTATGGGCTCCACTTAACAGCAGGTGGGCTGCGAACTCGTCCACCCATCTAAGTAATAAAAAAAAAGATATATATATTTAAATATTGCATAAATGGTGACCAACATTCGACTGCATAGTTCACTACAATATTATCTGAATATAAATGCGATTTCAACTAGTGATGCTTACGCTACGATTAATATTAGAATAGAGCGCATTGTACGTAAAATTTACACTAATTGGTCACGAAGGGTGGAACAGTCACAAGGGTCGAACATTATACCAGTGATTCTCAAACTTTTTTGCCACACTTTTAAAGCTTTCTAAATTTGACGGCACGTAAAGAACAAATTTATTTCAAAAGTTGTTTACTCACCTAAAATAATGACAAAATTTAATCGTGTATTTTAAGAAATTAACGGCACACAAATGTACCGCGGCACAGTGGTTGGTAATCACAATTCCTTAAGCTAGCATTGGCCCTCTTGGGTCTCGAAGCAAAATTGAAATTTATGGGCTCTAGTGACTGCTTGGCATCACCTGTCCGGTTTCACAGAATAGGACTCCCTGATCTCTGCAACTGTCACAAAAAGCGATTAAGAACTTTACAGAAGAACGGATAGAAACGACAAAGAGTCGCCGTCGCTTAAAATATGTCATTTCGGATCCTCCCGATCCATTCTCGGAGCTTTTAGGCATGCTAGGCACCGGCCATCGTTCTCGTCGAACCTGTTGTAGGTTTCGTCGTCTAACTTGAAACACAGACATAGCCCACTGAGTTTTTCTTTGAGTTAGACGAGATGAGAGTTTTTGGTCTGATTTTCTTCACTAAGATCAGACGAAAAGCTCAGTGGGCTATGTCACTCACTAGTGGCGATTTCGATTCACTGGTACTTTTTTTAAATTTTTTTTTTATTGCTTAGTTGGTTGGATGAGCTCACCGCCCACCCGATGTTAAGTGGTTACCGGAGCCCATGGACATTTCAAACGTAAATGACACCACCCACCTTGAGACATGAGTTGTGAGGTCTCACTTTAAGCAGTGCAACGGCTGCCCTGCCCTTCAAACCGCAACACATTACTGCTTCACGGCGGAAATAGGCAGGGTGGTGGTACCACCCATGCGGACTCACATAACGTCTTTCCACCAGTAATAATAAACCAGCAGATGTTAGCGAAGTCTCCCGGATTGAGCCCCGTGAGCTCACCTGCACGTTTGGTGAAGCTAGCATTATCCTTCAAAGCTACTAGCAATAGGTAGTTATTAAAAATAGAACAGGTGACGAAGCTATCGTTGGAACAGCCCCGGCGGTAGGGTCTATTGGAAGCCCGCATGGTGAGGGTGAGTTCCTTCGCGCTGCCTCTTTCTACGGAAAAACAATTATGAGTCGCGGTTGATAGGCCAGACTGCTTTTAAATACTAAAATTGTGACTACTTATGTTTCAAGTTAGATGTAACTGGAGACCGGTGGGAGGAGTTTCCATGCGAACAGCATTACGCTGAGATTTTATGGTGAAAAATCATACTTATTTATTACATACTTGTTAGCATTGATGACATTAATTTTTTTTCCACAAGCAGTTCCGTTTCTTTGTTGTAAAAAATAATAAATAAGTACGATTTTACAACATAAATAATGCTATCGTTTAATAAATAGAAACATCTCACAACCATACGTATAAAATAAGCGAATAGCAACCGAGTTACGCAAATAATATAACATAACACGGGATGGAGCACACGACGCGGGAGCATTGAAACTAGATTTTTTTCTCGTTCTAGCCTGTTCAGACCCAATTTAGAGCCACATCTAACGTAGGCCTAAGGTCTTAGACCTTATAACAAGGCGTATGTGACTCCTATGGGATCCATAAAAGGACTGTGTCAATTTATTGAACACAGCATTCGCTTACGTTCCCGCGTAAACAAGATGGCCGACTGTTTTCTTAAGTTATTTATTTTACTATCCGACATTGAATTTAAGATTAAAATAAGACATTTAACTAGATTTACTGCATGTTTTATACGCTGTAAATATTTTTTGCCAGGCTAACAGACGCAAAACAGTTAAAAAGATAACATTTTCTAAATTAGCTGTATCTTAAGTTTCATTCGTATTTATAATTTGTTAAAAGTTAAAATTCCGTCACACTGCGACCTAACTATGAACTCGTTTGAGAATAAATCATGTCGATCCATTGTTGCGTGAAAGAAGAACAAATCGTCGCTGGCAAACAAAAATCTGCTAAGTGCAAAAATTCTATTTTGAATTAATGAGTAAAAACATTTTCGTATAAACTTTTATAGGTATATGAAAGTGATTTTTTAATAACTATATATATCAAATGAAAGCTATAGATAAATATTAATAAGACACATAACAATTTTTTTATACGGTACATAGGGCTGTGAATTATATGAAAAGGTCAAAAAGTAAAAATCACGAAAAAATTACCGCAATTTTTCTCGCATTTACTCCTTTATTATTTCTACCTTTTTTATATCGTTAAATGGGAAGACGAATTCATCTAGCATTGAGTGATAACTGGAGCCTATTTACTTCAAGTCCTGTCCAGAACGATACAAAAACACACAATACGATTTACGAGCAGAGATTATATAAAGGACATATTTTTTTGGTCATAATGTTTCCTAAAGTTGAGTGCAATAAACCGATTTTGGCCGCTTTTAATTTAAGGATCAGAATTATCAACGAAAACAGTTTTTACATCAAAATCGCATTCACTTGAACATTCATCGCATTCGTTCTTTGAAAAACAAACAATCATATATGGTTGTGATACATATTTTTTATTTTTTTTATTGTCTAGTTGGGTGGACGAGCTCACAGCCCACCTGGTGTTAAGTGGTTACTGAAGCCCATAGACATCTACAACGTAAATACGCCACCCACCTTGAGATATAAGTTCTAAGGTCTCAGTATAGTTAAAACGGCTGCCCCGCCCTTCAAGCCGAAACGCATTACGGCTTCGCGGCAGAAATAGGTAGGGTGGTGGTACCTACCCGCGCGGACTCACAAGAGGTCCTACCACCAGTAAGTACAGTATGTTTCCATTTATTAAGCTATAGCATAATTTATTTTGTAAAATTGTATTTATTTATTAATTGTTACAACAATGAAACAGAACTGTTTGTGGGAAAAAAAATTAATGTCATCAAAGCTGACAAACATATACCTAGTCAGGTCATAAGTATTGTCACACAGTAAAAACTTTTCTTTTAGAATGCTGGCCACAAAAAAGTTTATTGAATTCGAATTTCGAATTGTTCATGAAAATAAAAATGTATACTTTTAGAATTTTACCCAATTTTAAATATGGAGTGGACGCTTAAAGAAGACCGTGTTGCAGTTATTGCGTTGCATCGTTGCGGTTACGCGCCAATTCAAATTTTCAACATACTGAAAAATTTGAATATAACCAAAAGATTCATTTATCGTACCATCAAACGATACAATGAAGACTCTAGTGTAGATGACAGGTCAAGAATATCAGTATAATAATAAATAAGTACGATTTTTCACCATAAATTCTCAGCGTAGTCCTGTTGGTATGGAAAATCCTCTTTAAATCTCTACGTTCTTAATAAAGACTCCACAGCTTTTAAAATCTAACATAGCTTTAAAAAATATTTGAATCAACATGCATTACTGGTGATAGGACCTCTTGTTAGTCCGCGCGGGTAGGTACCACCGCCCTGCCTGTTTCTGCCGTGAAGCAGCAATGCGTTTCGGCTTGAAGGGTGGGGCAGCCGTTGTAACTATACTGAGATCTTAGAACTTATATCTCAAAGTGGGTGGCGCATTTACGTTGTAGATGTTTATGGGCTCCAGTAACCACTTAACATCAGGTGGGCTGTGAGCTCGTTCACCTATCTAAGCAATAAAAAAAAAAACACTTTTTACCGCGTTACATTTCACGTCTAATATAATATATTCGCAAAGTTGATGCTGAAAGCAAAAATAACATATTTTGATAACACACATTATCTATCGTTGCAATTCTGATCATAAACCACGAATGGTCGAGAATTCTTGTTATTCCCTCCTCGGAGGTTCGGAGGAGGGATGGAATCCGTTCGCAGTCTGGAGTGCTTTTTACTAGAGCTCTCGTCGGAACTTTAAAAGGGCCCAGTTCCAGTGTAAAACGTTAATGAAATTTAAACTTTATTACATGATATTTTCTAAAGATGTCTTGACGAAATTAAAAAGTATGAGGCCGCTTACGTTAAACAAAACAAAACGTTTATGATTTTATCTTTGGGCATACATCTATACAACTATAGCTGCGAATTTGGTATCGCAAATAAATTTATCTCTAACCTTTCTGTATGTGCATGATTATTTTGAAATACAAATTAAAATGTTGTCAATTACAATGAAATCCTTTTAACGCCATTTTTATTATGTAATGGCTAGGGATTTGTCGAGATGTGTACTGTAAGTAGGATACGAGTGATATTCCGTGGCGATTCCCAGCCATAATCTTCGTAAGAGATCTAAGGTTTGGGCGCATTACGATTTTACGAATTGTTTTATATTTCGTGGTTGTCTACGTAAGACTGCGGATAGGATATCTCTTCCTCCACCTCTGTTCCAATGCTGAGTGTATGTCTCTTCATAGTCACTGCATTATTTAAGGCTTCTTGCTTTTCGCATAGGAAAAAGGGTAGGATATCAGGATCAGACAAATCGGTCTACCCTTTTTGTGGTACATTTTTGCGTGCTATCACTGGACCTATATGAGGGGAGAGGGGGTGAATCCTGCCTTACTGTTACGAAATAGTCGTGGTTTTCTGTTTGGATGTCGAGAGAACCGATTTCTATACTAATATTATAAAGAGGAAAGATTTGTTTGTTTGTTTGTTTCGAATAGGCTCCGAAACTACTGGACCGATTTGAAAAATTATTTTTCCATTAGAAGCCGACATTGTCCCTGATGAACATAGGCTACTTTTTGTAATTTTTTTTAAATTTTTTTTGTTTTGTTTTCATGTGTGTTTTAATGTTTCCGAAGCGAAGCGAAGGCGGGTCGCTAGTATATAATACAATTGAAACTCATTCTTTATCTCGAGTGGGTGACGGAGTTCATGTTACGTTGTCCACGGGCTTCGGTAACAACTTAATATCAGATGGGACGTGAGATCGACTGCACATACAAAATCACAAAAAATAGTTCGCGCACAGCCGATAAATAGCGACGGCTCTACTTGTCTTGAGATTATTAGACGAACAAATAAACACCGTTCGCCTAATCTATCGGCATCGTGTCTTATGATATAGTTACTGTTCCATCTTTTGAATTTACACGCATTACCTTTTTTCCCTTCCCTACGCTGGCAGCCTAAGGGGCTATGAGGAGGTGAGCTCACGGGCTGAACCTGAGAGAATTTGATAAAACTAGCCCTAGCAAGAGCAACGCATCGCAGCGTCTGCCATCGGATCGGAATGGCGACCCACTGAGTGGATCCGGCGAGAAACTCAGGGGTCTGTGTCTATCTATGCCTTTCACCCCTCGATATGCGCAAAATTGTATTGGATTGTACAAATTGTCATTCATAGAATCCTATTTGATGTTATGAATGCAAATACTTGTGATGATAAATAGATCTTTGTTAGGCTTCCACGCAAAAACTCCTGGATATATTTTAATGAAACTTCACAATATCCTATAGCCTATACATCGGAATTGAATATATAGCGAAAATAGTTTCAAATAATTAATGTTTTTCGTACAATTAGTGTAGATCACACGTCATCAGTGACAATTATATTTGAATAAAGGCTTTTTTTACAAAAGAACGAGACTGTAATTTCATTTAAATTCTTTCAAATTATACAGGAGAGTGGAACAGAAAAACTCGCTGTGCCGATCCCACCTAGTGGGATAAGGTGGAGTCAAAGAAGAAGAACGACACTGTTATCTTACATGTATAATTGTTTTAATGACACTTTTAAATTTAATCTTTAACATTTAAATTATAAAATTAATTAATTCTAAGCGTTTACATGTCGTCGAAGTTACAATTAAACGGAAAATCGGAAGCCTGTTACTCAATACAAATTCACGTTGATATTTCTTTAAACATACATACATACATCGTCGGTTATAAATATGTATATACACAGCTCGCATTCCGTATTGGGCAGTTTGTCTGTCTGTTCTCAAAGTCATTTTTTTCGTTTAAATATTTTGACGAGCGAAGCCCACGCCCGAAACGGTGGCTCGCCGGTGTTAAATACCCAATCGTTGCGAAGGGTTGCCAGCCTACAGCTTAGAAAAGCATTTGTTGGATTTCGTGCTTAAGTTATTTGTACGTAACAACAAATGCCCCTTAAAAGAAAACATTCTGCAAAAAGCTGCATTGTAATAAGTCTTAAAGTGAAATATAACTGTTAGGGACAGTAGAAACTTTTAAAGAAGACATGTAAAGAAACTATGAATTCTAGAAGTATCAATTATTAAGATTATCAAAAATTATCTTAACCAAGATTTTAATAACTTAACAATGTCTAATTCCTATATTACTATTGTTTTATTGTCCATGTAGGCGTCGTCGTAGCCTAAAGGATAAGACGGCCGGTGCATTCGTATCTAGCGATGCAACGGTGTTCGAATCCCGCAGGCGGGTATCAATTTTTCAAATGAAATACGTACTTAACAAAAATTCACGATTGACTTCCACGGTGAAGGAATAACATCGTGTAATAAAAATTAAACCCGCAAAATTATAATTTCCGAAATTACTGGTGGTATGACCTCTTGTGAGTCCGCACGGGTAAGTACCACCACCCTACCTATTTCTGCCGTGAAGCAGTAATGCGTTTCGGTTTGAAGGGTAGGGCAGCCGTTGTAACTATACTGATATCTTAGAACTTATATCTCAAGGTGGGTGGCGCATTTACGTTTTAGATGTCTATATGCTCCAGTAACCACTTAACACCAGGTGGGCTGTGAGCTCATTCACCCAAATATCAATTTAAAAAAATAGGTAATATATTATTAGGGGTGGGAAGGTTTTCGATTTTTTTTTAAATACTAGCTGACCCGGCAGAGTTCGTAGTGCTTCAATCGATAAATAAAATACCTAAACTTTTGTATAAAATAAACTTAAAACAAACAAAAGGAATTCGTCCGACGGGGAACACATCAAGTGTTGTCAAATTGTTATTTTTATTTAATACCGAGCATTTTCATATTTATCTACCTTTTAAACCTTCTCTGGACTTCCACAAATAATTCAAGATCTAAAATTAGCCAAATCGGTCCAGCCGCTTTCGAATTTTAGCGAGACTAACGAACAGCAATTTATTTTTATATATGAGTCGACTATTATCAAAGCCGGCAATCTAACTTTTGGATAATTATTGGTAAATCAGAAAAACGAATTATTGACTTTGTATTCCATTGGCAGTCACAAAACTCTTCGGAACGACATCTTAGATAAATAACAGGTTAACTATTAACCTTTATTTAATGCAGGTTTTGAACCGTATTCTTTGAAGGAGACGATTATATTCAAATCAATCTGTATTGACATATCAATAACATTTTTTTGTCCAAATGCACAGATTGCCACCTTTGATAATAGAAGACTCATATATAAGATAATAAGCTGACAACCCAAGCCCAGACAGGTTTGTTCTGTTGTCCTTGGGGAGAAATGCGTGGTCCGAGCGAAAGTGCGCCCGGCCGCGCCCGCCGTTCCTGATTGACTCTTTTACACTGAATGGAAGCGCGCAATCGTGAATTAACTCGGATAATCACATTCTTGTACGCAATACGATTAGAAGATTGCACAAAGTGAGAATGAGTTGCTCGCTCCGGGCATTTTAATATAGCAATAATTGTTACGTTATAATACTCATTGTAAAAATGAATATTAAAAAAATAATTTAATATGTATTTTAAAAAAAAAAAGATGTCCGCTGAGTTTCTTGCCAGTTCTTCTCAGGACGGAGGCTAGTTTTTGTGAATTGGCCGTAGTTCTTTTTGACGTTCAACAAGTTTCATTTATGTTGAATAATTTTCTTTTATTTGATTTGATTTAACAAATCACAATCGAACTCGGAGGTTGTTGCGTGAATGAATGAATACTAGTGGTAACGCAGTAGTCGAAATTCGACTATAATTAATTGAAATTATAAGTTTGAACATTATTATGATTCTATTGTCAAAGACTATTTATACTTCTATAATCACAGATTTCGTCAAGACTACACTATAGACAAATAATATTAAACATAAACAATATTAGCCTATTCTAAATTTCATTTACAGATTTTAAGCAATAACAAAAGTTTGACAATAAACAAAGAGTACCTATATGTGTGTGTGTGTCAAATACATAGTAGTGCGTGTAACGTTTTCTTTATTGATTTAATGTATTTTTATGAATAATTTTAAAAAAATATTAGTACTCAGCACTTCTTCTCTACATTCTCTATAAGTGTGTGAAATTTTATACTCCTCCGTCCGCGCAATTTTCGTAAAAAGGGGTACAAAGTTTTTGCTTCACGTATTAATATATAGAAGTAGATTAGCATTTTTGACGTATTGTCAACAATATCGGTTTTGCTGCAGTCAAACTATGAAACAATTACAGCTATTTGGGTGGAAGTGACGATAATTTATGCAGGGTAAATAAGCGGTAAGGTGATAGGGGATAGGGGACAATCAACCCCCATTCAGTTCTTAACAAAAAATACAAAGTCGTTTATTCCTGTAACTATATTTTGAGCGGGCGCGGTGCTCACGTCAAGCCAGTCTGCATTGTGAGCATATGACAATAATTATTTCATCTCGGCTACCGAATATGACATAAAGTAGGTACAACACTATAATCATCCCTATTTTCTTCGAAGTTAAAGACGTTATCAATTAAGCATATAGTATAGATACATAATTTTAAAAGAAAGTTAATTTTAATTGAAAGATTAGTTAACACATCGAAGAGTGGCAGGTTATTTGGCTTAAGCGACATTTCTGTTAATACACGACAATTGCCTTTGTAATTACATGTCCGTTTTATTTGTTACTAGCTGACCCGGCAGACTTCGTAGTGCCTGAATCGATAAATAAAAGACCTAAACTATTGTATAAAATAAACTTAAAACAAACTAAAGGAATCCGTCCAACGGGAGACACATCAAAGGAAAAACAAAATTGTTATTTTTATTTAATTCCGAGCAATTTCATATTTATCTACCTTTTAAATCTTTTTTGGACTTCCACGAATAATTCAAGACCAAAATTAGCCAAATCAGTACAGCCGTTCTCGAGTTTTAGCGAGACTAACGAACAGCAATTCATTTTTATATATATTGTAGATTGTAGACGTAGATTAGCATCAACAATTTGATATTTTTAATCGAACTTCAACTATGTTTACGCCATACAAATATGTAGCTGAAAAAGTTTTTTTCATGATATTATGTATTCTAAATTTTAATCTACAAATGATTCTCCTGTAAAGTTTCAAAAATTACGCTTAAACCACCTTTCACCCCTCTTTATAGTATTTACTGTGATATAAATAAATATAAATAAATATTTACTAACAATCACGCCACGTTAACTGGTCCCGTGGTAAGTTCGTAAAGAACTTGTGTTACAGGTACCATATAACGGAAATAAATGTAAGATTTTTTATTATACACATACACATATTTAATACACATCCATAACCCTAGAAAAGACATTTATATTTATCATACAAATATCCTCCCTTGGCGGGATTCGAACCCGCGACCCCCTTGTGTAGTGACCATGTCACTTACCACTACACCAGACGGCCGTTAATTGCACGCGAAGCAGTTTGTATACGGAGCAATTTGTATGTGGAGGGTTTCAATTATCTGTACGTATCTTCACGGTATATTCTGGTGACTTCGTTTGGAAGAGTTGCGTGGGCGGCACTCCCACGCCGGCGGCTTCACTCAAGGGCCACGTAACTGGTTTATTAACGTCTGTATTATCGACTTGACAATACTGTGAAAGGGTTTCTATTTTTTTATTGCTTAGGGTGGACGAGCTCACAGCCCACCTGGTGTTAAGCGGTTACTGGAGCCCATAGACATCTACAACGTAAATGCCGCCACGCAATATTTTTTCTTTCTTTCTTTTTTCTGTGAATATGTTGAATGGTAGTATAGTAGACTACTGGTGGTAGGACCTCTTGTGACCCGCGCGGGTAGGTACCACCACTCCGCCTATTTCTGCCGTGAAGCAGTAATGCGTTTCGGTTTGAAGGGTGGGGCTGCCGTTGTAACTATACTTGAGACCTTAGAACTTATATCTCAAGATGGGTGGCGCATTTATGTTGTAGATGTTTATGGGCTCCAGTAACCACTTAACACCAGGTGGGCCGTGAGTTCGTCATCCATCTAAGCAATTAAAAAAACAAAAGTCTCGTATCTAGGGTTGTCAATTCAATAGATCTATTTGTAATTGGAATAAATTTCCGTGCATTGAAACGGCATCTCGTAATAGTTTGATAGTGACATCTTCTTGATATAGTTGAAAGAACCAGAGAGAGCCAGCTTTCCAACATAAAAAAAATCTTCCATCGTTTCTGCGATGCTCACAGGACACACCGCAGTAAGACGCCGCAATGTGGCGGGCAAACATACATTTATAAAAAATCTACTTAATAGCTTTTGCTATGTCGAAGCCGTGCTTAAACGCTTAAATGTATTCTTTGGTTTTCGCACGACGCTGAGTAGTTGTGTGGTTCTTAAGTCAGATATGCTCCGTACTAAGCGCTTCGCTTTCCCCCCTTTGCCTTTTCATGAGTTCTGTCTCATGCGAGGTTTAGACGAGGGTGGTTGAGCGACAGGAGGTTTTAGTCGGTTCGACTCCGATGTGCCCCGCCCTCCATCGCAGTGGAGGGCGTAAGTCCGGCGATTTCCTCCTGACCAAAAAGAAGATCGCCGTGGTAGCGAAAACTGTACTGTACTGTATAACTTCTAAACTTATATCAGAAACATCTGCTGTAATAAAGAATACCTGTAATTAAACTATAGTTAATTCAAGCTAGTTTGAATGAGAGGTGAGTACACGGTCTCAACCTAAGAGAATTTGCTAACACTAGCCCTAGCAAGAATTGTGCTTCGCAGAATCTACCAGCGGATTGGAAACGCGATTCACTCAGAAGATCCGGCGTGAAACTCAGTGGGCTGTGTCTATGGGTAAGTATTTTTTAATTTTTTTTATTGCTTAGGTGGGAGGACAAGCTTACAGCCCACCTGGTGTTAAGTGGCTACTGGAGCCCATAGACATCTACAACGTAAATGCGCCACCCACCTTGAGATATGAGTTCTAAGGTCTCAGTATAGTTACAACGGCTGCCCCACCCTTCAACTCGAAACGCAGCATTAGGTACTGCTTCACGGCAGAAATAGGCAAGGCAGTCGTTCCACCAATAATTACGCAAATTATAATTTTGCGGGTTTGATTTACATCCCACGATGCTATTCCTTCACCGTGGAAGTCAATCGTGAACATTTATTAAGTACGTATTTCATTAGAAAAATTAGTACCCGCCTAGGCGCCTGCGGGATTCGAACACCGATGCATCGCTCAACACGAATGGATCGGACGTCTTATCCTTTAGGTCACGACGACTTAAATATAGCATTATAGCTCTCTCTATATTGATAGCTTCTTAGGTTACCAAGGATTAGAGAGAGCAAAAAAACCTAGTGTCAAATGGACGATCTTGCATCGTCTTCAAGAGGATATATCCAATAAGCGGAAAGCATTAATCTATTTGCAATTGTTAAAGTATTTAGAAGCAGACAGAGACAGAGTGTATACACCACCAAGTCCATTCCAACTTGGAGTTATTATTTAGTACCGCTGTTAATCAGGAAAATTCCCGCGATAGTACTACGATGTGATTGACTTGTTCAACATATTGCCTGTGACATTATGCGTGGTTAAAACGTTCGAATCATTACATTTTTTATTGGTTTTGTGCGAGCTCACGGTTAATCTGATGAAGAGTGTTCACCCTAGTCAATGGACGTGCGTAATGCCAGGATACTTTTACGCGACAGCTGTAAAATCTAAAGTTATTATTGATCTCCACAATCAGGTTGACTTGAGCTAACTGATATCAATTTTTTTAAGTAAATACGTTTTAATACGTGTATTCACGAAGGACTTCCACGATGAAGGGATCTTGTCTAATAAAAATCGATTCAGGAATTTATTTACGTACCACCCATCTAGCTATTTGTCCTGCGTATGACATATGACAGCATACTACGCAGAAAAACCTTGGACCTTTTAAATGCAATAATGCAATCTATCCTCAATTCTCGGGATCCCTGACGTATGTGGTATCAACCTGTGTGGTATAGCCACGGTAGGCACTCTTGCTTGGTCAGCATTCAAGGTATTGAGGTTCATGATTCTCCAATTACACCAACACTTCGATAAGCTTACTTGAAGGTTAGTCTGAGATAAGAATTCAGCTAGTCTTGCATCGGATTGTTACAACGTCTAATTGAAACATGATATTTATGAACTATCCTCACTGGTGCACAAAATCGCTGCTGTGACGTCACCGCGAAGCTTGAGGTTCGCATCTCGTTTGAGTTGGCAAATTAAACACAAAAACAACTCAAATTTACATTTTGCTGACCTAATCTGTAACGAACTCCGACTCTGATTGGATATCGAACCCAATAGGTCTGATACTATAGGCAAAGAAAGAATAATAGACAAGCGGTTACTGTGTCCCAAGCAGGCTGAGGTCCCATATCGATCCCTATATTAAGCTGAATATTTCCTCAGAAATTCCATGAAGCATTTGACAGTTTACAATCTAGAAATGCTCCCGCAAGCAGAAAATGCAAACGAAAAAAAAAAACCAAATCTCGTTGCATTTATTCTAAGTTTTTCTCAATGTCGGTCTGGCAGCAAAGCGCAGCCATTAGAACCGGTTTAGCATCGTTGGTCCATTGCTCTTTACGTGAAGAACTCAACACCGAGCGCGGCCCGCTGTGGGAACGGGGCGCAACGCTGACGTTCGGCTTTTGTGTTAGACATAACACAGTGTTGCCACATTTAGGGAACTAATTATCTGGAAATATTATACGAGATGTGGGATTATGATAAAAGTTACTAACCGTAGGTACCCGTTTTGATATAGGTTATATATTATGTCACATCTGGCCACGACAAATGAAGCGAAAGCGCGGCATCTAGTGGATGCGAGCCGCAACTACTCTTCAAACATCGGCTCACTTCGGTTGGTGTTCTTCGGCCGAGTCGAGGTGTCATCGTTCGAGTGGAATCGAAGCACATTCATTGCCTGACTTAGGAAGAATGAAGACGTCTCGGAACTGTCAGTGTTTCGTGCTGCGCCAGCTCTTTGCACGATCACCCAAGTGCGCCCACGATGTCAAGAAATATTTGGTTTTTATTTATCGCTTAGACGGGTGGACGAGCTCACGGCCCACCTGATGTTAACTGGTTACCGGCGCCCATAGACATCTACAATGTAAATGCCTCCACCCACCTTGAGACATAAGTTGTAAAGTCTCACTTTTAACAGTACAACGGCTGCCCCGCCCTTCAAACCAAAACGCATTACACCTTCAGGACAGAAATAGGCAGGGTCTCCCCTTTGCCTTTTCATGAGCTCTGTCTCATGTGAGGTTTGGATGCTGGGTGTTGAGCGACAAGAGGTTTTATTCGGTTCGATTCCGACATGCCCCATGTTAGGCAGCGGCTTGGCTCTGCCCCTGGCATTGGCTGAAGTCCATGGGCGACGGTAACCACTCACCATCAGGTGGACCGTATGCTCGTCTGCCTACAAGGGCAATAAAAATAAATAAAAAAAATGCCCCACCCTCCATCCCCAGTGAAGGGCGGCGATTTCCTCCTGACAAAAAAAGGGTGGTGGTACCTACCCATGCGGACTCACAAGAGGTCCTACCACCAGTAATAGTGATATCGGCCCACCCTGCGACATATATTACATAGAACTAGAATACTACATAGAATTATTAACCGAGTTTCCAGATATTTCGTTTGAGCTGGCAATCGTTCCGTCGAGTAATGAGTTTCGCGGACGCAGCGCAGCGATGCATTCGCCCCTCGGAGTTAGGTTTTAGTTGAATAGACCGCTGGTCCCGTAGGAATGCTGGACGTCGTCTAGCGATAAAACGAAACAGGATTCATTGACATCGCTCCGACATGTTATATATTGCTTAGACTGGATTAGAAAAAAAAAAGTGGAATGCGAGCTTTGTTAGGCCTTAAGTTGAAACACGAGGCTTAGGTTGTTGGCTTTAATAAATATTTTGCTTTTATGAAAACGCTCATATTTGATAATGAAGATTTGTATTTAGAATTTCAAGATTTTTTTTAAATACGTTCAAACCCCAAGATGTTCCTATTTTTAGATAGTTTATGAATACTCACTTAGGTATTTAAGAGCGAGATATTTTTATTCGGTAATTTTTAAAGCTCGTTATAAAATTATTAAAAATAATTATTATAAAGACCAAAATGGTGTACTGGTCTTCCGTGACCACATCCGAAGGAAACTCTCTGACTCATTCATATCCCGATTTCCATTTCAAGACCTATTGCTCGTATGGTCAACTCTCCTTAGGTCGTCAAACGATGACCAGTCGTGTTAGAAATAATATACATAATAGTAAAAGTTACTCTTACAGATTCAACAAAAACACACCTGGCATGAGCGATTCTAAGAAGATTCTTTCTCATCTCCAGGGAGTTTTAGGACAACTAGTGGCCCCTCTGTAGTCGAAATTCGACTATAATTAATTGAAATTATAATTTTGTACACTATTATGCTTCTATTGACATTTTTCAGTAATCACAGATTTCGCCAAGACTACACTATAGACTAATTTTAATATTAATAAAGACAAACAATTTCCAATTTAAATCTATTCTCAATTTGACCACAGATTTTCAACAATAACAAAAGTTTGACAATAAACACAGAGTATATTATGCGTGTGTGTCAAATACATGGTAGTGTGTGTAATGTTTTCTTTATTGATTTAATGTATTTTTTATGCATAATTAAAACAAAATATTAACATTCTGCACTCCTTCTCTATATTCTCTTTAAGCGTGGGAAATTTCATACTCCTCCGTCCACGCAATTTTCGTAAAAAGGGGTACAAAGTTTCTGCTTCACGTATTACCTACTTCGACGTATGTGCCACAATTTGATTATAACTGAATACAAACTGGCGTACGACGACTGTTAAAGTAATTAGTCGTTTGACATTTAATGTTGTTTTTGAACCTAATTAACGATTAACAAAGACATGACCTTTGTGTAATTATGGCTAAGTAGGTTTAAGTAGAAGAGATCCAACCAAATATTCTATTCAATTGTTCGATGCAATAAATCAATTAGTCGGTCAACAGTTGCACGATGTTCTAACATCTCAATTCAAACGTGATAACTTACTTAAAGTTATGGGCTCTATGGGATCTTCTGATATCTGTTTAATACCAAATGGAACGTGAACCCAACTATACTTAGTCGCTAAAAAGAAATTGTTAAATAAATAGCGGTTATTTCTATTATTAATATTTTATAGCTTAGATGGGGGGACGAGCTCTCAGCCCACCTGGTGTTAAGTGGTTACTGGAGCCCATAGACATCTAGAACGTAAATGCGCCACCCACCTTGAGATATAAGTTCTAAGGTCTCAAGTATAGTTACAACGGCTGCCCCACCCTTCAGACCGAAACGCATTACTGCTTTACGGCAGAAATAGGCAGGGTGCTGGTACCCACCCGCGCGGACTCACAAGAGGTCCTACCACCAGTAATTACGCAAATTATAATTTTCCGGGTTTGATTTTTATTACACGATGTTATTCCTTCTCCGTGGAAGTCAATCGTGAACATTTGTTGAGTACGTATTTCATTAGAAAAATTGGTACCCACCTGCGGGATTCGAACACCGGTGCATCGCTTCAACACGAATGCACTGGACGTCTTATCCTTTAGGCCAAGACGACTTCAAAATTCTATAAAATTAATCTAATTCTATAAAATTCTAAATTAATAGAATATTATTGGATCTTTACTGCATGAATGGATCAAAACACGACCGTGACATTTTGAAAGAAATAAAAAAACAGTTCACGGAGATTAATTACTGCGTTCTTATTGCTAATGTTAATGTGGGACTGTCATATCATACTTTCGCCTCAGACTTTTTTTTTATTGCTTAGATGGATGACTAGCGTTTAGTTAATTAATTTCGTTCGTAAACGGTTTTAATACTGTTACGCCGATAAGAGCAACGCCATCTATCCCCGAATAGCTGAAACGAATATCAAAAGAACTAGTAAAACTGAGAACGCCCGAAAAGTACAACGCCATCTATTGTCAAATGGCGGAAACACATATCGAAAATACTCGACTTGTCAGGAATGTTCACGATAATTCTAGGAATGTCATGAAGGCGGTTAGTAAGCCGTTCTACTCGAAGCGAAACAGCGAGCGGATCACCTGAAGCAAAGCGGAAGAAGTGAATTACGAGTTGTTAAGCGTTCTGAAGTCGTCGTGGCCTAACGGATAAAAGACGTCCGGTGCATTCGTGTTGAGCGATGCACCAGTGTTCGAATCCCACAGGCAGGTACCAATTTTTCTAATGAAATACGTACTCAACAAATGTTCACGATTGACTTCCACGGTGAAGGAATAGCATCGTGGGATGTAAATCAAACCCGCAAAATTATAATTTGCGTAATTATTGGTGGAACGACCACCCTGCCTATTTCTGCCGTGAAGCAGTACCTAATGCGTTTCGAGTTGAAGGGTGGGGCAGCCGTTGTAACTATACTGAGACCTTAGAACTTATATCTATCTCAAGGTGGGTGGCGCATTTACGTTGTGGATGTCTATGGGCTCCAGTGACCACTTAACACCATGTGGGCTGTGAGCTCGTCTACCCATCTAAGCAATAAAAAAAAGGTATTCTAAGTGTTAAATAGAGTTTTGATTTGTACTTTGGTGGAACGTTTACTTATCCCGAACCCAAACGCGTAATAATACCATCAAGTTAAAATTATCTATGCCTATGTACCCTGGTAGCGTAGGAGCGGCCATCGTGGTGAACCGGTGAGGAGGGCTTATGCCCAGTCATGGACCTCTGCGGGCCGATTATGATTACACTGGATCTATATCGTATATCAATCTATACTATCTATACTAATATTATAAAGAGGAAAGGTTTGTTTGTTTGTTTGTATTGAATAGGCTCCGAAACGACTGAACCGATTTGAAAAAATCTTTCAGTGTTTGGAAACGACACTATTCGCGAGTGAAATAATTATGCTATAATCATTTTAAAAAAAAAAAAATTGGGGTCCTTACTAAAACTCCAATAATGTAACCCAAGGTGTAAAAAAATTACCTAAAATATTTTTTACATCGCGTGCCCTGCGAAAAGAATAAATAAAACATATAACATATTTAAAAAAATAAAACAACGTCAAATATCGTTGAAATATATGTTAAAGACCTGAGCGGAGCCGGAGCGGCCGCTAGTTGTAAATAATAGTGAAATTTTGGGTATTTTTTAGTTTTAGTATTTTGGTATATTTTGGTTTTCAAGTTATTTGTTATCGTTTAATCTATAATAGAGATAGAACCGATAGTGATAGAATATACATCGAAGGGTACATGGAAAATTGGCATTCCTGTGGGGGAATCTATGTACATCCATTTTCTGAACCGAAAATTATCGAAAATATTTTCATTTTAATTATTTCTTTATTTTAACTTACTGTGGTATCGTAGAATCAAATAAATCCGGCAACAATTTGAATCACGCTAACGATAGTTTCAAGATGAACTTGCATACAAACTCCGCAGTTGAGATTGTAACAGCACTCGCTGTGACCAAAAAAAAAAGCATCAGGACTAAGTTTTACATTAGTAGCGCCCATTAACGTCCGTCTGGTGTAGAGGTAAGTGACATGGTCACTACACTAGGGAGTAGCGGGTTCGAATCCCGCCAAGGGAAGATATTTGTATGATAAATATAAATGTCTTTTCCAGGGTTATAGATGTATATTAAATATATCTATGTGTATAATAAAATCTTACATTTATTTCCGATATCTGGTACCTGTAACACAAGTTCTTTACGAACTTATCACGGGACCAGTTAACGTGGCGTGATTGTTAATAAAATATTGATATTGATATTGATTTCATCATGGCCCCCGGTAACTACATTTCCCATCCTGCGGACCGAATGGTGAACAGTCGACGTCGCCCAAGGCACGTCATCTCTTATCTTCCCGATCCACTAACGGTGCTTTTAGGTACCCAAAAAAACGGAAATTCTACACCACGATTAAGACTCTGAATCTCTTGAGATATATCTTGAGAAAACATTTTAGTATGTGATGGCATTAATTTTTGTAATGATAGGTAACTAATAGTAGAGTAAGTAATTAAGATTAAGTACATATCCACAATAAGAGCGATAAAGAAAACCTGTTTTTCCGGTATAATAAGTAACTAACTATAGATTAGTACATATGTACAAACAGTGTGTTATTTTATTTATTTGATTATAATATACAAATGGTCCCCCAGTAGTCGAAATTCGACAATAATGATTTTAAATTATAAGTTTGACAATTATTATGCTTCTATTGTCAAAGACTATACTATACTTCTTTAACTATGTTCTTTAATTTCGCCAAAGCTACACTATAGATAAATAGCATTAAAGACAAACAATACTAATCTATTCTTAATTTGACCACAGACTTTAACGTTAAACAAAAGAGTTTAAATAAGTGTGCATGTGAAATACATGGTAGTGTGTGTAATGTTTTCTTTATTGATTTAATGTTTCTTTTATGCATTATTTAAAAAAAATATTAGCATTGTACACTGCTTCTCTATATTCTCTATAAGTGTGGGAAATTTTATACTCCTCCGTCCAGGCAATGTTCGTAAAAGATGGTACAAAGTTTTAGCTTTACGTATTAACACATAGATATTTGTTTGTGTTATTTCCCGTATTAAAGAAAGACAGTTTCTAATTTAGGTACACAAAATTAAATAAATTATATTTGTAACGTCATTTTTCCCATAAACAAAGATTTATTTATATCATTATGGGCGTAATGTGAACGAACTTTAGATCAGGGCAGCCTTATTTGTAAACACTGGAGACATAACTCGATGCGATCAATGCATTAAGACTGGGCACTCCAAAAGATATGTTGCTACTATCATTCTAAAGTATATTTTCTATTACGAAGAGAACAAATCTCTTCTTTTATAAATATCCACTAAAACTGGAAAAAAAAATGATTGGGGGCGTTGATACTGGAGATTGCTTTTTTTATTGCGTAGATGGGCGGACGAGCTCACAGCCCACCTGGTGCTAAGTGGTTACCGGAGACCTTAGACACCTACAACGTAAATGCCGCCACCCACCTTGAGATATTAGTTCTAAGGTCTCAGTAAAGTTACAACAGCTGCCCCACCCTTCAAGCCGAAACCGCATTACTGCTTCACGGCAGAAATAAGCAGGGTGGTGGACCTATCCGTGCGGACTCACTCATTGATTTTCAGTTACGCTTCGGTCTTTGTCCACCCCGTCTTCAGGCATGAGGTCTACATATGAACGAAATTTAAATTAAGGTATCATATGTATAATGTACTACTGATTTAGTTATATTTTGTTGATGTCATCTTTTGGGTCTGATTTTGATATATTTAGAACAAGCTCAGAGCCTCTTGCCGGTTCGTCTTAGTATAGAAACTGGACTACGAATCGATGGTAAATTGTAACCATTTAATAGGAATGTTTTTAATTTAACTTCAATTAAGTTTACGGCATTTGAATGACTGAAGAAGCTTTTGTGTCATGATATTTTTAAACTTTAAATGGGTTCCCTCTAAAGTTGCAAAATTGTCGTTTAAGCCAAATAGGATTTCATCCGTCGATATAATCAAAATGTAGATATACCAATGTAGATAAACCATAGTAGTTTTTCTATAAGAGCGCAATTTAATCTTGACTTATGAAGCGCATTGCACGAGCTATATGCCAGTGGATAACCTTCTTACAGATCCTGCATCTGGAATCACTTTTTTTGCTCTCTTGCTTATCGTGGACTCTTTTTAGGGATCCTTTCGAATAAAACATTACAAAAAAAAACCCTTCAGCAAACTCCTATTGAAGATAATTGATAAATATATAAGTAAGGCTATATAACATCACGCTAAGACCAATACAAGCGGAACACCGATAAAGAATGTTTCAAAATCGGGGCTATTTTTACCTTTTGAGAGCTTCCGGTGCGTGCGCTGCAGAAACGGTTAAATTTCGCTAAAATAATGATTGACAGAATTGTTCCCCTTTAAAAGATCGAAAAAAAAAGTCCGCGACAGCATATGCCTATATGTTAAGGTTGGCTCACTATAATTTTTTGTTAACCAAAACTGTTCTAAAATAAAGCATTATTTGTGAACTATTTCAACGCGGACGAAGTCGCGGGCAAAAGCTATAAATGTATAAATTTTAGAAGTCATCGTGGCCTAAAGGATAAGACACTGGATGCATTAGTATCTAGCGATGCAACGAATTTCGCAGACGGGTACCAATTTTCCTAATATATAGGTATCCTCCGTCTATTTCTGCCGTGAAGCAGTAATGCGTTCCGGTTTGAAGGGTGGTTTCCGGTTGTAACTATACTGAGACTCTAGAAGTCAGGTTTCAAGGTAGGTGGCGGCATTTACGTTGTAAGTGTCTATGGACCCCAGTACCACTTAACACCACGTGGGCTGTGAGCTCGTCCACAGATCTAAGCAATAAAAATAAAAAATGGTTTCACTTTGCAACGGATGTGTAATAGAATGCAATATTGTCGTCAGGCACGCGGCTGGCCGTAAAACTTATCCCAAATGCCTCGCAGCGTGTACACAGAGCCTATTGTGCCGATCGATACCACATAATGGGATAAGGACAAGAACAAGAAGAAATGTTTAAATCTGTCTTTTTATAGATCGTTTATGTCACGTCCCTACGGATCCATCAGATCCAATAACCTTTGCATTAGACGCCTTTAGCTCTAACACTAGGAGCAGGCTTAGGGACCCTGGGAGCCGTACTCGTCGAACTCGACAAAGAGATCGACGTGCAACCTAGCTCATGCATCAGCTCGCTGTGTTTCTCGTCGGATCTTCTCAGCGAGTCGCGATTCCGATCCAGTAGTAGATTTATTCGCGAAGCAGCTGCTCTTGAGTTGCTAGGTCTCCTTCGGAGACACTCGGGCGGCTGTTAACAAATCCCACCCACAAAGTTGATAACGCGTGCGCTTGTTCGATTGACATTACACATTTTTTTATAATTTATTGCTCAGAAAAAGATACGGNTGTGTTTCTCGTCGGATCTTCTCAGCGAGTCGCGATTCCGATCCAGTAGTAGATTTATTCGCGAAGCAGCTGCTCTTGAGTTGCTAGGTCTCCTTCGGAGACACTCGGGCGGCTGTTAACAAATCCCACCCACAAAGTTGATAACGCGTGCGCTTGTTCGATTGACATTACACATTTTTTTATAATTTATTGCTCAGAAAAAGATACGGAACCAAACATAAAATATTATTATTGATTAGTCTATACGTACGTAACCTGTACTAGTTGTCTGAGAACCTGACTCCTAGCTTCGCATGACAAACATCCTCTCTATTTATAAAACAACAGGGTTGTAAGTATTTCATTTTCTAATAAAACAAATATAATGTGACACACAAGCGGACAGAGATAGCGCTATACGAAGCCGAAATCAGCCGTTGGTCTCTTTCTAAAGGCTCGACCTTTATAGAGCAATATTTATTGGCTGGTATTGTAATTCATTGGAAATTTGCGAGCCAAAAAGCCTAAATATCACTAACGAGTAAAGATTAAAATCTGGAGTTAGAGAATAGCCGCTTTAATTCTTAAAGGCCTATCTACCGTTTAATAGTAGTCTTCATTTATGTGCTGCCAACGTGATAAAAAGCGACCAGGTGACAGTAATTGTTTTGATCCAAAATGTTATCTGGGAATGCATAGGGCACTGTCCATTCGAGGTCTATGTCCATGTCCTTCTTAAGACCAGGCTTGCGGGGAGTACTCAATGTTAGCCAGCGACTTACCTGTGCCCCTGGCATTGCTGACGTGTACGAGGGACGGTAACCACTTGCCACCGGATGGCCGTGTGATCGCCTGTATACCTAAGCAATAAATAAAAAGTTCGCTAGCCAAGAAGGCCTACGGAGGTGGCATTGACAATAACCCGGAATCACGTGATGTATTACTTAATTTACAGAACCCTTAAATCACAGTCTCGACGTCAAGAATGACTGGACAATTCAATCTGCCAGATTAAAAACAAGCCCGACATCAGAAACTTAATAATAACTGGCCCATACACTTTCTTTTGTCACTATGTTTATTTAAACCTACCAAGATACCCTAACTAATGGGCTAAAGTGTTTAAAAGATTTATTTCTACTGAACATTTTACTGTTTGTATAAAATGTTATTTAAGAACAAAACAAAAATCTGTTCTTAACTTCTTCGTCTGCATTAGTTAGTCAATTGTTTATTAATAGAACAGACAGCCCTGGTCTTGCCGTGTCTAATTAAGGGTATCATAGATAAACGCGTACAGAAATAAATAAATATTCTATGAACCTATTTCTAGTTATGTACCATCGTAAGCTCGATTTTTATTTTATTGTCATTCCATATCTGACGGCCATTACTTCGGAGTTCGCGTCTTATTTTCAGAATGAAAAATTATCGCTTTACGCCCAATTGATTATTATCGTTTGGAAGCTCTGCGTTTACGAAAGGACTTCAGTTTTGTTTCTGTCTTTTGGACCGTGTGGAGTACAGTACATCCATACTACGGCTGTGCTCATGCACAGTCCATTTCCAGAGATCGTGATTGCCACGTAGCATCCGGCTCTGGAATGAACTTCACGGGGCTTGCCGAGTGCTATGTCATCTCCTTCAAATGAAGCTTGCGGAGTTCTCTTGGTAGTAGGCAGCGACTTAGCAATGTTGATGTTTATGAGCGACTTACTTACCAAGAGCGCATCCATTTGTGACACACAGTCCACAGTGCGTTTTCAGAGGTCTTTTTTGCCAAGTACCATCCGGCTATGGAATGAGCTCCTCTCCACGGTGTTTCCCGAGCGCTATGACATGTCCTTCTTCAAACGAGGCTTGTGGAGAGAATTAAGCGGTAGGCAGCGGCTTGGCTCTGCCCCTGGCATTGTCCATTGTCCATAGGCAACGGTAAACACTCACCATTAAGTGTGCTCGTCTGCCTACAAGGGCAATTTTTTTTTTTGTGACAAATGGATCAACATGTGGGACGCAATGTCACTAGTTGTACGGTTAAGTTTTTATTATACGATATTGTGATAATGTTGATGTTGTGATTCTTCGTGAGCGCGTGTTAGGTACATTTTTAGGCATATTTCCTTAGATCAATTAGCACCTGCCTGCGAGGTTTGAACACGGATGGTTGTAACGCTTGCTAAGACTTTTTTAAAGTCCGATGTTAATTTTAATTCGTTTTAACATACCTTTTGTGTTATAAATGAAGACATCTGGTGGTAGGACCTCTTGGGAGTCCGCACGGGTAGGTACCACCACCCCGCCTATTTCCGCCTTGAAGCAGTAATGCGTTTCGGTTCGAAGGGTGGGGTAGACGTTGTAACTATTAGCCGTTGTGACCTTAGAACTTATATCTCATGGTGGGTGGCGCATTTACGTTGTAGATGTCTATGGGCTCCAGTAACCACTTAACACCAGGTGGGCTGTGAGCTCGTCCAACCATCTAATAAAATCCCACCCAATAAAAAAAAAACATTGTAAATAAGCGGGTAGACGAAAAAATCTTTCTTTCTTTGTCTGCTTTGAAATTCCGACTTTTGTTTGTGCGTACACAATCATACCTTAAGTATAGGTAGAAGGGAAGATATGGGAAGGGAAGGAAGAGATGCTTATCGTACCTACCTCGCAGCGAATGCTAACAAAACGAAATTTTTTTTCATTAATATTGTTTATTACATGAAATGCATTACATATCGGGCAATACAATGGGACTGCCCACGATACAGTTTTTAGATAATTTTAACCTTTTCAACACATTAATGTTTCATTTTATACACATTCAACTATCGATATTATTACTATAAGATCAGATGCGTAATAAGAACAATTTTTATAAATATCTAAAATCTTTTAAATACTGTTGTTTAAGTTGTGAGAATTACTATAATAGAGCCAGTAGCACTAATTAAAATGTAATGGATTCATTGCTTCGTAACGATCGTACCCCATTTTCTAAAGTCAAAGACATTTGACATAAATGATTTTTTTCAGACCAGTATCTTTTAATATAAAATTGCATTTTTTTGCGGGCTTAGCTCCCAGGCCTAGTGAATTACAGCCCATTGAGTTTCTCGCCGGATCTTCTCAGTGGGTCGCGTTTCCGATCCGGTGGTAGATTCTACGAAGCACTGCTCTAGCTAGGACCAGTGTTAGCAATACCTCGGTTTGAGCCCCGAGAGTTCACCTACACGCTAGGGTGAAGCTGAAATAGCCTCTCAAGGCTATCAGCATATGTAGGAAAAAAAGTGGATTATGAAAGGTAAAATGCAATTTGATTACTAAGGCTGATTTAAAAAAATATAAATACGTGACGATTATTAAGATATAAATACAAGTTAGAGAACAAGCTGTGGTTATAGTTTACTTTTGCGATTTAATTTTTTTTAAAGTATGTTAAATAAATTTGTATTGGATTTGAAAGTTACGAAGACACTGTGAACTTCCATCTAATATTTAGTAGTTCACAATTTGATTGACAATGATGAAACACCGGTTGATTTGCAACTAAAAGTCTCCATTTTTAATACTATTGATGCATAATTATATCCAAAATTTTCAGTTCTATTTGTATGATCTCACATCCAACCTTATAGTAATTATCACTTTATAAATAGTTCAGCTTGATACACGACACCGTAAAACTTCCATAAAGTATTTGAAAGAGAACAACAATGTGCTGACTGTTATAGAGACGTTTAATTTGTTTGCAAGATTATTTCATAGCTCCTAACTTACTTAGAAGAACTTAGTTAGTAGTTAGAAGTGTTGGGATTTAGATCTCGTGCTTAAGGCGATTGACAGTATTGACCCGCGTCCCAAAGACGTGTGACGGTATTCACGATGTGATGTCCATAGTCTCTGGTAACTACTAGCATCGGGTAGACCGGTTTTATATTGCCTAAGCAAATTATTTAACTAAAGACACTTCGTAAATTTCCTTAACACTACAAGTGTGATGATAATGGTTTACTTAATATATTTTTACTTTAAACTGGTAGTTTGTTCTTATTTCGAGGGATATAACGATCTTTTAACAAAATCTCTGTATAATGATTTGATTAGCCAAATTAAGACAACGGAAACAGGTAATAGAGCTCTAATTTCCTTGCATACGTCTAAAATCACGATCGAAAAACTGTTATTTTAAATCTCCTTCACCCTTCGGGAAGGGAAATCTAAAGTAAGCGAATGACGTCACATAGTAATTCAGTTAGATTGCACATCCTAAACAAAATAATACTAATATTTCCGTTGTGATGGGTTTGTTTGCAGTTTCAATTCTTCTATTTCGGAAAATCGATTCTATTTTTCAGTTTTGAAGTTTTCAGTTTGAGTCATGAAGAATTGATCAAATTAGTAATATTTTTGTATTAGAATTATAATGCGAGAAATTTTGTTTTTTACGTACTATTAAATAACATTCATGGACATGTCAATGAAAAGTCATGATTAGGTATTACGTGTATCAAGCTAAACAATTTTAACAGTTATTTTAATGGTACAAATTAATTTCTAAGGCGAAAATAGACTATACCAGCGTTTCCGTAAACAATTCACCGACTATTTTAATATCACTTTAACTATCAGACAAAAACTTTTAGGTTTGAGGAGAAAAAAATTAAAAGACAAACTGAATAAGAAGATACATTAATTTCTCACTTGTTTGAATATTATCCGTAACTAATTAAGTGACACACATTTATTTAGTAGTGTTTTAGATCGTAAATAAATCGAATTCAAAAAGGTCCATTTGGCCGTGAACTTCATCGGAAAATTGTTTACCGGAAAATGCGGAAATATTCGAAGGAATGATAATATAATACAGAATTGAAAAAAATGTTTTCAAAATAACATCGATAAAACTCTCGTCTTTGGCTAATTATAACAAGCTTTGGAATAAAATGTGTTGTACTAAACAGGATGAACGTAACAAATTTCTTCACAGCCACCTGGTAGATACGCGCTTAAAGATTGCAATATTTATTATTAAAATTTCCATTAATAAAATAACACAGGAGTCAGAATTGTTTGAAAACTCAGCGCAGTAGTCCTATATTGAATCTGAGTTTTTATTCTGGTGATACGCACTCAAATTTATTTAAAAAAAGCTGTCTAATAAATGATTAACGCATTTTTTTTTTTATTGCCTAGGTGTGTGGACGAGCTCACAGCCCACCTGGTATTAAGTGGTTACTAGAACCCATAGACATCTACAATGTAAATGCGCCACACACCTTGAGATATAAGTTCTAAGGTCTCAGTATAGTTACAACGGCTGCCCCACCCTTCAAACCGAAACGCATTACTGCTTCACGGCAGAAATAGGCGTAGCGGTGGTACCTACCCGTGCGGACTCACAAGAGGTCCTACCACCAGTAGGAATTTATATACCACGTAATGTGTGGTATATAAATTCGCAAGCAAAGTAACATGCTCAATGGCATCTGAGTTTTAAGCTACATGATATTTCCGGAATAAGCGAATTTCAAATCACACCGCTTACGTAGACAAAATAATAATAATAAATATTTTCAGTGTCTTGAGTTGGAAATTGACGTTAATAAATGTACTTACCAGGCAGTTGTGGACTAAGATTGTGATTAAAATAGAGAGATCTATATTTTGATTTTACTACGTAAATGATTAATGTTGATTATAAGTAATATATTATTTATGTTCCTTTATATTATATTATATACACGCGTAGAATTTTCAAACTATAATTGGTTTTGCTTCCCGCATAAGTTCTTATTTCTAGAGTCAGTGTTGCCAGATAAGATTGTATCTAATCTCGTTTAAACTAATGTATTTGTGGTTGTAATGTTTGTAAGTATAATAATAAGTATTTTTTTTTATTACAACGATGTGTCTTTATTAAACATTGGTACGAATGAAAGTTTTGTAGACGAGGTTCAAGTTCTTATGTAGTCTTCGAAACACAAACAACAAAAAAGTTTTTTTTAAGTGTAATCACCCGCGAAAGTTTAAATCAATTCATACCAAAGTCGGATCAATGATACAGCAGTTAACGGTCCTAAGCTTAGCATAATATGTAAGTTCAGTAATAAAAAAGTCGTACAAACCGTGTCGGATGGGAGTCGCAAAACCAAAATTCATTTTTAGAGTAGGTACTCTGTAACATGAAGCAAAAACGTTATTGCTATAAGACCAAACTACAGATCTCTTTCTGACTCGTTTTCAGTCATTACGTCGAGCATCTCAAATCTCTAATGCATATACTGTTTTACTACCAAAAATGATACAGGTTTAAAAATTAAACAGCAAAACTTACATTATTCAAAATAGCACCAATGTTTTAGCATTTCACGCGAAATAAAACGCTGTTTATTTGCGGAAATTCTGGGAGTTTTTTATATCATGCAACACTGTGCTGTAGTTCGTTTTAAGAATAGATGTTTCAAGTTATATAATTGCAAACTTAAAGTATAATTCTGAAATTATCATTTACTATTTATTTTATGCTTAAATTCAATGTAAATTTTACAAAAAGTCAAATACCAATAGACTTGAGATGTCAATATCGATTTTATAAATAGCATTGAGATTTTTGTTCTTACGAAATTAAGATATGGCTCTCTGATATTAAGTAGATATGATTACAGATTTTATTTAAACTTGTTCACAAAACGTTCTACTAGAATTATAAAATGTACATTTATTTTAGTCATTAGATATATTTATAGGTAAAATTAATTAATAATTATGGTAACATAACTCCTACGGTATCCATAGACATTACGGCTTATAAAACAAAATACAGATAATCGAAAATTTGTTTAGCTGCACTCCAAAGTCTTAAGACTTAAATTATCTGTATCAATTTTTATTAATCGATTTTCATTTGTTTTTGGACATAATTAACAACATATTTTCTATAACATATGTTAAAATTTACAATTCTACAACTAAAACATTGTGTTGCCAACTACAATTAAAAAAAAACCAAGAAAACAAACATACCTAATTTTATTTGGTCTCATTTTAGTAACGGTTATGTTTTACAACGAAAAACTATCAAAATCTTAACGAATTAAACTTAATTATTGTAATGTGGTAATAATAACACATTCTACTATTGTACAGATAAAACTCTGTATTAAAGTATTATCCGTGCAAAAAGTGTTAACTATCATTCATAATAAAATTCAATGCTCTGTGGCGCGAGCGGTTAACGTGTCAGATGTTCCCGCTAAAAATTCACGGCGAAAACACCCTCAGACTTCTTAGTAATGTTGCCAGAACGTTCGCTAAGCATTCTGCCCTCAGGGCTAACTGCCCTTCTAGAGTGGACGCCGTGTCTTGATTTTGCTGCTTGTTAGATTTATTGTTGTGCTCGTGAATTATTTGTGCCATTTCCTGCCCGGCTAGTTCCTTAAAAGCTGCCGTGACGTCATGAACACGGAGCACCAAATTCCTTGTTTGAAGCGGTGAGGATGTGTGCCTTCCAAGCGCCTGTGAATGAATAGCTTTTTTTGGGCACAAATGAATAAGACGCTGACATTTTTTAATCAAATATGCAAAGTTGCTGACGGTATCTACTGCCGTAGTCCGCAGATGTAAAAACTTAAATGTAGCCGCTACGTAATACTGAAGACTATGTCACAATTTTGTTCTAAATTGGGCGTTCTTTTCGATCCTGCGACGCGGATTATCTTCAAGTTATTTTTTTATTTCTGACTTCATTTCTTACTGGTGGTAGAACCTCTTGTGAGTCCTCGCGGGTAGGTACCACCACCCTGCTTATTTCTGCTGTGAAGCAGTAATGCGTTTCGGTTTGAAGGGTGGGGCAGTCGTTGTAGTTATACTGAGACCTTAGAACCCATATCTCAAAGTGGGTGGCGGCATTTACGTTGTGGGTGTCTATGGGCTCCAGTAACCACTTAACACCAGGTGGGCTCGTCCAACCATCTAAGCTATAAAAAGAAAGGTGAACTGAGAAACAAAATAAATACCAGTAAACCGTGACCTTAACTGGCTTAGCTTAACTGGCAAGTTAAACAATTTTATCAAAACATCATGCAAATTTTCGAACCTGAGCGAGATCGGTCAGTCGTCGGAGAGGCGTCAAGCAGTCGGCTAGTGCAGTAGGAGCCGCACCTCCCCGCGCGACCCCCAGCGCCCCCACTAGTGTCCGTGAAGCCCCAACCAACGACACAGCGCACGAAGTCAATTCGCTGCGCGCTCGCTGGGAAATACAAATAGGCCTTTAAAGTTTTTTCCATGCTATCCTGGAATAGTACACTCAACGAACTCATGACATAGTCTTAAAATGACGAGAACTTTGCAATAAAAAAATTACATAATTAAAAGTAGAGTTAAAGAAAAACAGGATTCTAATAAGTTTGAGAGAATAATATATGGAAGAGCTTAGGTCTCATCGAGATTTTCCCTTTATCCTTCCCTAGATGTGTTACCATAACACATTTCTGTTTTTTCGCAACATCTTTAGTTTCTATTTTCGATATTATTGTGAAGATACCCGTTGTATCATTGCAATTTAGACTTCAATTTAGTTTATAGGATTCCAAAGTGAGCTATAGAATTGAAGGTGTGGTGTTTATCTTTTCTGGTAATTGTTTAGCGCTAGCCGGACCTTTAAACAAACTTGCAATGAAAAACGAAGTGCACAATGTTTTTTAAAGAAGCTTACCTGAAACTTGGCTTCATCAATATCTTCTCCGCCTCCGTGCGCGTGTTGATGCGAACATTTCTGTGCTACCTGATGCAGCCTCTGCAGCAACCCGTCGACGGCCACCTCCGTTTTACATAGCAAGTTCTCTATGGACACGTGCCCATTGTTCCCCGCCTGGAACTCTGGAAACTTCACCGTCGGCGGCGACGGAGGAGTCGGAATGTCATCCACTACGTCTTCTTTAAACCTAACATGATTCACTTTTGGTGTAGGACTTGAGCTAAAAGTCTTTCTGTCTAGAGGAGGGCTGAAGACTTTTTGGTCGCACGGAGCGCCGTTCAATATATCTGGTCTATTGCTAAACCTCCGATTCATCTGAGGTGAGCACAAAGATAAAGCTGTCGACATTTCCTTGTTCTTCAAGATTGTGGTTTTCGTTTCTGAATTCGATCTAACGTGTCGACTCTGCAGCGTCATGGAACTGTAGTTTGGGGTCGATCGGATGTGCACTTCGTCATCCGCACGGCTTTCGTTCTCAAGGTTCTTATAACTATTTAAATTTCTCTGAAAATGTGGCGATCCGATACTGGCCAGTCTTTGCTCTTGGTTCCTGATTGGAGAACTTTTTTGTAATGTCTTCAGTCTGAGTACCTCGATGCTCGGAACTGGTGGGAGAGGTGGCTTCTTTGGAGGTAGTAATATAGGTGGGGGTGGTGACAGAACCTTGTTCTCTAATCTAGGAGGTACTTGGGGTGGATTTTGTACACTTTTTTCATTAATATCGCAGATAACCTTGTAGTTCAATTGTCTATTATTTAGCGTGTTGAAATGATTGGTGCTGATTTCGACCGCAGTCAATTCGTTATTGAGACACGTGAAAGAATTGGACCGAGGTCTCGGAGGAGGTATTGGAGCTGTCTTCGGAGGTCTTTCAGGAGGTTTTTTGCAATCAGAACTTTTTCTTCTCGGAGGAGGCCTGATTTCGCACACGTCGGGCATTGAATCGGAGTTCTGTNGTCTATTATTTAGCGTGTTGAAATGATTGGTGCTGATTTCGACCGCAGTCAATTCGTTATTGAGACACGTGAAAGAATTGGACCGAGGTCTCGGAGGAGGTATTGGAGCTGTCTTCGGAGGTCTTTCAGGAGGTTTTTTGCAATCAGAACTTTTTCTTCTCGGAGGAGGCCTGATTTCGCACACGTCGGGCATTGAATCGGAGTTCTGTATTTGAGTTTCAACTTTTTCTCCCTCATCGTTGGTATCATCTGACTTATTTTTATCTTTGCTGCAGCAGGAGAACATGCCTTTTCTTTCGACTGTCGGGTATTCTATAACGTGTATGTTACCGTTTGCTTGTTTATCACCTGAGACGCTCTTCCGTTTACCTTTTGGGGAATCAGATTTCGTTTGTGTTGTAGTTTTACTTTTATCTTTGAGCAACAAACTATTCCTAGCTTCACTCAGACTTTTTGCTGCAAACATATTCCTAATTTCACTGACACTCAGCTGTCCCTTAACTACATCTCCATTTGATGTTTTGGTGTTATCGTTTACGTTTTGTGCAAGTTTTGCTTCTAAGATCTGGGTTTGGTTCGCGTATCCTACTTCATCTCTGTCTAGAGTAGATGTATTGGACCCTGGGGGTGGCGGAATGATGTAAGACATTATCTCTTCTGGCGTCAGTTCTATTGCAGGCGTGACTTTAACAGTGGGTGGTTGTATTGTAACATTGGCGATGAATTCTTCCAAATCACTAGTTTTTGGTGCATCCGAAATATTTTCTGTTGAACTTGCTTTTTCATCTGCGAAAGAGGGCGGTACGACTGGGAGAATTTGAGGCACTTGTGTGGCGCAATCCAATTCATCAGGAGTTTGTGGGGGTGGTATTAAAGTTAAATCTATAAGCTCGACGTCACTATCAACTAGGCTCTCCTGATAATAAAATGGATGATACTCTGTACTTGCCGCTTCATCTCTATTGCTCTTCTCTCTTAGTTGCTTCAAGTAATCTTTCAAGTTCGGTTCTTTATTTTCTTGTATTGCCTCTGGGCTGTGCAAACCAAAACTAGTTCTAACTGCTTTATTTGGCGTTTTGTTCTGATGTCTCCGTATGGGGCTGTTTGTGGGAGTGTATAATGAATCATTATCACTTTCTGAATGACAAATATCATTGTTTAAAGCTATTAAAGCGTCTGTGAGACCACAATTATTTAATATGGTACTAAGCCCTTGAGACTGTCGCGCCGTCAAGCCACTAACATTATTGTCATTTTCTGACACAGGCAGTACACTCAAACCCTGATTTATAGTTTCAGTTAGAAGCAAAAGCGAATCGCTGTGTTTTAAGATGCCAGGGGCGTCATCAGCCATAGACATTCTACTATTATTAGACTCAGTGTCGCTTTCCAAATTATCGACACTGGTCTCTCTACCAACTAACTCATCTCTTATAAACGCATCATGATATAAATCCTCACCATAAACTTCACAGTTTTCAGTTAAATACTGTTCAGAATTCTCAACCAGTTTCTGCATTTCTGCCACTCTCCTGTGCACCTCTTCATTCTTGGCTTCAACTAGTCTTGGATTATTGCTGGCGTTTTCCAAGAGCTCTATAGAGAGGATGCTCTGAAGATCGAAACCCATACCGTCGTCGAGATAGCAAGGATCGTTTGGATCGAAGAGTCTAAAGTCTTCACCTCTCTTACACTTCTCGAAGTGCACATCGTGTCCAAGTAGACTGGACTTATTATCAAAACCAATCAAAGGACTGGAGTTATTGCTGCTATTTTTGTTCGTTATATTCGCGTTCATATTGGAATCTAAGCTATTCTTAGCTTGGTCCGGAGTGGAATGGTAGGGCGGAGGCATACTGAAGATCGCATAATGCTTTTTCGATAAAACGTTGGGATCGTCGTGGTGTAAGTAGCTCCATTTCGCTGGGACTACGTTGTGCTGGGACAAGTAGGGTGGAGCTGGAAAACAAAACCATTTCTTGCTTATTAGCGTAGTCCCCGTTTCGCCTTGTATGATAATAGTATTCATATCTAAATATTGGATAAACCGATATTGAATGTGTTTATTAATAAATGTAATAAAAAGCAATTAAATGAGTTACTATGGTCGCCATGCACCTACCTATATCCTCCGTGATGGGTTCCCGTTCAATTTCCACATTCAGCTCTTTACCGGTCGCCAGCTTGTAATATCTGTAATGGGATTAATAGTTCAAAGCGTTCAACTATGTGATTTGTGTAAATAAGAAGTAAGGTGCAGTCTTGACTGGTGGCAGGACCTCTTGTGAGTCCGCACGGGAAGGTACCACCGCCCTGCCTATTTCTGCCGTGTGCGTTTCGGTTTGAACGGTGGGGCAGCCGTTGTAACTATACTTGAGACCTTAGAACTTACATCTCAAGGTGAGTGGCGCATTTACATTGTAGATGCCTATGGGTTCCAGTAACCACTTAACACCAGGTGGGCTGTGAGCTCGTCCACCCATCTAAGCAATAAAATAAAAAGAAATCGGTACATACCCGGCGATGACGAGCGGCATCTCCGCGGCGTCCCTATCGTCCATGAGCAGCGCTAGCACGCGGTCGCGGCGCAGGAACACGGCCAGTTCCGCGCATGCGCCCGCGCGCCGCACCCGCACGCACTCCACTTCGTCTATGGACGCTATTTGCTGTGGCTGTAACAAAGGCAAATAAATAATTTACTGGTGGTAAGACCTCTTGTGAGTCCGCACGGTTAGGTACCACCACCCCGCCTATTTCTGCCGTGAAACAGCAATGTGTTTCGGTTTAAAGGGTGGCCGTTGTAACTAGAATGAGACTGAAATTATATCTCAAGGTGGGTGGTGCATTTACGTTGTAGATGTCTATGGGCTCCAGCAATCACTTAACACCAGTGGGCTGTGAGCTCGTCCACACATCTAAGCTATAAAAAAAAAAACAAAATGTGTGCAATTCACACGTGGTAGAAGTGAAACCTTCCAAAATTAAAATACAATTATCCTAAACGTCTTAAGTATATGTAAAATTTTGTCATTAGTAAATAATTGTAAGGTAGCGCCCTTTGTGAATTGATATTTTAATTTCACGTATAATCCTAAATTAAAATTCACTACAAGAGCTTTCATACACACGTTAGTATTAAAAAATCCACAGATGGCGCTGTATTAAATAGTATGTATATTTCTGTCTCATTCTTTGCTGGCTTCATCCTACACATTTTTGTATTTGTGTCTCTTACCTGTCGTTTTTTCCGTTGTATCCGGTTTGAAATCACAACGATTCTAAAGAAGTTTTCACTTCAAAAAAATTAGTTCGACCTCTCTCTAAGTTCCGGTGTGGTGCGATAGCGGTAATGTCTGTAGGTTGCTTTTTCTGCCTACCTGTTCTAATAACCTCGAGGGATTATACAGTCTGGTTAATTTGCTAACACTAGCTCTAGCAAGAGCAGTGCTTCGCAAAATCTACCACCGGATCGGAAACGTAATCCACTGAAAAGGCTCGGCGAGAAACTCATTGGGCTGTGTCTGTGAGTTCATTTACTTGCCGAGCCCTTCGTCGCAAGCGACTGGTTTGACGAGAACGGTGCTCGGGTACAAGAATCGATCGTGAATCGGGAGGATGTGAAATTACTTGTTTATGGGTTACAGTAATCACTTAAATCTAAATATGTGTTTTTGTATGTATGTTTGTAACGGAATCTTTGAACATGATTTTGACCCCCTTCAAAACGTCGGATTAACTCGAAATTTGGTATACTTATTAAGGACCGATGAAAATTCAATATTAAAAAAATTATCTAAATACTATCGTGAAAAGCACCCCACGCTTTTTTTTACAATTAAATCATTTTTTCTTACACTATTTTTAAATCAAATTTATTAAAATTTATTTTCTATTGTTGGATTTTCTATAAAAGCGTATTTTGTTAGTTTTTATAAACTATTATTTTTTAGAAAATCAAAAGGCAACAGAACTCGTTGAAACCTAGATGGCAACGTCGGAAATAACGACAACGTACCACAGAGTTAGTTCTCCCCACGATCTGACTGAGACCGAACCTCGGAGAGACCAGCAGCACTCGTTCTGGTCTGCTGCTGCTGAAACATTTCGCTCCGTAGCTCGGCAGCCCTCCCACTATATCGAGATAGTGAAGCTTGGCCTGGAAATTTAACAAATTTTATATACCAAAAACAAAAGTCGATGAGAAAATTTTACATGCCATTTTATAATAAAACGTTTCACAACCCTATATCACGATTTTACGGTGGTTGGTTTTAAAGATTCGAAGACCCTGTTGTCTCCTTAGGTCTTTTTTTGTTTTTATTGCTTAGGTTGGTGGATGAGTTCACGGTCCACTTGGTGTTAAATGTTTACCGGATCCCATAGACATCTACAATGTAAATGCCGACACCCCCACCCTTCAAACCGAAATGCATTACTGCTTCACGGCAGAAAGAGGCGGGGTGGTGGTACCTATCCGAGCGGACTCACAAGAGGTCCTACCACCAGTAAATAAAAATCGACTCTTCAATAATCTTTCAGTACAGATATAATAGAAAGGTGGCCACTATCATCTTTCGTCTTAAACTGTACCTTATACGAAAACCCGACTTGGAGCAGAAAAGCCCCACTAACCTGCAGCTGCGTCAGATGCCGCTGGCTGCCGGTCATCTGCGAGTTCAGTTTCAGGAAATGAGCGATCAGCCTCCTGAGCTCTTTGCGTTTCATGCTCTCCAGCAGGCTGCTTGGCACGAACCTTTCCAGCCCGAATTCTCTTCTGAAAATTAATTTTGATCTTAGTAGATTTTTGTTATTAGCTAAGTTGTTTATTTCAAAGACACTTTATATCTTGGATTGAGGAATAAGATGACGACTTCCGCCTCTGTGAGTGAATGAGTCTGTAGCGTGCTACATTCGGTCGCACTCGGGCGTCATCGGACGCGATCGGAGTTCCCGAACGCGCAGGTATCCCGTGTCGTCATGCGACGAAATACGCGCGCGTCGATTTAAATTGAATGTAACAATGTAATTTTAGTTTTAATTTGTATCTTCTAGTGCCTAGCGTTGTTTACTTTACTTTTGGTTTATATTTTAATAGCGACCCGCCCTCGCTTCGCTTCGGAAACATTAAAACACACATGAAACAAAACAAAAAAAAAAAATTAAAAAAGTAGCCTATGTTCATCAGGGACAATGACAGCTTCTAATGGAAAAAGAATTTTTCAAATCGGTCCAGTAGTTTCGGAGCCTATTCGAAACAAACAAACAAACAAATCTTTCCTCTTTATAATATTAGTATAGATATTGTTCACATTATAGATATTGTTGAATTGGTGTTTTTGACTTTTATATGTTCGGAGTAAAATATCCCGCAAATGCGAGGGACAAATAACAAACCACAAGTCTCTGCACCTTGAGTCATAAGAATATAAATTGCTAAAGTGTATTAAACGCTGTGTGTTCCACTTTTCAAACTGGTATGCCTGACTGCTTCACTGCAGAAATAGAATCATCTCGTTTTTACCATCGCACCGCCCGCCATCGGGGTAGAGCTCATCCATACTACCTGGAGCCACTGCGGTCATCCACAGTGCGTTTCCAGGGGTCTTTTTTGCCACGTACCATCCGGCTTTGGAATGAGCTCCCCGTCACGGTGTTTCTCGAGTGCTATGACCTATCCTTCTTCAAACGAGGCTTGTGGAGAGTACTAAACGATACGCAGCGTTTTGGCTCTGTCCTTGGCATTGCTGAAGTCCATGGGTGACGGTTACCACTCACCATCAGGTGGGTCGTACGGTCGTCTACCTACAAGGACATTAAAAAAAATTTGACAAGATGATGGTGCCTACCCAATCGTACTTATAACACGCTTCGGTAATAATATGAAAATTAACTAGATGGATGATGATCTTGGAAGAACATGTGCGTCAACTTGTCTGAAACTCACTCGACAGCTTTAACGGTCAACTTGGCCGGCGAGAGATTGTTGGCCAGGGCGTGTTGGTGCATGTGCAGGGCCGCCAGTCGGAGGGCCACTTCGGGTTGGAGCTCTGGAGCGAACCTCTCCTGGGCGACGTCGTTGCAGCACTGCAGGTACAGGTAGTCCAGCGCTGCCAGGTCTTGCTGGGCCAGGTCAGCGGCAGACGTCGGCATGAAGACCACTCGGTACAGGCATCGCATCTTGTGCGAACCGGGACGGGCTGCTATCTGGAGTTTAAAGTATCCTGTCTGTTAGTTAGAAGTGAAAAACACTAATTCCTACCTCAGTTACACCCATGACCTCGAAGAAGTTACCCTGAATTGTCTTCTTTAATATCAGAAACTTTCAAAGTAGAGCGGCAGAAAACTAAAATAACATTCTTACACATTTTAAATAACAAGAGAAATTTTATTATCATGTTAGCTTCTCCTGTTCCCTTCGGAAGAGAATAAGTGAGATTGGAGATTTAAAATGAAAGGTTGCAGTGTGATCATATTGGTATGTTTTTAAAATATAGTATACTATTGTAAGTCGCCGTGGATAAAGGGATAAGACGCTCAATCGACTCGTATCAAGCGATACAACGATGTTAGAATCCGACAGGCTGGTACAAATTGTAATGAAAACTGTACTTAACAAAATATTATATTCGCAAAATACTTCCACAATTGTGCGAATAAGCAAACCCCTTAACATGTAATTTATCTAATTACTACGCAATTAAGGTTAATGATCATCTAAAGCCGAAAAGTAGAAATAAGGGTGACAGCATTCACGTTGTATTAATTATCGGATTCAGTAACTACTTAACATCAGGTGCGCCGTGAGCTCGTTCACATATATTGGCAATAATACGAGTAAACTCCCTAATATTAATTGATTTGAAATGATCTTAATTGATTATTTCATTATTAAAGTTTGGTATAGCTTGGTCTGCTAATTGCGCTATGTTCTTTAATTAAATTTAGTAGAAGGCATCCATAAAACATCAGCTTAGCTGTGCCCCTGGCATTGCTAATGTCCATGAGCTACTATGATCACTGATTGGCAAACTCGTCTGCCTATAAAGAGGGTTCGAGCCGATTAAAAGCAGTAGCAGAAGAGCAGCAGTAGCAGCAGCCGAAGTAGCAGATTAAAAAAAAGAATGTAATAACACATTTGATATCGCCTACCCTTGCCAAAGACTCCTTAGGATCGAGCAGAGTCAGTTTATTCCTTCTTAAGCTTTTCACGTGCTCCACAACCAGACTGAAATGCTCTTCAGCAATGATGCAGAGTTTCTCTTTAAGATTCGTCACCACATCCGCCACTGTTGTTGTAGTGTCGTATTTGAAGGATTTCGTTTGACCGTTTTCCAGGAAGACTTTGAGGACGTTCGCCATCGGCGGAAGGCACAAGTCGCCCAGCGAGAATGCTGAGGGCTGAAACAGTGAACAAACTAGTTCAGATATAAAAATAATGGAAAGATAAACCCGCTGATTTTTTTGTATTTCGTCGATCTTTCTACTACTGTTATAAAAGTCTTGAAGAATTGCCAGCGCTAACCAAGATTTCAATATTAAATGCTAAATAAGTTTATCATAAAAATGCTGGTCACTTTTACCCGATTTCAAAAATTCCGATTTCCAAGAAACATGTTTTGTTAGTTCCCAATAAAAGACTACGATCTTCCAGGAGTGTTTTATTTCAGTAGACCCACTGCTGTTTAGGAAAATTTGCATCAACATTACACAACAAGAATATAAGGTGGATTTTAGATGCATAATCTACAGCTTTTACTGATGGTAGGACCTCTTGTGAGTCCGCACGGGCAGGTACCACCACCTCGCCTATTTCTGCCGTGAAGCAGTAATGTGTTTCAGTCAGAAGGGTGGGGCAGCCGTTGTAACTATACTGAGACCTTAGAACTTATATCTGAAGGTGGGTGGCGCATTTACATTGTAGATGTCATTGGGCTCCAGTAATCACTTAACATCAGGTGTGCTGTGAGCTAGTCCACCCGTCTAAGATATAATAAATAAATAAAATTAATGCCGCTACCCACCTTGAGACGTTAGTTGTGAATCTTAGTTCTTTTTTAATGTCCTTGTAGGCAAATGAACATGACCCACCTGATGGTGAATAGTTAGCGTACCTCATGGACATCGGCAATGACAGGGGCAAAAACAAGTCACTGCCAAGCTCTAAGTACTCTCTACAAGCCTAGTGGTACTAGTGCAATATAACCTAATGATTTCAATACTAACCGGATACATGGGAGCTCCATTTAACTGAACTGAGTCAGCGAATCGAACCCTCGGCGGTCTGGCTCTTAGCCTGGCTCTCTTGGCAGCAGATAGCAGCGCGGATCTTCTCGTGGGATTCCCAGCTCTGGCCGGTTGGCATACGCGAAGGGTGACCTTCTCCGTGCAAGCCCTGACTGCGGATATGACGTGCTCGCGAGCAGCCATGCTCACGTCTTCGCCATTCACGCATAGAATCTGATCACCGGGTTCCAACTGCAAATTTGATATTTTTCTTGATCAGTTATAGTCGTGATAGTAATGAAAAAAAGATAATAAATTTAATCGGTAGGTTATTTATATATTTTACTATATATAACTTTTGTAGTTTTGTGGTTTTGATATGGTCGTATATGTGTGTTTAAATAAAAACTTGTATATTGTTTATAATTAAATATAGATTTGATTGTGCACTAGACAGAGTCATTGACTGCCGGACCACCAGTCGTGAGTTCAATTCCCGCTTCGAACAAATGTCCGTGTGATTAACAAGTTTTAATAAAAGTATATTATTATATTTAAACAAATATTGCAAGTAGGTACGTATGTGATTCAATTAAAGCTACTTTTACGGATTAATTTAGAATTTATTTCGAACTAGATGTCCTGCAGTAGTCGAAATTCAACTATAATTAATTGGAATTGTAAGTCTGTACACTATTATGATTGTATTTTATGCTTCTATAATAACAAATTTCGCCAAGGCTACACTATAAAAAATCTATTCTCAATTTGACCACAGACGTCAAGAACAAAAGTTTGACAATAAATAGTATGCATGCGTGTGTGCGTCAAATACATGGTATGTAGTGTGTGTAATGTTTGCTTTATTGATTTAATGTATCTTTTATGCATTATTTAAGTGTAGAAAATTTCATACTCCTCCGTCCGCGCAATTTTCGTAAAAAGGGATACAAGGTTTTTACTTCACGTATTAATATATAGATATATATCGATAATAAAATTTTATGTTTCCGAAGCGAAGCCAGGGCGGGTCGCTAGTATTAAATAAATGAGGCAAATTGAAAGCAAACGCCTTTCGTCATTCAACATCATCATCAGCCCACCGACGTCCAATTCTGGACATAGGCCTGCCCGAAGATTGGCCACAATGACCGATCCAGCGCAGCTCGTATCCCGAAGATTCCAGATGTTATCGACTTTCTTTCGCAAAACGTTTCCTACTCAATATTGGCATAAAATACTTTTACAGGATACCTCATAATGTAGATATTACATATACCTTATTTCCTCACCCTCTCGTGTTTCAGGGCCGTAACTTTTACATCTGCCCACCTCACGTTTACAACCACGAACGAACAAACTCCGGGTTATGGTACGAAGGAAAATTAGGTATTAAAGTACATATATTCATTTGTCCTATTGCTCTTTTTCCCTACCTATTCGCTGGTAGCCTAAGAGACTATTCCATTACCCAGATGGGTGGGTGAGCTCGCAGGCTGAACCTGAGAGAATTTGCTAACACTAGCCCTAGCAAGAGCAGTGCTTCGCAGAATCTACTACCGGATCGGAATCGCGACCCAATGATAAGATCCGGCCAGAAACTCAGTGGGCGTTTTATTGCTCTTGATGTGTAGCTAAAATCAGGGCACGCCTAATGTTCAATAATCTCTATATATGAAAATGAATTGCTGTTCGTTAGTCTCGCTAAAACTCGAGAACGGCTGGACCGATTTGGCTAATTTTGGTCTTGAATCATTTGTGGAAGTCTAGAGAAGGTTTAAAAGGTAGATAATTAAGAAAATGCTCGGAATTAAAAACAATTTTGATGTCCCCCGTCGGACGGATTCCTTTTGTTTGAGTCTTTTATTTATCGATTGAGGCACTACGAAGTCTGCCGGGTCAGCTAGTGTTCAACAATTACAGTGTCTGAGTTTAATTGTTTAACGGGTCACCCTTAGCGAATCGGAGCGTTGCTTTGCGAAATAAACAAGTCGCTTAGTAGTAATTACTCTAACGGACTCACAAAACATGCTTGGGACAATAACTTACTTTTCCCACACTAGGCGAATTGTCAGTGACGAACCGGACTAAGACAGGCTTCTCGGAGCCGGCCACGAATCCGAAGCCCAGCTCTGGGTCCCGCTCGAGCACTATGTCCCTGGGTGCCGGGGGAGATTCGCAGGAACAGCCTTCTGGAGCCACGTATGTTGTCGTCTTGTTGATGTGGCTGTGGAATGATATTTCGTGAAGTTCGTAACGTGGTTGGCATTTTTACAGCTCTACAGTATTATCTTTTATTATAAAACAGTCTTAATTTTCAATTTGAGGAGTTGCATAGCAGTCGAGTCGCCAATGAATGACATCTCTCACTCAATGAAAGCAGTGGGATGTAGAGTAATATAGCCTATGAAGGTTCTGGCAAACACTTGACGACAGGTGGGGTGTGAACGTATCTGACATCTAAGTTAAGTTTAATAATATTAACTAAAAGTTATTTTAGACTTGATTCCTTTTGGTAAATGTTTGTCCTTAGACATGCTGATAATACCTGGGAGACATTAGCGTACAATAAAAACAATTTTAATCGAAAATATTTTTTTACGAACTACAAGCCACGAACTATGTTAAAAGGCAGCGGGTAATCGCGGTCAACACCCTCGTCGGTGTTAATTTTGATCCCTCGAAGGGATGTAGATTTTGCTATAGATTACGCGTACACAAATCATTTATTTGTATCAGTAATAGCATCTTGATGGGATAACTAGCGTGCAGTCTCACAATGCCATAAATAGCGCTTACTTACTTAACATAATAAGATTTCCCTCGATTGTCCAAAGCCTGTTCCCAGCCATAAGGCAGTTCTTCTGTATCCGGCTCCTGACAGTCCCGCGGCGACGACCAGCTCTCGGCGGGGGGTAACCAGCTCGCTGTTCGTGTCACGTGACTGAAAAAAAATATAAATCCATGTTAATTTTCGTAAGCATTTCGTGAGACGCAGACTTAATTTAAGACTAAACGATTTATCTTATACCTCAGTGTGCTTAGTGCGAGTTTTATAACGTTCTCGATAGCGTAAAAGTTAACTCAAATTTGTATGGAGTTAGAAAAGCGCCCCTAGCGGCAAACGTAGCCAAACGTTAAAAAAACTCACACTAAGCACACTAAAAAATTCAAAATGATTGGGTCGTCTGAAATTTTCCAAAACTCCGAAAAATTATGATTTACAGTAATATGTGCCTACAGCAGTATAGTGTGTAATCAGACAGCCACTTTTCAAAACTTTAGTCCGGTCCTCGTTGGGCCCACGGTCTGCTCCCAACATCTACAGACCATTAAGTTCAACATATCCCGTGCACTCTGTAGGCGCGGACACCTAGTACGAGGTTCTGTTCCTTACCCGAAAAGAAAAAAAAAGGTCCAAATACAGCATGAGCTTGGAAAACTTCCTTTCCAGGTCATTGACCAACGGTCTAATTATTAATCAGAAAATACAGTTATTCCACGCATTTAAAATCCCATTCGGAATATTCAAATTATAATAGGCACTTTACTAATTATCTTTCAAGAGCGCGAAAACACAATGGAAATTATAGCAGACGCGCATTGGACTCAGAGATATTAATCAAAAACAGAAAAATCGCAACAAAAGATCATGATTAATGAATGTACCTACTACGAAAATTAATGTATTTTAAACTACGCGCCAGTGTAATTAAAAAATGAACCGTCGAGTCAGATTAAATGGTATCGCTGCGTCAAAACAAAAAATCTACATTTAGCACTGTTTGAAAATCTTCGCAAGGTGTCTCTGATGATCGTCAAATAAATCCTGAAGACACGACATACGTATACGCTTTTAGAGTAATGAATGTCTGTGTTTATGTGTGTAGCGGCCCTTAATGTTAGAACGTGAATTATATAAATACTCTTCAAACGGAAGGTACATATTTTTCTGTGGTACAGGGTCGAAATGAGGAAAATACTTATTTGCAACATCCTACCTATTTCTTTGGCAAAGCAATTGTGATTTTTTTATTGCCCTTGCAGACAGACGAGCATACAGCCCACCTGATAGTGAGCAGTTACCGTCGCTCAGGAACATCAGTAATGCCAAATACAGAGTTAAGCTGCTGTCTACCATTACGTACTCTCTACAAGCCTCTTTTGAAGAAGGATACGTCATAGGGCTCGAGGAACACCGTAAATTGGAGCTCATTCCAAAGCCAGATGATGCGTGGCAGAAAAGATGTCTGGAAAAGCACTGTGGATGAATGCAGTGGTTCTAGGTATTATGGATGAACTCTACTCCGGTGGCGGGTGGTGTTGCATGAGGTTCGCGGAGGAGAATAGACATCACGCATAATAAATAACCTCACACAGTACCTCATACAACCATGATTTCCAATCACGTAGTATTCGTGTAGGTAACTATCGTTTTCTTGTGAAATTTAGGATTAGTATTTGGTATAAGAAATAATTTCTTGTGTGTTAATTAGTTAATTAACTGTATTCCCACAAAAACCCAGTTGAAATAATTTAACGGAAGAAAATAACTAATATTTCCTCTGGATACGTTCCCTTGCAATCTCTCAGGCTACTCGTAGCTCCTACCGCGTAAACACTATGTCGTAATATTTGTTGTACCACACATTGTCGACTATGATATAAATAAAAAAGTTTCTCTTACCTCTGTGCGTAATTGTGGTTGAGGTGTGTTGTCTGTGCGGGCGGACTATGGTTTTTCTCTTAAGGTTCAATATCTAATCAAGATATGGCATGAGATTTGCGCTCGACGAGCCACTCAACGAATGATTTTTTCCCTACCTATTTATTCGCTGGTAGATGAGCTCACGGGTTCAACCTCACGGACTCAACATGAGAGAATTTGCTAACACTAGCCCCAACAAGAGCAGTGCTTCGAATCTACCACCGGATCGAAATCGCGACCCATAGAGAAGATCTAGGGCTGTGTCTATGGTTTAGTTATAGTTAGCTCGTCGATATAGTCGATACGTTAATAGCGGCAAACGCGTCCATAGCGGCAAACGTTCCAACTCTATACATATTGAAGGTCCTTACGAATCCATCGGATAAAATAAACCTTGCATTAGATACCTTTAGCTCTAACACTAGGAGTAGGGACCTCGACAATCGTACTCGTCGAACTCGGCAAAGAATTCGACGTGCAACCTAAGCTAACCATCAGCTCGCTGAGTTTCTCGCCAGATCTTCTCAGCGGGTCGCGATTCCGATCCGGTAGTAGATTCATTCGTGAAGCAGCTACTCTTGAGTATTTAGGTCTCTTTTGGAGGCGCTCGGGTAGCTGTTAGCAAATCCCACCCTTCCTAGCTGAGCCTTTGCTCGCCCACCTGCTCTGGTAAAATTGGAAAGGCCTCTGGGCCACCAGTAATCTCTCAAACATAAAAAAAACATATTGGAGTTAACTTTTACGCTATCGAGAACGTTAAAAAACTCGCACTAAGCACACAAATATATCCTGATCGACGCGGTCGAGAAACGCGATAATATTCTAGCAACAAGATTTAATAAAAACCTTCCCGCTAAAACTCAGACCACGCCTCGCACAGAAACACGATCTCAGTGATATCCCACATGTCGAGTCTCGCACTCGGCACAACGTTTGTGCTTCGATTGTGCCCCCGACGACGGCTCGACTCACACAATAAATCTGTGCAAATGTTAGGAGCACACACACGTTGAGAGAAATAAACTTTCCCGAATTTTTTCGTATGTTTTTTTTGTGATATCTTTTTAGTTGTTGGTGTAGGCCGTCGGTTCGTCACGGCGTACTTGCGATCGAGCTAATTTTGATGGTTAAACGTACTCACAGCCCACCTATTGTTAAGCGTCCCCAAAGACTAAAGACTCAAGATCTTGAATTCTGCCGCCTCTATTTAAAACTTAGAATAACATAATGGTAAATGACATAAATCAAATAGCGCCTGGTCTATGAATCTGTTATAATAACCACAACATTACATTATTTTATTTATTATTATTTATCTTTTTTTTTAATTATCATCATAATATTATTATTTGTTTTTATTTTATTATGTTTGACGGTCATGACATTACGTGCAAACGAATGTATAAGTCGACTGATAGTTTACTGACCAGAGAGTGACCCAGGTACGTCTTTGTTCCAGCAAAATTACACGTGTTTCAATCAATTTGAATAACAAATTCTAACAAATAAAACAACATTAAAACAAACAAAATTAAAACAAATTTAACCCGAATGAAACCGGGGGCCACGTTCGATCATTCATATTTCACACAAATAATGATAACTGGCTTAAAGACGTTTTTATCGGTGATTTTCGCTTCACTATTATACTGTTAAGATAAAATGAAAACCCAGCTGTATCCAATTTAATTAGTCGGGACATACATATGGGTATTGCAGGATTTTATCGCCGTTTCGCTCCAAGTGTCCCCGTATTCGCTTACATATTACACGACTATGTCCTTGTTGTTGTTGATGCTTGTTCTATTTGTTTTAACTTCATTCAGTAGTATTTATTACATTGGTAGAACTGACGAAGCTAATGTGTAGTAAGAGCGCTCTAACCTAGTCAACCTTTATGACATTAGCGGAAATATTATAGAAAAGTTTTTTAAATTTAATATAACTAATTTTTCTTTTTCTTTATTTAACAGAAAAGTAAACCTACTCTAACAAAATGAAATGACATGAATGTAGTTGAAGTCAGTTAAATATGACTTCTATAAAGATAACTCAAAAACTCCTGGTCCGATCTTGTTAAAACTTAAATAGAAATGCCAGATTTCATACCATAAATACCAGATTTCAAATAATAATAAGAAAACATTAATATTTTTTTTTATTCCCTTTTTTTATTGCTTAGATGGGTGGACGAGCTCAAACGAGGGACGAGCCCTTACGAGCCCATACGAGCATACGGCCCACCTGATGGTGAGCAGTTACCGTCACCAATGGACTTCAGTAATGCCAAGGGCAGAGCCAAGCCGCTACCTATCTTTTTCCTATTCCTAGATCCTAAAAAACAGTCGACTTTATAACCCCCTCCTTTGTGTGAATTGGCTTACCAGACAAATTATAACTCAAATGACTCTCACTGGTGCTAGAGCAAATTGTCCACCCAAATGCATCAGTTCCTTCAAAAAACTTCAGGCTTCAAGATAATGAGGGAGACGAATGTAAAATTTCGGGAAGAAAATAATTGTAGGCTTTAGTAATGATCATAGTGATACAAAGAGTTTGATAATTATTTGACATTTTATTCGTATATAAGTATATTACATAGATTTATTCAGAATGTATTATGTATGAATATGCAGAGCACAAAGAGAACCACGAATATAAGTAACACTGTAAAATGCTTCCTATCTCATTTTCACCCACGTTAAATCTTATGAATTATGTGTCTATCTCTTTTTACTGCCGCTTTTTCGTTTCACCAACTTTCGATTCACAACGATGCTAAAGAAGTTTTCACTTCAAAAACGTAAATTTAATTTTGCAAATACTTTATGAGTTAGTTTTATGAGATTCTTGGAGTTATTGCACAATTATAAGCTATGATACACTGCCGAGCCACGCCAACAAATATCTTCCTCCACCTCGTATCAGATTTACTAAATAAGCAGCCCAACCCCGACGTAATATGTAGCGGTAATAACAACAAGCAATACAACGCGAACACAGGATGACCACGTAATGACCGGACCTTTCTGCGGTTTACCGACAATCTTGCACGTTTCGGTCGAATTCAATGTTACGGACAGGTTGTGTATTTCGGGACCATGTCAAAATTCCTAAATGAGTTCTGTAGTTGCTAAAATCAAAAGATTTTCGTGGTATATTTCAACGCTTCATTCACCTGTAGAACACGTCACTGTTTTCGTGGTCACGATCGGATCTTGTCGGCTGTCTGAATGCTTGAGGAATACTGTGGCGTGTAGCCATCATACAACTATTTGACAGATGCCTGAATCTCCCTCTCTATCTTCTCTCTGTCGTTATACATCTCACATCCCTACAAATACTACGATGATGATAATTTAGCCTGGTGTACGATAAGTTCATGCAGACCGCCGAGAAAAAAGGAAGATGGCGAAACATCAACCAGAGAAAATTAATGGGAGGAGATGGTCACGACCCTCAGACATGAGAAATTCGATTCAAGGAGGAGAACCTTACGCATAGACATCACAAAATGAACGCCACCAGCCACCACCAGCCCTTAACCCCATGGTTAATGAACAACGACCGTATAAACTATGGCCGGTACCACGTCTCAGAAGCTATCTCTCTTATAGCCATTCTATTTCGCGTCAAATAGTTGCATCGATCTATTACACGGCTTTAACAAGAACAGTATAATTTCGCAAGAATAAAACAACGAACAATGCCGGATTATATGGTATTGTTTCGCTTTATTGTTCGCCGAGATTACCTACAGAGCCACAGGAGACTCACGTTTTTGCCGACGGAACTCTGATAAATGCCTGGCTTAAAAGATTGCATAATGTAGGGGAATACGAGTGTATTGTTACGCGCTGGGGTTCGGGATAAATAAAAATTCTACCAAATTAAAAGTTAACACTGTATTTATCACTTGAAACGCTTTAAACACTACACAAACGCTTTACAACTCTCAATTCGCTTCTTCCGCTTCACTTCAGGTGATCCGTTACCGGTTTCGAGTAGTTCAGATTACCGACTGCGTGCCACCTCTGCAACGCTTTTATAGTAGAGACGAAATCCCTAGAATCGTCGAGAATATTCCACAAAAGTCTAGTATTGTGTTTCCGCTATCTGACAATAGATGACGTTGTACTTCTCGAGCGTTCTAGATACTACAAGATCCTCCGATATTCGTTCGACTTTCGGCGATAGATGGCGTTACTCGTACCGGCGTAACAGTATTTTAGACCTATTTATAGGAATTATGTGGGTTTTCGTTTAATATTGCAGCGATAAGTCATCATCATCATCATCATCATCAGCCTATAGCAGTCTATTGTTGGATATATACCTCTCTAATTGTTCACCACTGAGCACGATCCTCGGCTTCTCTCATCCAGCTCCTGTCAGCCATCCTGTACAGGTCATCACTCCATCGAGCCTAAAGGCGTCCTGCACTACGTTTGCCAATCCGCGGTCTCCACTCAAGAACGCATTTACCCTAACGACTATCAGTTGTTCGGCTAATATGGTCAGACCATTGCCACTTTAGCTAACTAATTCGCTGTACTATGCCGATAACTTTGGTTAACTAGTATAGTATAGTAAGATATAACTATTTAAAAGTATTATTTTTAAGCGGCCCCATAACGCCATGCATCCGTGGAAGAACTTTATTCTAATCAGATAAATGCTACCGAGAATAGTTAAGGGCTTTACTTAGTAGAATTGTCGTAAGATTGACTTTGCAGTGGAAGGTATAGGTATATCTTTCATTTAAGCATCTTCAATCTCAAAGCAAACAGTCGTGACATTTCCTTAGTACTTTATCATGGACTATATCACGCCACATTAGTCTAACATCCTGTATTAAATAAATGTTTTGCACGATTTGGGTACCCAACCCACGACCCTCGGGCCACAGTCAGGGTTGCTAACTACTACACCGCCGAGTCAGCTCATTGTTGTCACGACTCAATAAGAAGCAGACAATAAGCTCTCGTTTGCAATCCCACCTAAAAATAAATAAAAACACTTGTTTTATTAAATGAAAAATGGCTCCCCAAAGATTACAAACAGTAGTAACTGATCTGCAGATCTTAGCAATTTCATAAAATGTCTTGACTAAGATAAATGGGTTGTTTTTAGATGTCTTATTTAGGTTTGTTTGTGAACGATCTTTGAAAATTATTGTTTTAGCCTCGAAGGAAATTCTTTTAAAAACATCACTTTTGAATTGGTTAAAAAAACATAATCACTTTAATAGAATAGACACGTCTTAGAATTATATCAGCGAGAATTTTGAACCAACTATAAGGAAATAGAAACAAAAACCCGCAATGTCCAGTCTCGGCGTTCAATAAGACGTAACGCACTAAATATTGCGTCGGCTACATCCCGGAGACAGGGCAAATGAACTGGAAACTTGCTGATACGAAGCCCGAGTCTAACTCAATTTGACTTGTACTAATGTTGTGTTGTGTTTGAGGTTTATATGTACCCATAAGATTGATATCTCAATTGATTCCTATCAGTAATAAGCAGGGTGCTGGTAGCTTTGCATGTGTATTTCAAATACGCCCTACCACCTTTTTTCTATCTATTCGCTGTTAGCTACTGGTGGTAGGACGTCTTGTGAGTCCGCACGGGTAGGTACCACTACCCTGCCTATTTCTGCCAAGAAGCAGCAATGCGTTTCGGTTTGAAGGGCGGGGCAGCCGAGACCTCAGAACTCATGTCTCAAGGTGGGTGGCGTAACGTCATGTTAGTAGTGATCACGATTTTAGCATCGAACGGGTCAGCATTAGACTTGTGAAACAACAGCAAGCAGCGTCTTAAGACATTTCCATACGTAATAAAAAATACATATATGCTGTGAGATTAAAATGCGATCGGCAGGTCACGTGGCAAGATTGAGTGACGATAGATGGACCTCTCGGCCGACGTCATGGCCAGGCCCTCGGGGAAATAGAAAAAGAGGAGCACCTACAAGCAGATGCGTTGACGACATCGAAGGGACGGCTGGTGAACTGTGGATGGAAAAGGCCACAGACAGAGACTATTGGGTATCTTTGGAGGAAGCCTTTACCTTCAAACAGAGGGGTTCACGCTAATCTAAACTTAAAACAAATCAATTCAAAGTAATGAAATAAACATTTGATAGAATAGTAATTTATAAAAAATATACACACATTAAAATATATTAGTTTTTTACGGGTGAAATAAAAGGGTTTTCTGTTTTTATTTTATTTGTTTTTATATGTCGTGCAGTACTGCTTGCATCGGCAGATACGTTTTCAAAGTGCACATTCCATCAAAAGGTCACGACCCTTTGCACAGCCAGAATGCAATACAATTTTCTGATGCCCTTTTGTTAACTGTTATCCTTTCTATTATACATTTGTATCAGAAATTACCGTATCGGTCTCAAATATTTCAGTAAGCATCAGTTCTATAGAAGCAAAGCTATTGGCAAAACTGTTGCACAGATCTTAAGTAGAAATTTCAGAGCCAAGGCCTTATGTATCGTATGACCTTATAATACGACTAGCTGTACCCGTCCGCTTCGCTGGGTATTTAAAATTAACATCATTATTTCCCACCCCTACAAAGATTCTCATCATTAACGCCCCCGCAACTGGTGTAGGGAGTCCAACACTCATATAAATATTAGTATGTCCATTAAGTACGTGTATTTTCTACATGGATACCAAGTTTCAAGTCAATCGGATGCATGGTTCAGTAGTTATAACGGAACATCCGTAAAAACCACTGGAGATTTATAAATTAGTATAGATACTGCCACCTTCTTGGGTTGAAACTCTTTAACAATACTGTTGAGGCTACGGCATTAATTAAATATCCATCTTACCAACTTAGCTCTAATCGGAACAAGTAACCTTCCACCATGATCTGAAAAGATCGTGCCCAGTAAAATTTTAATTTATAAACTCGTGTCCCTTCATAAATTCTTAACAACCAGAACGTGATTAGTTCCACGCCCGGGTAATTAAGGACGGCCGTAAGTGAATTTCACTCGTGTCCGGATACACCCGGACGGATATTGAATTAGCCGGGCGAAACGCTCAGCGTTGACGTGTTGATTATAACAATGTTACGTCAGCCTAGATTCGGAATACAATATTTAAATCAATATCTGTATATCGTACCTAATTGTATCTGTGATATTGTTCGGTGGATCGATTTTTATTTTCCTGCCTATGCTGATAGACTTGAGAGGCTATTTCAGCTTCACCCTAACAGGCCTAACATGTAGGAGAGCTCACGGGGCTCAAACCTGACGATGTTGCTAACACGAACCCTAGCAAGAGCCGTGCTTCGCAGAATCAACCACTGGATCGGAACTGCGACCCATTGAGAAGATCCGGCGAGAAAGTCAGTGGGTTGTGTCTATGGGTTAATTTACTCCCCGAGCCCTTCGTCGCAAGCGACGGGTTCGACGAGAACGATGACCGGTGCTTGAGTTACCTAGAAGCACCGTTAGTGGATCAGGAGGATGGTAGATCGGAGGTCCAAATGCTGTATATATGCAAATTAACGTTAACGCGATTTAGGCAGTGGTCAAATTTCTTGTTTCATTATACCTACTGTTACATCTACTTTTGCAAATACCTAGTCTTGCCATAAATACTGAGACAAAGGAAAAAAAAATCCATTGCAAATAACATTTATTACTTTTACAGTGTGTTAGTTTAATACATAAATATAAAACAATTTAAAGTATAAAAAGCTTATTCGAAGTGGTCTCCATTGGCTGCAATACAGTCCTTTAAACGTTGAGGCCAGTTATCAATAGAAGCACGCACTCTTTCCATGGGAAAAATTTTCACTGCCAATCGTACGGATTGTTTTAGGGACTCCAAATTATCATGGCGTTTAGAGCAAGCCGTACTCTCTAAAACTGACCATAAATCATAATCCAGCGGATTAAGATCGGGACTAGACGACGGCCAGTCTTCAGCTCTGATGAAGTCCGAAACGTTCGTTTCCAACCAAGACTGCGTAGACCGAGCTTTATGACCTGGCGCCGAGTCTTGCTGGAAGGACCATTCTTGATTATTGAACATGGTGTTGTTAAGGGGCTTCACTACCTTCTCAAGAATGGTATCTTGATACACTTGTGCCGATGTTTTGATACCTTTTTCACAAAAGTATGGCTCAGTCACTCCTTCATAGCTAATACCCCACCAAACCATCACTGAAGTCGGATAGTGCCCACGTTGCACTCTGTCGACTAATTGGGAAGCTTTCTTAGAGCTTTGAGCATAAATACGGTCATTTTGTTTGTTAAAATGTTGCTCAATTCTAAAAAATTCTCATCCGTAAACAAAATTTTTCTATGACCTCCCTTTGCGTACCGCTTCAGTAGTTGTTTCGATTTTACCACCCTATTCTCTTTTAAATTATCAGTTAAGAAATGAACAGTACGTCTCTTATAGGCTGCGTGTCCTGAGTCATCTTTTAAAATACGCGACATGGTTCTAGGTGATATCTTCATCGGGATCTCCCGTGATTTTATCTCGGGAGATCCCGAGATAAAATCTTTGCTTTCGGACAGGATTTGCTTCGAATTCTTTCCCTTACTGCTTTGACCACCTTTTCCGTTCGAACACTACGTGGACGCCCAGATCTTTTTCTGTCACAAACAGAGGAGGTCTCATTTGTACCTATTAATAGCCCGGTACACAAACATTTTACTAATACCAAACGTATGGAGAGTTTTAAAAATTGCATTTGGCTCTATACCTACTTTGTGTAATGCAATCACAGCGATTCGGTTCTCTTTATCACCTCACTCCATTTTAATATCGCAAAATATTGTACAATGTATTGGCGCCAAAATGAGAAAACGCAATGAGCAATCATATAAAAATGACAGATTCCAAATTCAAATGTAATATTTTGTTTATTTTTAATTGTAACAGTATTTATAGCCAGACTAAGTATATGCATGGAATATTATAGATAAAACAAATTTCGTAGACAGTAAAAAGCTCCACGCACTAAAGTTACTGCTAACGAAATTTACGGACCATTATGACATGCGTCCATTATCAGCTTTAAGCACATTTATTAAGTTTATAATTAACCGCTTGTCCCGTTAAATCGGACATCGAAAATCCATTAACTTCCCTTCATATTTTGTATCGATCATTCCTCTTTGAATATTCATGGACGTCGACAAGTCCGGGAGGCTATTTTGGAGCGATATAATATGATAAGTTCAGATACGCGCATTGCACTACATGTTAGTAAAATCAGTAGTGTATTTTTATTGCAAATTGTCAATATTCGGGGCGATAACCAAGTTACAGTTTGAGCTGTCGTATACTAATTATTATTTATCGATTAAGTTTGGTACATACATATGACATCTCTCTCACAATCGAAATGGTAATAAATTATTTGAAGTTGTCGTGGCCTAGAGGATAAAACGTCCAGTGCATTCGTGTTGAGCGATGCACCGTTGTTCGAATCTCAGGCGGGTACCAATTTTTCTAATGAAATAGGTACTCAACAAATGTTCACGATTGACTTCCACGGTGAAGGAATAACATCGTGTAATAAAACTGAAACCCGCAAAATTATAATTTGCGTAATTACCGGTGGTAGGACCTCTTGTGAGTCCGCGCGGGTGAGTACCACCACCCTGCCTATTTCTGCCGTGAAGCAGTAATGCGTTTCGGTTTGAAGGGCGGGGAAGCCGTTGTAACTATACTTGAGACCTTAGAACTTATATCTCAAGCTGGGTGGCACATTTACATTGTGGATGTCTATGGGCTCCAGTAACCACTTAACACCAGGTGGGCTGTGAGCTCGTCCAGCCATCTAAGCAATAAAAAAAAAGAAAAAAAAAAGAAAAAAAAAAGAAGGTATATTCAAATTTGAATGATTATTTGTTTTACTACAAGTGCTATGCAGTGCACTCGTGGTAAGATATAGTTTTTAAATACTTTCTTTCGCCTGTTCATCAATTTCGTAGTATTTTATCTAGCTTATTAGAAACAACTAGTTGTCGCCCAGTGGTCGAAACTCGACCATAACTAATTTAAATTATAAGATTGAAAATTATTATGGTTCTATTGTTAAAAACTATTTATTATATTTGTATAATCATAGAGTTCGCCAAGACTACACAATAGACAAATAATATTACAGACAAACAATGCCTATTTCTGCCGTGAAGCAGTAATTCGTTTCGTTTCGAAGGATGGGGCAGCTGTTGTGACTATACTGAGACCTTAGAACTATATCTCAAGGTGTGTGGCGCATTTACGTTGTAGACGTCTATGGACTCCGGTAACCACTTAACGTCAGGTGGGCCGTGAGCTCGTCAAACTAAAACCGACCGCATATGATAACGTAGTGCCCTGGTTAACTGGCCACCACACGACACCTTGCGAGCTCACAAGCTTATTAAAGCTACAACTATTCATTCTTACGTTAGTGGATTAATGTTGCTTTTCAAGTGTATAGGTAAACGAAATGACGGACACCTGTTCTTAAGCGGTTAGCGAGCTTATATGCACTAATGTGAAACCTTCTCCAACCTCAAAACACTAAGTAGACGTTACAATTCAATGGCAGCTATAAAGAGCTTATGACTTTACAGCACAAGTAGATAGGTACTAAGTCGTGACATCACACGTTACTTTTTGGTTTACAAGAGTTAAATAAGACAAGCCCATTGATTTACTTTCAGTGGCTCTTTTTGAAGCCGGTGGTAGCGTTAAATGCGACATTTAATAAGTACCTTAATTAACATGCAATTCAATAAAACAATGTTTCGAATTTGAATATCTTCTAGAACATTCTGCCAGTGGAGTATTTCATTTAATCGCCCTTTGTACGCTAGAGTACAGTATATTAAATTCCAGGGAGCTCAATAAAAATTCCTTTATCTAAACTTTGAACTCAAAAAAAATGAAAACATAACGAAGTCGTCTGAAGTTAATGCGAAATTTATGATTCTCTTACAATAAAAAGAAGTGAATAATATGAAATATTTTCAAGAAAAAACTTTTTATTAACACACTTTCATTAGCTTCGAATGTATTTAGGTTTGTACGTAATGGAATATTTGACTGTCATTTTTATTTGTAGCCCTTGTAGGCAGACGAGCATACAGCCCACTTCATCAAGTCAGTCACTCACCATCGTGAGTGATTGCGGTCACCCGTGGACTTCAGCAATGCCAGGGGCAGAGCCAAGCCGCTGCCTACCGTAAGCAGTACAGACTTCAGACTCACAGACTTCATGACATCCGTTTTAACTTTAACTGAAGTTTAATTTGAAACTTTGCCCACGCATCAAGGTCGTCTGTGACGACACAATAAAAGTAGGGTCGCTGTTTCAACTGCATACAAATTTGAGTTAACTTTTACGCTATCGAGAACGTTAAAAAAGTCACACTAAGCACACAAATACCCTGACCGGTATAAATAGGATAACAAAGATGAAATTTATTATTCGTTCGAGTCGGTATTTAAGTGAGTTTTTTTAAAAGATCTAATTCAGATCTAGAATACTTGTTAGTTGTTCGTTTTCTACCTATTCTAGTAACCTCGAGGGGTTATACTAGATTCACCGAACTAGTAGGTGAAATCACGGAGCTCAAACCTGAGAGAATTTGCTAACACTAGCCCTAGCAAGAACAGTGCTTTGCAGAATCTACCACCGGATAGGAAACGCGACCCCCCTTGTCTGTCGGTGTACTGATCAAGCTCTTCATAGCTAGCTCTAGCAGCTGTACTGTATCTAGAATCTTCGATGGAAACAAACGATAAAAATTCGCTGTTCTAAATCAAATGATATCGGAAAAGGAATAAAATCGATTTCCAAAGTATTCGAAACGTCTCACCCTTCTTATAATAAACCTGTTGGCCGATATAAATCGTTCGGCATAGGGCATACCATTTATCGGCTACGGAAACCCGTTGGCAGTTTATTAAAGGATGCCCGGAGGCGGAAAAATATTGATATTACCTATAACCTACCTCTTTCTTATTACATATTTTTCGTATTGAATACATTTCGTTTCTTACGTAAAATATATACGTAATATGAAATCTATTAAATTATATATTTTATTTAACGGTAGGCAGCGGCTTGGCTCTGCCCCTGGCATTGCTGCAGTCCATGGGCGACGGTAACCACTCACCATCAAGGGGCCGTACGCTCGTCTGCCTACTAGGGCAATAAAAAAAATATTGTTTTAAAAATCGAAGGCTAATTAATAAATAATTAAGCCTATTATTTACTTTTATTAGAGTTATATTTAGAAGTGGCTAGCGGTTTCGCTCGTGTTGAATTTAGAATTTACTAGATGATGACCGAGCTTTGCTCGTTTTTTTTTTTGATAACGCCATCTTGTTGTGTCTTTAAAGCGGTTAGTTGCTCTCAATTAAGAAAAATAGTATTCTTATTCGCCAATAGATGTCGGGAAGAGTTGATTATTGAAAACACGAATAAAACAACATTTTCTGAAAATTATTCGTAGCTAGATCGATTTATCGCCCCCGAAATCCCCTGTATACTAAATTTTATGAAAATCGTTGGAGCCATTTCCGAGATTCAGATTATATATATATATATATATATATATATATATTAATATACAAGAATTGCTCGTTTCAAGGTATAAGATAGACAGAGTCATGATAAGTGTGCACCTACGTCTGTGCTATCTTCGGTGTGATAAACGAAATTGAGTTTCCGATATCATGAGCCAGGATTCGGATCTCTGTAGCTGTAACCTAGTCAGTTGCCTTCTAGTTTTAGCTTGTGTTTTTCTGGGGAGAGCGGACTTTTTTGTTAACCATTTCTATGATCAAGCTACAAGAGCATAAAACATATATTTATGGGAACGTGACCTTCCCTTCTACTTTAGGACATAAGGCTGAAGTCGAATTAGTATAACGGCTGCCTCATCCTTCAAACTGTGATGGATGGAGTTGAAGTCGTCGTGGCCTAAAAGATAAGACGTCCGGTGCATTCGTGTTGAACCGATGCACCGGTGTTCGAATCTCGCAGGCGGGTACCAATTTTTCTATTGAAATACGTACTCAACAAATGTTCACGATTGACTTCCACGGTGAAGGAATAACATCGTGTAATAAAAGTGAAACCCGCAAAATTATAATTTGCGTAATCACTGGTGGTAGGACCTGTTGTGAGTCCACGCGGGTAGGTACCACCGCCCTGCCTATTTCTGCCGTGAAGCAGTAATGCGTTTCGGTTTGAAGGGTGGGGCAGCCGTTGTAACTATACTGAGACCTTACAACTTATATCTCAAGGTGGGTGGCGCATTTACGTTGTAGATGTCTATGGGCTCCAGTAACAACTTAACACCAGGTGGGCTGTGAGCTCGTCCAACCATCTAAGCAATAAAAAAAAAAAGACTGCGTCGCGGTGGAAACAAGAACAATGGTATCTACCCGTGCGGGCTGACAACATGCCCTGACAATCAAAGCGTAGACTAAATCCCTGCGAAAGACCAGACAACACCTAATTAATTGTCGCTCGATTTATTATCGTATGAATTCAGTCGTGAAAGTCATTGGTTATCGCGAGTTCAACACGTAATTACATTACCAAATTTGGTGTCTGCCATGTGATTCGCTTCGGTAAAGTCACAAGTCCGTCTTACCCACTAAGCCGGATAAATTTATGATATTTTAGACCCGGTTTTAACGAACTCACAATTTGCAGCTAGACCCCACTCACCTAACAAGTCCCGACCGCATCCTCATACATAGTACTTTCATTTTATTTCTCTGCACTGTGACAAGCGCTCAGAATCTCACACTCGCCGGCAACGTGTTCGTTTCTGTGGAAACAGATCTAATTTTTCAGTATTCCGTAGACGAATAACAACAAAAAAAAACTTTGGAGGCTTTGATCTTGATCTTGTGACGATACTATGTTCGGCAGGTATTAAGAAAAGAAACGCGATTGCAATCCCAGTGTTATTGGAAGTTAAAAAAACAAAGATTTTGTGTGGTTTATTAAGACAAAAATTATAAGCGGTCATGATCTTCACAGCGTGAAACGTAACGCATATCCTAATTTTTTTTTATTATCTGTGCATTTTTACTCACTCACGATTTTGGCGCCTTTTTATAAATATTCTAATATTTTACCATACTATTATTAGCGGACTAAAAATATATAAAATCACTTCCACAAACCGACTTATTATTTATTCCGCGCATGGACAAAGAGGTTTTAGTTATTTTATTCGTGCAATTGCGTGAAAAACGCAAAACGCAAAACGTGAAAAGTATTAAAAACACCCTAAAGTTCGAACAACAGGTGCATTAAGCTAAGATTGCGAATAATTAAACATTGTACAATAACTTAACCATTATCACAAGATTATAAACATTAAAATGGATTAGTTAGTTATGTTTGTTACGCTTTCATGTCTTAATTATACAACAGATAATCATGGAATCTTGCCTAAAGGCTTTCATTGAGATAGAAAAAAACATAGGGTACCTTTCATTGAGAAAAAAGGAATATATTTTCTACAATAAATATAAAAAAAAAAGATTAATCTGTAAAATCAAAGAAATTAGATGTTCCGAATCGGGAAATTAATTGTCTGAATACCAGGAGGATTTTCCTGAGTTTCCACCAAAAACCACGCTTCCTTTTGAACCACAAGCTTTTAGCTTAATAAACAAACTTAGTAGTTTTAGCTTTGCAACTTGTAGGACGTTGCGTTATACTGTTGGAAAGCACTACGAAGCACCGTGTTGGCACTTACAGCACAAACTAGGTTAGACATGAATGAATGTGGATGTATGAGCGAGCTTTCTAGCTCCACTCTATTTTATTTTTAAACTATGTTTGTGAAGATAACCACATTTATATGTATGAAAGCATTATGAATATAGCTTCGATAAACAACACAATTCACAAATAGAAATCTTAAATCATTCACCATTATTTTTTACTGGTGGTAGGACCTTTTCTGAGCCCGCGCGGGTAGGCACCACCACCCTGCCTATTTTCTGCCGTGAAGCAGTAATTCGTTTCGGTTTGAAGGGTGGGGCAGCCGTTGTAACTATACTGAGACCTTAGAACTTATATCTCAAGGTGGGTGGCGCATTTACGTTGTATTATAGAAGTCTATGGGTTCCGGTAACCACTTTACACCAGGTCGGCTGTGAGCTCGTCCAACCATCTAAGCAATAAAAAATAAAAAAAATCATCAATAGTTTCGATTTTATTCCTTAACACTTAAACCTAAAGCACCAATTCTTTTCGTCCAAAACCTGTGCTTCTCGGGAAAACATCACCTTTTTTTTTAACTACACATAAAAGTCAGTCATGTTAAATTCTCGCTATTTTTCGAAGTGTTTATGTAATACATTTATTGCATGGTGTAGTTTTCATTTGATCATATCCGTTTTGTGATATAAAATAAATTAACAATTGATTTAAGAACAAATAATCATTTGTTTATCAAAAGCTGCGAGAATTGCGGATGGTAAAAGTCAAGCGTAGTGTTAGGCGTTATTTGAGCCCACGCGGACTGATACTGAACTTCCTCATTGATCCTGCTTTTTTTTTTTTTTTTTTTTT